>JAOTIZ010000008.1:12254507-12300816 GCA_027123425.1 Erythroxylum panamense | reverse complement strand
TTAGGGTCTTATACTATAGTCAATGTAGATTAAGACATAAATTTTGTAATCTTAAGCCTCATTTATTAAAATATATCGACTTTTTTTTATAAAATTCCATTAGATTTTAGTAATTAATCTAATGAAAGAAAGCGTCCGATGAGAGAAAATAGAAAAAAAAAAGAATTGAGAGAAAATACTAAATAGTACCCAATTACCTTAAAAATGAAACTGTTCACCAAAATTTCATAATCTTTGAATAAGATAATATCTTAAACTTTCTAATTTCCCCTTTTCTTCAACATATTGAGAAGACAAAAGATTCAATGGATGAAAAATAGTAAAAGCAAATCGTTCACCAAAGTAAGAGGGGAGCACCTGTCACCAATGCCAAATTTCTTATACTTTTGGTAAAGAAACGAAGAACCAAAGGTTTGCAGTTAAAGATTGATCAAATTAACTTCGAGTTAATTACAAACTAATAATTATCGAATTAGACACAAAAATGCAAATTTAATTTATAAATAAATTAAATTAAATTAAAACTATTAATTAGACTCAGAAATTTATACTCAATTTAATTATTCTGTTAACTTCTAATACAATTCCGATCTGACTATTACTGCGTTCCAAATTTTTAACCTTTATCAAATTCAGATTTCGCTCCAATGCGCTGTTGATTGAAAGATTTTCATTTAGCATGGAACCTGGTACAGGTAGAGCTTGCATCTCAGAAAACTGAAAAGCCCACACAGATAATGGCTGCAGCAGCTCTTCATCTGGCTAGCTTCTCTATACCTTCAACCAACCAACATGAATCTCATCGCATGGACAAAGACCTCCCTTCCTCATCTGGGTATTTCAAGGACTGCAAAACATTGCCACAACTCAAACAGTGGCACTGTCTGAATACCAAGAAAGGCCTAAACGGCAATTCCTCTTTTGTCAACAGCATAGTCTCGGCATGCTCTGAAATGGGCACCTCTGAAAGCTTAGGATACGCACAAAAGGCGTTGGAACTCTTCATTGAAGACAACGGGATAACGGGGAATCCTTATATGTTCAATTCTTTGATTAGAGGCTACTCTTCTTGCGGAAATTATGATAAGGCCATTTGGGTTTTTCATCAGATGGAGTCTGTGGGTGTTAAGCCTGACAAGTTTACGTTTCCGTTTCTGTTAAGCGCATGCACCAAGAGTGCGGCTTGGAGTGAGGGCGTTCAGGTTCATGGGTCGATTGTTAAGATGGGTTTTGGGAAGGATTTATTTGTGGAAAATTCTCTCATACATTTGTACGGTGAGTGTGGAGATATTGATTGCATGAGGAACGTGTTTGATCAAATGTGTGAGAGAAATGCCGTCTCATGGACTAGCCTAATTGGTGGTTATGCTAGAAAGGACTGCCCTAAAGAGGCAATTTCTTTGTTCTTTGAGATGGTAGAGCTTGGTGTTAGACCTACTCCGGTTACGATGGTATTGGTGCTTTCTGCTTGTGCAAAGTTGCAGGATCTTGAGTTGGGTGAGAAGGTGTGTGGTTATATATACGATTTAGGGGTGGAAATTAATACACAAGTAGTTAACGCACTTGTTGACCTTTATATGAAATGTGGAGCTATTGATACGGCCAAGCAGCTTTTTAGAGAAGCCTTTGAAAAAAATTTAGTCCTATGCAATACGACAATGTCAAATTATGTACGCAATGGGCTGCCTACAGAAGCTCTTCATGTACTGGCTAATATGAACCAACATGGTTTAAGACCTGATAGGGTCACAATGCTATCAGTAGCCTCAGCATGTTCACAAATGGGTCATTTTTCCCTTGGAAAATGTTGCCACGGTTATGTTTTGAGGAATGGACTAGATGGCTGGGACAGTATTTGTAATGCCCTCATAGACATGTATATGAAGTTAGGCAAACAAGCAATGGCTTCTAAAATTTTTGGTCTAATGCCAAACAAGATCATAGTTACAAGGAATTCATTGATAGCTAGTTTTGTTAGAAACGGGGATGTGAATTTGGCTTGGAATTCATTGATAGCTTGGCAAGCGTTACATGCCAAACAAAACATACCTGCCAAACAAGACTGCAGACAACGTCTACGTGACCTTTACAACACAGACGTTCCTCTATGTTGTTAAAATAGCATTCGAGGAGGAGGACGAAAAAGTGAGGAGGAGGAAAAATAACAAGAAATAGCATTCGAGAAATCCCAGAAAAACCATACCAAAAAAAAAAATACCTGTGAGTTGATCTTGAGAAAGAGACATTCTTGCTGTGTGTTCGAGAATAAAATCAAAGAAATAGAACAGTACAAAGAACCAAAACAACCACTTTTAACTTTTGATATATACGTAAGTGACGCAAAAAGTCTACCCGAAAAAGCTAAAATTTGGAGCTTTTCTGAAAAAGCTATTTTTACTTAAAAAGTGCTTTTGCAATTTACAGCCAAACACTCATTTTTTCTTTAAAATAGCTTTTATAGTAGAAAAAAGTACTTTTTTAACTTCCAAAAGTTGAATCAAACAGGCTCTTAAAAGCATATCATGTTGTATCAAATTAGATTATGAGTGTACGTCGAATTTGACCATGCTTAAATTAGGTTAGAACTTGATTAACTATCATCTTTAGGACATCGTGAGTGATGTAACAAAGTTAGTATCTTGATGTAATAAAGAAATAGAGAACATTGTAAAGAATAGGCAAGAGTGAAGTAATGCGTTGAAACTTCATTTTTAGCATGCTTTCTTTATTTGGTAATGGATTTAATGGTGTAATGTATGAACCACTCACATTAATAGTTTAATGGCCTTTGTCGACTTTCTTGTACTCTTACTCATCAAGTCTCATGATACCTATAAATTGTAAGACAAAAAGTTACTTCTTACTTGTCTCAACTTAAAGTCATAGAGAGACATATATAAGTCTTGAATGATCAAGTGGTGGATTTGATGAAAGCATAAGAAGATGTTACCTTTAAAGTTACAATCATCAAGTATATTATAGCAAATCATGATGTTAGGGCAATTGAAAACATTTTACTTAAGTTGCATAAATCAAAATGATAGTCTTAGAATGTCACACAAAAGGGAGTGAATCATACATATTCACCTTTTTCCCTTATTTAATGAATGGTTATTGCAAATTCATATAAAATAATTTAATAACAAACGCAATAATGGTAAAGGAGAGTAGGGAAAGAGAGAAAAGATCAATTTATAGTGATTAGGCCAAACAACGGTTAGCCTACGTCCACTCTCCAAAATCTACTTTAAAAGTTCAATATCTTCTTCCTTCAATAGATGAAGAACTTTGCATACATCATCTTTTCACGAGTCGGGAGAAATCTTTACAAAATTTATGCTTTTTCATAAGTGAAGATGAGCCTTTACAAACCTCTACAACTTTTATTTAAGGTTAAGAGGAATCCTTACAACTCACAATGTTTCTCTCTTGCTTACATCAATTAATAAGGGCTTAATAATATGATCTTTTTATCCTCTTAAAGGTCCTAGAAACTCTATAGTATACCAAAGGTACTTCCCACAACTCAATTATGATCTATTTATACCATAAAGTTATTGAAATATAAGTGAAGGTTGTTTTGAGCTGGTTAATTGTTCAAGAGAAAATTTGGGTTGTTTCTTTGCCCATATTGTTTGTCTTATTGTAGTGATTATTTTTTCCATAAAAACTCCATATATAATCTATTTATCCTACTAGTTCAATTATAAGATTTCTAACTTAACTTTCAATCCTTTAGTGTCCTCCTTATAGAATTCACAAATCATTAGGCTAGTCAAGCTACACAAAAGCCAAGTTTAAACTTTAATTCTCAAGTCTTTTTGAAAATAAAATACACCTTTTTGACTAATACTTGATTCAAAATCATTTTAGGAGTTTCCCCAAGTTCTTTTAAAAATCAAGATATTTTTTTAAATATAAAAAAATTCCTTTTAAATTATGAAATGATTTATTCATTTTATACTGTATATGGATAATCATGAAATGATTGAGCCTTAATTCATTAAAATGACTAAGATAAAATTACAAGAATTATTACAATGATTTTTTAAACCTTGATATGCATATTTCCTCCTTATTTTATTTCTCCACTTTAATTTCCTTGAAGCTCTCTTAAGTTGCATATATATTCCACTTTTCTCATTTTCTTCATCTTTTGACTGCTTAATTTATTTAATTAAGACTTTTACTCACTTTGATCTTCTAATACACTTCATCTTTCATATGTTACCCAATTTCATAGTAATAGATCAACTAATATTATCAAAAGTAAATTTATTAATAGTAATATATTATGTTATCATCGTAATCATAAGTTAGAACATTATTTCCAATAGAACAGCTTCCAAGGCATTAGAAATGTTAAAGAGCTTGAAAACTCCTTGGAAGATATAAAGCAACTGTTAAGGTATATTATATGGAGAAGTTAATGGTACTATATTATACCTAGATGGGCATTACTAAACTTTAATGGAAAACAAGAACCTCTTTTAAAATTGGCGATGATCATTCTCCTATGAACATATGGGAGAAAATAAAGGAGTTAAATGATCAATTCCTTCCAAATAATAATTCTTAGTTTGATAGAGATGCCTTGAAGCAATTAAAGAAGGACAAATCAGTGAGGTAATGTTTGAAGCAATTTTATTAATTGATGCTAAATATTAAAAACAAATTTGACAAGGAAAACCTCTTCAACTTCATTTTGGATTACAATTATGGGGGAAAATTATAATTGAAACAAAAGAAGTTAAAGATGTTATGGGAGAAATTATTGTTGGTAATGTTTGGTGATTTTTTAGAATGTAAAGAGATTAAACCTCCTATCCCCTTCTTAAAAATCAAAAGCTAACAATTATAAAGAGAAGTGTAAGGGGAAGAACAAGAAAGACTACGAATTTGGTCAAAAGGTATAGGATCACAAAGGAATTGAGACGTTATTGTGAAAGTACTGAGGGAATTCAGTAAAGTGATCTTAGTGAGTATTATAGTTTACTACTAAAGTGATGCAAGCAAAGTTAGGTTAAACAGGGAATCCATTATATGTATACAAAAGTTCAAGTTACTACAGATTTGGAGATAAAATACTCATCCTTGACTGAGCATTATCTCCAACATAAGTGTGATGCAAATCACATCAAACTTTATAAAGTTATAAGAGGATCCACAATTTTGGATACAAGCTTGGCCTACATCATATTCAACTTTATAAAGTTACAAAATGATCTATAATATTAACCATAGGCATGATCCATACCATACCTACTATTATTAAATTGTCTATAACTAACATGACTTAACCTATAATTGTGACCCAAACTATATCCACTCAAAAACCTACTTTTTTTCATTATGTATTTAAGGCATATTTCTTTTAGTTTGAGATTGATATATTTCCTTATTGATAGCCATTAGGACTTCTTTCTTTTATTCTTCTTTGAACTTCAAAATTATCAAAGAAATCTTTCTTTATGACTTTCAAATACTTTATGAATTTAATTCTTGATTCTTTACAATTGACATGTCAATTTGTTTGTACATTTATTTTACCTTTCATGGGTTTGATTCAAACTTTTTAATGGGTTCTCTAAGGTATATTCCTACGTAAGTTTGCACCGGTAGGTACCAAAGTTCAATTTTAATCAAGTGTGATTATCCTTTATATTTTATATTGTTGCAATTTTATTTTATTCCTTTTTTTACAAAAAAGAAAGAAAGAAAAAGTAAGTTATTTATTATTTCTTTCCATTTCATTATTTTTATTCTTATTTATAAAGTTTCAATCTAAAAATTAAATCTTGTTGTCTTCTTGCTTTTAAAAGAAAGAAAAAGGAAGGTCGTGTGAGTACGGAAGCATCAAGAAATTATTTTTAATACAATTTGATAATTCTTATTATACTTTATTGTGATGATCGAATTCCTTACTTCTTGTTTAGACTGTGATTTGTTTTATCTTTTAACCACTTGTACTTGATTTTAAAATTTACATGGTTGAATTTTATTTGAGTTTGTTTAATTCTTTAAAAAAAACTCATGAAGAAGCATGAAAGTGGTAAAAAGATAAGAGCACGTGAGATTAACATCAAAGAAAAAGTTGAATATAGTGAAACACGAGTAGTTAGTCATCCTTGAGAGAATACATATAAGGGAGTGTATGAAGAAATTTTCTTTACTAACTTTTCCTGCAGCTTTCAAATATGTCTCTTAAAGACATTCATCATCAAGGAGGAGAAAGAACTTTTAGTTTATGCAACCAAGCAATAATAGTTTGGGAGTGTGAATACGATGTATGTTAAGGTTAAGCACATGATGGAGAAGTAAACATAGTAGATTAATAAATTGAAAGGGAGACAACATCCTCAAGTTTATAATAAAGGGAGGCATACTAGGCATAATCTAATAGCCTTAACAAAGGATAATGAGGAGAATAATGAACTTAGTATTGATGGTGTTAATCTAAACTTTGAGAATAAAGAGGGCAAGTCTAGGACTTGGAGAGGAGCTAGGTGAGATTGGGAGGATAGGAGAAAGCCTAAAGTTCATGAAGGAGTGGATGGATGAGAATCTTGGCAGCATCAAGATAATCATACATTACTTTAATGGTAAGAATGATCATAAAACTTAGTTGGAGTGGGAGATAAAGATATAATTAATATTCAATCATAATTCCTCTAAGAAAAGGAAGGAAAGGTGATGATAATAGAGTTTACTGATTGTCATAATTTGGTGGGATCATATGATTATTAATAAAAAGAAATTATGAGTAACTCATGGAAACTTGGAATGAAGTGAAGGCACTTATGAGGAAGAAATTAAAACCATTTTTTTAGAAATTGATATTAGAGGTTACAAAGACTTACTCAAAGACTAAAGGGTATGGAAGGTTATTGTAAGAAAATAGAAATAGTCATGATATGAGTCAATGTAAAGAAAATATATAGAAACAACTACAACAAGATTCTTGAATAGGTTAAATAGAGATATAACCAATAATATAGAGTTTACAGTACTTTGTAAAATTGGAAGAGATGATGCATATAATTATGAAAGTGAAGAGATAGTTAAAGCAAAAAGGAATAAACAACGTACCCCATCAAGCCTAGTAATTCCTGGTGGTCTAATTGACACAAAAGGATTATATAAGTTCTTTTGAAGTAAAAATTAAACTACCTAAAGCTAAAATATGATGTCTACAATGAAGGCATAGGCAAAATTATTCTTAACCCCCTCAAGATAGAGTTATTAATTATTTTCATTGTAGATTATTGAATTGAAAGGGAGACAACATCCTTAAGTTTATGATAAGGGGAGGCATACTAGGCATAATCTAATAGCCCTAAAGAAGGATGATGAGGAGAATAATGAACTTAGTGTTGATGATGTTAATCTAGCAATTGAGAATAAAGACGACAAGTTTAGGGTTTGGAGAGGAGTTAGGTGTGATTAGGACCGTAGGAGAGAGCCTAAAGTTCAAGAAGGAGTGGATGGATGAGAATCTTGGCAGCATCATGATATTCATACATTACTTTAATGATAATAATGATCATAAAACTTAGTTGGAGTGGGAGATAAAGATAGAATTAATCTTAGATTTTCATAATTCCTCTAAGAAAAGGAAGGAAAGGTGATGATAATAGAGTTTACTGATTGTCATAACTTGGTGGGATCATATGATTATTAATAAAAAGAAATTGTGAATAACTCATGGAAAATTGGAATGAATTGAAGGCACTTATGAAGAAGAAATTATAACCATTATTATATAAATTGATATTAAAGGTTACAAAGACTTACTCAAAGACTAAAGGGTATGGAGGTTATTATAACGAAATAGAAATAGTCATGATATGAGTCAGTGTAGAGAAAATATATAGAAACAACTACAACAAAATTCTTGAATAGGTTAAATAGAGATATACCCAATATTATAGAGTTTACAATACTTTCTAAAATTGGGAGAGATGATGCATGTGACTATGAAAGTGAAGAGGTAGCTAAAGCAGAAAGGAATAAACAAAGTACCCTATCAATCCTAGTAATTCTTGGTGGTCTAATTGAAACAAAAGAATGATATAAGTTCTTTTGAAGTAAAAATTAATCTACCTAAAGCTAAAATATGATGCCTACAATTAAGCCATAGGCAAAATTATTCTTAACCCTCTTAAGATAGATATATTAATTATTCTTATTGTTTGGGAATAGAGCATATTGCATAACAATGACCAAATAAGAAGGTTATAATTATGAAGAATAATAGAGAGGTGGAAAGTGAAAGTGATTCTGAAGAACAAATATAAGCTAACACTTAAAGATTCTAGTGATAAAGCGATTGAGTATGTTACTAAATGCGAGACATTTATCACTCAAAGACTATTAAGTCTTTAACTTAAGGATAATACCTTAGGGCTGTAGGGAGAAACATATTCCATACTTGAAAGTATATAGTATGATTATTGATGGAGAAATTTACACCGATGTGACTAACACTACCCTTATAGAGAAGTTAAGGTTGCCTACTCTAAAAACATCTAAAGCTATAACAAACTTTAATAACTTAATAAATGCTAAGACATTAAAGTGAACAAATAGATATTGGTTTTCTTTTCTATTAAAAGGTATCAAGATGAAGTATTGTGTGATTTCGTACTATATAAGTTAATCAGTTCGCATTAGGAAGGTCATGACAATATGGCAAAAATGTTATACATAAAGGCTTCAAGAATAGCTACACCTTTAAGAAGGTTGAAAAAGATATTATTGTTATATCTTTAACACCTAAGCAAGTTTACAAAGACAAATTAAGTTTACAAAAGAGAGAGGAAAAAAGAATGAGGAGATGAAAAAATGAGTAATATTAAGAGTATTATTTATACTAAGCAGACCATCATTGTACCTTTGAAAATATAAGCTTATTTTCCTTTTGATGTAGGTGAAGATTTCACAATGAATCCTTTTGAATAGTGGGATATGATAAAATTACAATTAGGCCTAATAAGGGACCCACTGCATATAAGTTTAGGTTAAACACAAGAGCTAGAGTTGGTGAAGATTTGGAGGCAAAACACTCATATTTAACTAAACATAACCTCTAACACAAGTTTGGCCTAAACTATGTCTAACTTCATAAAGTTATAAGAGAATCCCTGACCCTAGGCACAGGGTTAATCCTATACCATATCCACTAGTGATAAATTGTTTATAATCAACACATTTGAGATATATATTGTGCATACTAAAAAACCTAGGCTTTTATATTTTGTATTTAAGGCATGTTTTTTTTAGTTTGAGGCAATTTGAGATATTTGTTTATTGAGACAGAGCTTCTTCTCATTTATTCATTGAACTTTGAACTTATTAAAGAATTTTTTATTTATGGCACTTAAATATTTTATGAAATTGGTTCTTGATTCTTTATAATCAAAGGGCTAATTATTTTTTTACTTGTTCTTTAACTTTCTCGACTTTAATTCAAACTTGGTTGTAGGTTATCTAAGGTATATTCCTTGTACATTATAAAGTTTCCTATATTACAAATTAACTACTCGCAAACTAAAGCTAGTGTACCTACTAGAGATGAGTAATATAATAGTAAATAAAGTGTCGTTCTCACAAAGATGCTAAATGGATTTAATAAACTTGCATACTACTAAATAGTCCAAGGAACTAACGTTGACAATAGTCTAGTATCATCTTTGAAGCCATGATTCAATAAATTTATTAAGTACTTATCATCTAGATCAACAAAACTTCCGAAAATATAAAATCACACTCTCTCGAGTTACAACCACCTATTTTCAAATTAGTTAACTCATATATTTACTAAACTAACACTCTAAAGAATACAATACTTTCTATAAACTTCTGTGAAAGATTTCACTCTAATACTAGAGAGATCATGCAGGTTTATTCTAGCATCCCATTCAACCTTTAATATTGACATCTTGTTCTACTCAAAAGCAAGTTCTCTCAAATCATCCATAAATGAACTATGATCAAATTAATCAGGGATACTAATTAAATTCACATTAAGAATAACCAAAGATAATTCGTAGATATAAATCTCATTACATATATATAGCTGAATCAATCCATACAAAGATAGTAAATAAGGTTTGTCCTATTTAAACACATAAAACACATCAGTAATCATGTTTGAACCATTGAAAACAATTGACAAAATAAAAGATATCACGATAAAAGGAACTTTAGATGAAATCTTGCATTTTGAATAGCTTGATCCGTTATGATGATCTTCAATATTATTTCTCTAACGAAAATGGATTTAAAATGATATCATAAGAGTTGTTATACCTCCTGGTGGGATGATCTTCATATTTTTGCTTAAAATGTCCTCTATTTATTGACAAATCTCATCATAAGACCAGTCTTCTCAATTACTTGAAAATATAGCAAAAACTAAGTAAAACAAGGTAATTTAGTATAAAAATAAATAAAATGCAAAGGAAAATATGTTCATTTTTCATGCACATTGTATTTCAAAAGAGTTTTCGAAGGGAAATATGTGCATTTGAAACTTTTTTGAAATATAATGTACATGAAAAATGAACATATTTTTTCTGACCTCATGTTAAAAACCAATCATAAAATTAAACTAAACTAAGTACAGTTTTCCTACTTGTATCCCTTATAAAATGTATCCAATATAGTTAGTGGAATTAAGGAAGTAGCTTGGTAAATTATTGGATTTGGGATTCATCCAACGATCCAAATCCCTTTTATGATGAAATTGTTCTTTTCTAAAAAAAGTAAGAATTTCATTTGTATCCTTGAAAGTTGAAAACTAAATATTGTCAAATAGCTAAACTTGATATATAAAAAGGAGATACTAGTGATGCTGCATTGCTTTATGACTTGGTGAGTTTACCTATTGGGAACCAAGTTTGTGATTCATACAGATAATATTATTAATACTTTTTTAAGACCTATAAGAAATTGTCCATAAAACAAGCAAGTGACAAAATTTTCTTGGCAAATATTATTTTTCATAGGAGTATAAGTTGAGAAGACACAAATATGATTTTGATGAATTGAGTAAAAAGGAAGTGTTAGCAATTTTGCATCATCATCAAAATTGAGTAAGATTTATTAGATCAAATCAAATTGTGGCACCCTTAAATAACACATAAAGTAAGATAATTCAATAAGTGAAAGATAGTGTTATATGGAGACTTTGGCTCAACAACGATGGGTTATTGATGAAAAAATATTTAACTATAAAGCAAGTTTTAGTGCCTTATGAAAATAAGGAGACACATGACTCACAGTTGCTAGTCACCTAGGAGTTCAATGAACTCATGACATATAAGTGTATGAGAAAACTTGCTTTGTTTATCAATTAGATGACTATAAGAAGAGGAAAGTAGAGTATTATCATAGCCCTTACTCATTTTTTGAAAGATTGTGAATGTTGGTCTCAATGGATTTTATTGTGAATCTTCTAAAGTTGACTAATATGACTTTGATTATGATGGTGGTCAATTGATTTTGTAAGTCTAATATCTTCGTGCGTACACCATCTTCATATCTTTATAACATTATAGCAAGTCAACAAGATTGGTTTAATTTACTTTATATTGCTTAATTTTTCTATAACTTGCACAAATCTTCAATTGCAGAAAAGGGTCTTTTGAGATTGTTTAGAGCAATAACCTTCCATTTCCTTCGAGATTGCTAAATAAAAATAGAGTGAAAAAAGATCTGGTACTAATTTATTTGCAAAGGAAAAACCCAAATTGCTTGTTAAGGCAAGAAACAGTCATTAAAACGCTTCCAACCAAATGAAGAATTGTGCATATCAAAAAAGGATACCTCCTTGAGTTTGACACTAAGAATATAGGAGAAGATCATTTGAAAGTAACTGCATCGATACTTAGTGCTAAAGTATGATAGGCCATTCAAAATACTCAGTAAAGTTAGGAATGCAACACACAAAATGGAATTGCTCAAAAGTTTAAAGGTATGCCCAAAATTTTTTGTTAGTTTCTTTAAACCTTTTATGTTAGTTTCTTTAAACCTTACTATGAGAATGCGACAAATCCCAACTTCATACAAGTAAAGAGAGCTTCATCAGTTGTCAGGAAATAGTTTGACAAACTAGTAGAGAAGATTCTTGATCATCAAATAATAGAGCAACACAAAAATAATTGGAGAACTAAGTTAATAGTTCAATGAAAGAATAAGTATATCTTGAAAGCTACTTTGGAGAAAGATACAACCATGTGAGAATTCGAATATTAATTTAATGAATACCTTCAATTTGTTCTATCAAAGGTGTCAAATTCATTTGGTTGGAGTAATTTGTTAGTCTTTTAATATGCGTGTGACTATTTTGCTAGCCATTAACGAGCCTTAATCAAGGACTAGCATAATTATAGCATGAGGAAAGTATGTTGAATAAACCAAGACAACTACATTAGGTGGGATTAATTGAATTCAATTTTTAATTATCTATGACAAACTGTTAGTCAATTGATTGGCTTATATATTATAAGAAAAATTAATCATAGACGTATTATTTTAAAGTTAATTATATAAATTAATTAGCTATGACAAACTGGTAGTCAATTGATTGGCTTATATATTATAAGAAAGATTAATTATAGACGTATTATTTTAAAGTTAATTATAAACATATTTGAATGGACCTAACACCAAAATATAATCAAAGAGTGGACTATACGTTGATGGACTAAATTGTAGGTGTGCATCAAGTAGACCATATGTAAATTGGCTCACAAGATAAACTTTTATTTTTGGACAGAGATCTTAAGTGATTTGGCAAAGTTAGCAGCTTAAAGCAAAGAAAAAATGAAAATACCAACAAATAAGAAAGAATGGGATAATGTGTCAAAAACTTTATTTTTAACATGTCTTCTTTATTTTGAATTAGATTGATGGTTTAATATATTAACCACACATTAAAATATTGCTTAAGTTAGTTGACTTTGTGACTTTTGCTTATATTCTTGCTCAGAGTATTCAAATACTTATAAATAATTCATTTAAGTAAAGCTTTTACCACAAGGATAATTGGATTGTTGGGATTTTATAATTATTGTGAGAATTAATAAAAATTGATATTTTCACAATAATTTTAGTGCATTTATCCTCTTTTATTGCTTATTTTAGCTGTTAAGGTAAATACATTTATTTCCTTAAACTTTTGTATGGAACACTTTTTAATGCGAAAGATTCAATAAAGTTGTGATTGGGTAGAGACTTTAGTCCAAGAACATGGTGTTATATAGCATCAGAAATACTCTTCTTCTGGAAACTTAGGAATACCATCCAATGCACGGGGAAGATGTTAGTATCAAAGCTGGATAACTTCAGGTGGTCATAATTATTCAATAGAATGACAAGCAACTTTGTCTGGGACATTGAAAGTGGAAGGACAGAGCTCCTCGCTTTTTGGGCAAGTACAAGAATGCAATCGCAAACGAGCATTTTGATAAACCATAAAAATCTCTGGTGAACAAAGTAAAGAGAAGAGAAAATGGAACTGTGGAGGGGTATCAGCAGATAAGAAGACCTCGTTAAGTTGCTGTCGGGAAATATTGCTCGGAGGAATTCTGGTTTTATCAGACAAATATCTATCAAACTCTGGGTCTGATGTCAAGTAGGGTATGTCCAGCACAAATAGGCAAGATCTCGCTCCCCATAAATTGATCAGTCATCGTAATAAATAACCGTGGAAAGATAATAGCAAGAAGTACCATAACTAAAACTCGGATTCAAACAACAGGATATTTAAATCTTCAAAACCTAAAGCAGCAAAGGCAATGCCAATGGAGCTTTATACTGTTATACAAGAACCACTAAGTGGACTACCCATTTTATTGATTACTGCTTGGAGTTCAACGACCTCAACTGTAGGATTGTTTCCTGGTAGCTTCCATCTGCCATCTCTGATAGCCAAAGGCAATTATTTTTATGCAGAATAGGGTACCCTCAGGGCCATTCTTTGGGCAAGCCAAGGCCTTTCAGGATCTGGGTCAATGAAACCATGCATGAGAAATTGCTCTGCTTCTTCATCTATCAATTCTCTGGCCCATGTCACCCTTTTCGATGGGCAGCAACCTTGTCCAAAACACCTACAGTTCAAATTGAAGCAATCAAATTGTTTGAAAATTCATATTTAACTAAGCTCAAGCCAAGCCAGGATGCAAGAATTAAAAGAAACAGGATTCACCGTTGGTTAACTCTCAACTCGAGGTAATGCTACTAAACAAGAAGATAATACTTGGGTTTGAAGGGAACAAAGTTCAAGAGATCAAAGAAGCAATCTTTTTCCACTTCAGTGGCTAGCCAATCTTGATTGAAATACAATAGTTTGTCAGTAGTTCTTCAGTCATTCCATTAAGGGTTTTATACCCAAACTTAATATTTCAGATAATTCCTTGATAATACTTGCAAAATTAGCAAAGTCACTTCGTAAGGTGGTATTTGATCCTCACAACAACTGCCCAAAGTCATACATGAGTTGTAAAATTGCCCCACCCAGCATACCTGTACTCATAAAAGCAAGCACTCCGTTCATTCTCAACCTTTCCCCAGTTATCCCATCCTAGATGTTTAATACACTGATCCATATACGTGTATGCAAAAACCACCCTTCCGAAGGGTCCCCACGGGCGTCCAAGGTATGAGTACGAACTACCTCCATTTCCAGTGATCACACATCTGCATAGATGCCATGATTGTTTATATTGAAAGGATGAAGAAGACTCACAACATAAGCTATGTCCATCAGAGCACTAAGGAAGACATTATTGAGGCACAATATTGCAATGTAACAAGAACAGTGACTAAGCTATATATGAGAAAGTGGATTGTTCTTAGAGATTTTCAGTGATCAAATAATCAGGAATAAGATTTTTCCTTCTTTGAGGAAATTTGAGAACATTATGAAATAAGAATGCAAAGAGCTAATTTTCATCCTAGACATATTGAATACTAGAGGATACGTCAGATTATAAATATTTAAACAAGATATTTCTGAGATTAACATGGATTAACAACATAATCATAGAAACTAAAAGATTTTTTTGTTTGACAAACTCAACACTAAGCCATCAACAATTTAAGCTTCTGAAAATACTTATATTAGCCCTGTTGGAGTAATGTACAACTTTTTAATCAGTAATCAGTTTTAAGTAGATAAGATATCCTCATCAGTCACAAGTTGAACTGATGGCAAAATGATAACTATGAGGAAAACGGCATTTAGCCTGCCAACAGTGGCCAAAAAATAGCTGTAGGGTGTGATGCGACCAGTGCATAACATATTTGAAGTTTTAGTTCATAGGAAGAAATAATCTATATCAAAACCAAACAGATTTTTTTAAGTGATGGCACCTTTTATCCAGTAAAATTCCAATTTAGCTGACACCTCATATAATTATCGGTAACCTCCTTGATTTTATCAAAATATGTTCTAAATAGAAAGTTGGTCCAGTGTGGATCTAGGAGAAAACAGGCAAGTCAAACTCCATCAAACACACCTAAGGAATATATAACCAGTTGACTCTTGAGAAGATTTTCTGCTTTGTGCAGTTATAAAGCCAGCTGACTTGCAGTGAATGTGGCTGTGCTCCAAAAGAGCAGTGCTATTCCCAAAAATGAAGTCCACACTTCCTTCAATATAGCAATCTTTCAAATACTGTTTTCCATAGTGCAGATACAACGTATCCTGCACAAAATTACAAAACCAGATATATTTCATTACATTAGCACATGATACCCTTGAGTAATCCTTAACTTCGATGAGACTGCATATTGAATGATGGCAAACAAGAAGTGCTAGAACAGCTATAACCTGAAAGCCATCTACTTCAAGAACTCATGATAGAAGAAATTTCAGTCGTTTCCCCAGAAGTGTCTTCTAGACAGTTACAGGAAACAAGGACATACTAGGTTGCTTTTACAATACTTTTTAGAGAAAGTTTCACCAACCAGAGCCTAAATTTCATAACGCCAGTAACTTACATCAGACTTAACCCTCATCCAATTCAATACATGCACTTTATAAAACTTTATGAACTTTTCTAACATTAAATTTCCATATTGTCTCTATTTTACCATTGAATGATTGTTCCATCTCATCATACTTTATGATGGAATGCTAATAGCATGGGTAGAGAATTAAAAGATATTCCACAGACATTTACAGTCAGAACTTCCTCAAAGCCACACTGTTCATCTTGCTCCTAAGACTCTGCTACCATGGCAGTCAGATTTAATGATAGTTGTATTCTAAAGCTCTCCCAGATTTCAACACCTGGAATCTTTGGGGAAGGGGATCAAATCAACCTTGCTAATAGGCTATTTTTGGAAGGTAGGAAAAGTTAGTATCTTTTATCAATTGTGCAAAACTAAGTTTTATCATTGTCTGTAGTAAAAATCTTGGCAACACGTTATGCACGAAGAAAAAGAAATGGAAGAAAAGCATTAGAACACTCTATAAGTGAAATGATAATAGGAATTTGACATACCTGCCACCCAAGAAACCTGCAATTATAAAAGGCACACCTATCAGCAGTTACTCTGATGGCTACAGCTTGACCTGATCCCTGAATTTCAATGAGATCAAAAGGCAGATACAGTTGAGGTATTCAATAATTCAAGAACAGTGGACTGGCCAACAAGCAGAAACATAGAATGTTGCATCTTGGCACAATGACTAAAACCCAAGTAACAAAGAAAATAAACTCAGGCAATTGACAAGAAAGCCTGAACACACATAATGCCTATGTTTGAAATTCCTAATCTTAAGAAAAACACGAGTCCAGTGGTCATACCGCACTCCAGAATCTAAAAATCATAACGCCCAAAAACCTCAGAAGTAGAAATTTCAGACCGAGAAACAGTCAAAAACCCAAAATCCATCATTTTCATCATCACAGTTCATCCGAACGGCAATAAATGCATCTTCAGAAAAAACGAAGCACAACACAATCTTCTTGTTACCTCCGGAGAAGAGTTCTCGAAAGTGATATTCTCAGCGATAAAATCCTCCCCTTCTACTATCACAGTTCCACATCCAAAGGTCCCTGTACCAATCACTCTAGCAGCCTAAAAGCAATAAAAACAAAAACCAAAAGTCCACATGAACAAAACTGGCCATCATATTCTTCAATACCCAGATAAGTGACGGACAGAAACTGGCATTATGTATACCTGGTGATGGTTGATCTTAGTGGCCGTGTTGTCCCAAGTGAGGATAGTTTCTTCTGGCCTCAGACCAGCAAGAGTAATGAAATTCTTAGTCTTGGGCACGTACACAGGCTGTCTGTAAACTCCAGGCACCACCCGAATCACCGTTCTACATGTGTTGCTAAGCGGCACGGAGTCTACAGCTTCCTGCACCGTGCTGAAGTCGCCGGACCCATCCTGAGCCACCGTCACCACTCTACTCGCCATTAACCAATAATGACCTCTCCTTTCTCGGTGTCTATGTGGGAAAAAGGGGATGGATTGTTCACAGTAGGCAGAAGTTTTAATGGGTGAAGAAAGGAACCGACTTCAGAATGTGAGGATTTGTTTGTTTTTGTAGTTTAGCAGTTTACTATGTTGCGAAATGTGAAAAAGAAACCCATTGGCTGAGGCGAAAGTGACGTGGGTTTAAACCAAAGTAGAAGACTTCCTTAAAACAAACGAACTAAGTAGCCTGCAAACACGAGAGGATTTTGAAGTGAGCTTTAACTTTTATATATTCCAAAGGCTCGGCTGAATTCAGAAGGAAAAACGACACGAGTCAATCAAATTTTAGCCATTTACGTTTACGTTGTCATGTCATTGATTGCAGTTATTAGTGACAATCAACGCCAGTTCTTCAACAGCCTTGCTTTTCCTTGATGCTCTTTTGTAATTTTTATTCCAAACACAAATATACGAACCTATTTGATTTGTTATAAGTGAAAACTCTACAAACAATAGGGTTTTGCTATTTTCCCTAAAAAAAAAATAGGGTTTTGCTATTACTCATTAAAGATTACTTAGTTCGTCTGCATGGAAAACCCTAACTAACACTAGCGACTGCCCTCTAGTGACATTCTTGTTGGAACTAAAATCTTTCCCCAGGATGAAGAAGATGGTATTGTTAGAATTCTTACGTGGTTTACAGTTGAATCAGAGGAGACAGCTTAGAAAGGAACTATCATTCTCTTGGTGGCCACGCTATGGCAGATCTGATTTTTTTTTTCCTTATTAAAGATGAAAGTTAATTCCAATCAAGGTTTCACAGAAAAGCGGTGGAAACAATCCATCAGTGGCTAACCAATTAAGGAGAAGTTCCAAGTAATGACAGACCATTATCTATCGAGTAAGCTTAGTTTGCTAAATATTCCACACAACACAAGAATTAGACTTCCTGTAAATGTGAATGATATTGTACTCCCCATTGCAAGTCCAGAGTTGTTTGTGATGTGCAAGGAAGATCGGACATCTTGTATGCATTAGCATTCCCTTTTTCAACATAGGAAACAAAATCTAAGAATTCAAATATTCAACCGTCATTCAATATTTATTCCTTTTTTTGTTCGCAATTCCCATTAGATCAGTACCTTACCTCTATTTGACATGCTGAATATACCACATTTATCTTCGCTCATGGAATCAAACAAAATTGTAACAGCTGTTATGTCATAGAGTTCATATGATTAATCCACAGGCTAACTACAAAAATGGGCATGACTGCCTTGAGCACTTCAACCAGTGGTCTGTTCTGGCCATTTATCTTCAAATGCTTTCTTCCTCTCTAGGATGATAAGGGGAGTAAAAGCCTCAGAGCCTCCTGCTCTATTTCCAAATGGCTCTCATTCTCAATGTCAAGCCATCAGAAAGCCGAAATAATTGATTTCTAGGCAATAGCTTAGATCTGATTGCGTATGTACTGTAGGTTGTACCAGGATTGAACTCCACATAAACCAAACAATTTGTAAGATTTATGGGAAAATATTTGCAAGGAAAGCTTCCAAGTATAACAAGACCTAAGTTGTTGACAACTCTGGAGAAGAGAAAATCAGATGGTCATGTTCCTACCCAGCTATACCCTGGATTCTTTTCTGCTCCACTGTCCCACATGGCTCGCCGCACCTGATTTGCTTCAGCTGTCCGACCAGAAGTATTATAGATATCACGAAGGAGAATGTAGTATCCTCCTTCCTCTGGTTTCAACTCTAAGAGCCTTTTCACAACCCTCTCCCCCATGTCAACATCACCATGGACTCTGCAAGCTGCAAGTAAAGCTCCCCAAACAACATCATTACTTGGTATTGGCATGCTAACTACCATTTCATAAGCCTCATTTAATCTCCCTGCACGACCCAACATATCTACTACACACCCATAATGCTCAATACTTGGCTCAATTCCATAGTCTCTCTGCATGCTCTTGAATAGGCTGTACCCTTCATCAACTAAACCTTTGTGTGTGTACGCAATCAGAACAGATAAGAACGTTATCCCGTCAGGAGCAACACCAGAATTCAACATGCAACTGAACAACCAAAATGCACCTTCAGCTTCACCATGATTGGCACAAGCAGAGATCATTGAATTCCATGTTATCAAGCTCTTTCTGCTCATGTTGTTGAACACCTGCCATGCTCTATCCATGCATCCACATTTTGCATACATATCAATCAGTGCATTGCAAAGGGAAACCATCCAACCAAACCCATTTTGAACGATATATGAATGCACGCAAATTCCCAGTTCAACATCTCCCAAACGTGTACATGCAGAAATCACACTAACAATGGTTACTTCATCTGGTCTCACTCCCGATTTTCCCATCTCCGAAAACAATTCCAGTGCAACCCTTGAATACTTAGCTTGCGCATACCCAGAAATCATAGCAGTCCATGAAACAACATCTTTTTCCGGCATCCCATCAAATATCTGTCTAGCAAGCTCCAGTTGTCCAGCTCTTACATGACCCAATACCAAGCCTGACCATGAGATAATATCCACTCTAAATGACTCGTCAAACACCGCTCGAGCAGCCACAGGACACCCCCTCACGGCGTATAAATGGATCAGTGCGTTTTGAACGAGTAAATGTGAAGAAAAACCAAACTTTAATAATGCCCCATGTATCTCATCGCGATCCATAATAGCAGGTAAGCCACTAATTTCATCCAATCTCATCCGAGACCGAGCTTTTATCAAGAAATTGAAAGAAAATTCATCTGGGTCAATACAGTTTTGCCTCATTTGATTAAACAAGTCAACAGAATAAGCGGGAAATGGGCTTTTGGCATAGCCGCGAATGAGGGTGTTATAAAAAAAAATCGTCGGTTGAGTCATATGATCAAACATGCGGTAGGCGTAAGCTAAATCACCATACGGAGAGACCGCAGCAAAGCGGAAAAGTTTCCCCAAGATAATGGAATGGTTTTGTAGATTTGACGCAATGGCCTGAGCTTGAATTTGCTTAAGGTGGTTCATGGATTGGCAGCCTTCTGCCCAAGAAGCTAACTTTGTTGCTAGTGAAACTACTGACTTGCATTGTTGGGTGACTGTCGGGTTCATTTAGGCCAATTCCTTATATACAACTAATTGTCATATTTGGTGGAAGTGAAGATTTGTCCTCTTCAATAAGATTAACCATTGGAGAGTCCAAAAAAAATATATATATAGGGATAAAAGTTGTTCAATCCTCATCTGCAACCTTACAAAGGAGAAAAAATGGTTCATCAGAGACTTCTTCAATATGCTAGTAATTGGAGAATGCATATGGGATAGAAAGGGGAATGGACCGCCAGGGTTGCATGCCTAACAAACTCATACTGGGGTGGAGACCCATGAGGGTTCAAAGCAAATATCGTAACTTTCTTTTAAATGGGCAAGTAGTCCTTGTGCAGGTCATCTATTCTTTTTTACTTGAGCGGTGTTTGATGATCAATAAAATTACGTGTATGGATGACTTAAAGTGAGTGTGCAGTTGAACATCCAAAGATAGAAAATGGAAACCTATATGTTAACTGTTCCCATGGGGAGAGCTCACTGATATCAGATCAGCGCCAAATCCATAATTAAACTCTGTAAACAACGGAAAGCAACCATCTCCCTGCAGTTACACAGCATTGTAATGGGAACCCTTCACATAGCCCACAAATGGCAAGTGCTTAATTATGAGAAAGCAAAATCTTTATCATTACCCATTTCTTAACCCATATATGTCCATGAAAGATAGAGATGCCACCGTAGAAGCCAGAACTAAACATTATATATCGGACAGAATTACCCTTGGACTCAAAAGGTGGAACGTTCACCCTAGGCGCCCCCACACTCCGGCCGACATTATATGAGGGAGGTAAATCATGGTTTGATCCCAGCCAACTTCTCGAAAAGGCAGCTCAGTACTCGGTGCGCACAAGGAGTCACCACATTGGATGAGCTCTCACACTACCGCAGCCGAGACTCAAACCCGAGACCTTGGACTCACTTTCCTTCCTAATGACCAACTGGACTACCCGTACGGGCCAGAATTACCCTAACATTGAGCTTATGGGTGTCGGGGATAGCGTGACCCTCATTGGGGTTGACACCTGTGTACTTGCCCAAAGTCATTGCATTGCTATTTACATCCTCTTAGAAGGATTTCAACTGCCCTGATTCCAGATCAAGTCTCGTCGACCCCGCAACTATGAAAATGAGCCCCAAGAGAGCTGCTATAACTAAAACATTGGATTTTGGCATTCTAAATTCACACAAATGTAACTCAGATTTGCGATCTGTGTCTGGTTCCTCATAATGACAGAGAAACATAACTCTCAACCAAACTATTAAATTGATGTCAAATTAAACATAAATCATTAATATCTTTGGAGTGTAAAGAGGGGAGGTGTATGATGTTCTACTTTTATTGTTCCAACATTGTTTTAACTTATTTTATCCATATATTTATGTAAATCCTACATAAATGTATAGATAAGATGACTTGGAACAAAATTAGAATAAGAAAAACAAAACAAGTGATTTGATCCCGTGTAAAGATTGCCACAATTTTCTGCATCAAATTGGCCACGATTGAATAATCACCACAGGACTTAAAACCAAAAACTTAGGTTTAAATCCTCAATTGAAACAACTTCAAGAGAAGATGCCTTATGTTGTTCCAAGACAATTATAGATACTAGATGAACTTTATGTCGTGAGGTTTGGATTAGTAAGCGAACATCATCATTATCATCACATCTAGTCCGAAGTTTCACAATGGAACGAGGTCTGAGGAGGTCTGATAATACGCAGCCTTACCCTTGTATAATAGAGGGGCTGTTTCCGATAGACCTACATGCAGATGTGCTAGGAAAATAGTAATGCATAAAAAAGCACAGAATATTTAAGTAAAAAGAGTTACGATACAAGACAAATAAGGACATATCTGACGGTTGACCCGATTTGCTAGTACCTTACACCTTGTAAAGACTGACTCTATTTGTCGCTAGTCGCGCTAACAATCCTACAGTTTTAGACATTCATCACGGGAAAAAATATACCTGACCTGACGCCTCGACCCAAGATTTACCACTCGTAGAGGTATAACAGACATTCGGTTATACTTCCTATACGATAAGTATGAGGCACAAGGACTCTAGAGGGTGTCGTTTATCCTTACCCTATCACGTCATACTTTCCTAATTCTAGCAACTGCCTCACTGAGTGCCAACTCTGACATATCTTTCTTGATAACTTCCTTCTAGGTCTTGTCAGGCTTTCCTTTCCTTCTCTTGTATTCATTAAGATTTATTAACTTACAGCGTCGTACTGGAGTATCAGAGGGCATCCTGCGTACATGTCCAAATCACCTAAGCCTTTTCTCTCTCAATTTGTTGGCAATACTAACCACTTGTAGTCTCTCTCTTACGACCTGATTTCGTACCCTATCTCTTATGGTAATGTCACGTATCCATCTCAGCATACACATTTTTGTTACCAACAACTATCACATATGTCTATGTTTATTGTATCATAGGTGAAAGTAATTAAGGTAGGTAAGGGTATCGCAGACGTAGATAAGGTACGTCGAATTGCGTTAACAAATTTTAGTATTGATTTGTCGTTTCCATTTATTTATTTTTTTGTTTTTCCTTGTATTAGAAACAACTAGACTGAACCAGAATTTTTGCAAAACTACTATATCATTTTAGATTTTCAATGTATATATACACTTGTATAACTATTCTTAAAATTTTAAGTCAAGATATTAGTCTTTTATATATGAATCACTTTTCTCTTCAAATAAAAATAATTATTAAATTTCACAATAATCAATCATATAGCCTTTTCCTTTGCGTCCAAATTTTGGGAAAAATGAATATAAGAAAGAATTGTAGGAATACAGTTTTCAATCGAAGAAGAAGCTAACAGGGGAAGGTAGGATGTATTGTTTAAGTTTCTTATATCGGGATTTGATTGCGTTTGATGGATGACAGATGATGAACTTCAGTCCGCACCTGTTCACTACACGAAGATTACAACTCTTAAGATCCATCTGTTCACTTTTATATGACAATTCATGATACATCAGAGAGATAGAGATATATGTCTATTTCGCACGAGCGAGTAGAACTCCGAACTGATGAAAAAGAAGTGGCGGAAAGGATAAGACGTCAAAGTCGGTGAAAAAGAAGAGTTACTGCTTGGGAGACTGCAGATTTTCTATCTAACGATACTGTATCTAACTTTGTTTCGATTAAAACGTTTTCGATTTTGCTTAAATTTCCAGCTGTCAGTAATTCATATCTGTTATGCCCGTGATTTTCTTAATTTATTATTATTATTATTTTAATTATACTATTATTAGTTTAATAAAAATTAAATTAAATTATAATTATAATTATGCTACTATTCATTTAAAAAATAAAATAAAAAACTGAAAAATTAGTTAGAATTTGTGTCCCATCGCACATATTTTTTTTATTTTTTTAATAAAATTATAAGATAAAAATTTAAATTTTAAAAATTCTTTAATTTTTTAAAATTATTTAATTAATTTATAAATTATAGAATAATATTAAATTAAATTTAAAATTTTGATTAATTTTATTATTATTATTATATTAGCTCGCATGCATATTAATGCAATATTAAACATCTTGTATGATAAAGTTTTTCTTTACAGAGAATACCTGTAAGATGCAAATAAATCATACAATATATTATATATGTGGAATAATTTATTTTGATTTCAACAAATTATTTTAATTGATTAATTTACTATTGTTGTCCACTGGTTAATTTAGTTATTAGTTAATCGCTGATAGAATCAGCTATGAGCTAATGTAATTATCTAATTGCCAAACAACTGATTTGACAAGCAAATAACATATTAGTTGTTTATATATAAAGTGACTTATAAAGGCATAATTTTAAAAAAATTATAAGCACATGAGTATTATATTTTGGTATTTTTTATATATTTTTATAAGAATTTAGATTTTAGATATTTATCTTTACCAAAAAATAAGTTTATAAATCTAATTAAAAACATAGAACATATAATAATAAAAAATTTATCAATTTTTTTAATTTAATTTAATATTTTTCTATAATTTATAAATTAATTAAACATTTTTAGTAAATTAATCAATTAAAATAAGTTGTTAAAATCAAAATAAATTATTTCACATATATAATATATTATATAATTTATTTGCATTTTACAAGTATTCTCCATAGAAAAAACTTTATTATAAATATGCAAGATATTTAATATTGCATTAATATGCATGCGTGCTAATAATAATAATAATAATAATAAATTAATCAATTTTTAATTTAATTTATTATTTTCTATATTTTATAAATTAATTAATTTTTAAATTTAAATGTTTATATTATAAATTTTATTAAAAAATTAAAAGAAAATTAAAAAAATGTATCAACTCAAGTGTCACGTCAATGACACAAACTAAATAATTAAAAAAGTCACGGTGACACAAACCAATTATTTTGTTTTTGTTTTTGTTTTTTTTATCATTTTAATTTTAATTTTAATTATGTAAAATTTAATTTAATTTTTTATTAAATTAATATTAATAAAATTAAAATTAAGATGATAAAAATAAAAAATTTACGAGCGTGAGTCACGCTTATGATACTTATATCACATACGTGGCAGTTATATTTAAATGATTAAGTCGTTTAAATTTTAATTAAAAATGAATCGTAACGCTTATATCACATTGGTGATAGTTATATTTAAGTGATTAGTGCTTAAAATTTAAGTAAACGTTTTATTAATCCTAAGGAATGCTGGTGGCAGACAAGTTGCCTTGGTTTTATAGGATGATGATAATAGCAAATGGAAGCTGAAGGAAAACAGAAAGTAGATGAAGAAAGGTATTTCTTTCTTACTTGTATTGAATCATCGTGTGAAATATATACATAAGCTACCCTAATGCTATTGGTGGAGTGACCTGCTATGTCCTGCTAATAATGAATTGTTGGCTGAGTAGGTTGTACAGAAACAAAAAGCAAAAGGTGTATGTGCAAAAGCAGACAACACTGGCAGACAATATGTACAAAAGCAGAGAAAGAGAAAAAGGACCAAACAAAGTAATAAAGTTGGGCCCCATGAGTATGATGCTAAGCCCACGGTTGTGAAGTAATTTGCACTCTTTAATTTGGACTCTCTAACAGAAGCCTTTACCTATCGACCGCTGATGCTTATATTGATGACCATTTTCTGCACAAATTGCACAGGATGACAGCTGATGTCAATTTTCGAATGTTTCTCAAGGCTAGTTTAGTTTAGCTTTATCTCACTAGAAGAAATGTTGTGCGTTATTTATGTTTGAACATTGGAGAAGTGCCCACTGAACTAACCAACACACCAAATGTTTAGGGTAAAGTTAATGTTACAGTCCACGGAAACTGAACTCCATACAGAACCAAGTCACCGAAAGCAGAACTGTATACGACACGTCTTTTGACTCGCCACCCGACCTAAAGCTTTGCTACGCCTACGCGGTTCACGAAAGACCAGGTGGATTCGATCGCCCAACACACTCTGCTCACCTCAGCTATGCGTCGCACTTAGGTGGCCAATCTTATTATCTTAGGCATACATAAGTTATTTTCTTGTAATTAGTCTGTTGCTCATCGACACATCTACTGAGAGAGCAACAGATGCGCAGATTGGTTGGCCTTCCAAGCGATCCACTTCAATGTTGGGGTTAATTTTTTTGACTTTATACCCACTGAGTGCCATCATTTTTTCATTAAAGATCAGTCAGAGACCGGTGTCCCTCGCACTGTTTTGTAATTAACTCCGACTTTTTCTTTAAGCAAATAAAAAAAGAAAAAGGCCAGATATGTCGCCTTCCAGTTTCAATTTGAGGAAAGGCCGTCCCTTTCTTGCCTTAAACTATCGGCCCATATCGACTATGACAAGTGAAACCAAACTTAATGCAATTATTTGACGCCTATGGTTGTTATTTATGACATAACATATGCAAAGTGTGCAATAATATTTTAATCTTAATCTTAATTTTAAATGTCCGCGTGAAACGGAAAAGCTCTTATAAAATTTACGCACAAGACACCAAAGCTTCAAGCTTTACATATATATACTAACCAGCAGAAGTTTACACTATAGAGCAGCCGCAATCATAGGCGTAAACATGCATGATTTCCTTGTCTAAAACATCAATTAAAGTACCCGGCACGTCACATAAAGCGAGAAGGAAAAAGAAACAAAGAAGACGAGCTCATCAACTAACAAAGAATTACTTATAACACCAGACCTAAACAAGAGCAAAATCACGGCAGTCAATGCCTGATTACTATCTTCTTAAAGAGGAGAATGGTTGGGTAGGGTAGGGAAGATAAGAAGAAATGGCTGTCATGTGAGATGTATTTATACATTCCTGTCATTAGCTCACCGTGTTGCCAACCTTTTATCCGCCTACTAATAGAATATTCATTGTCATATTGCTCACTAAGATATATGCAAAGTTGCAGAACAATTTCGGGTGAGAAAAAAGAATGAAGTTTGGGAAAGAATTTGCGGCTCAAATGGTGCAGGAATGGCAAGAAGCATACATGGATTACAACTACCTCAAGACAATATTGAAAGATCTTTTGCGTTTCAAACAGGGAATATCATCACCAACAGTGACAGTAGGAACCTCGAGAGGTTCTTTGAAGAGAAGGGTTTCACTTTACAGAGCCTTCAGCGGCCTAACTAGATCAGGCAGAGGCTCCCCAAGGAAGAGTGAGGATGAAGTAATACTTATAAGTACAGTGAAAGAAGAGGGGACAGAAGGGCACTATCAGACCATGTTTCTCAATGGTTCAGATAAAGGAGGAGAAAAGGAGATTTTGTTCTTTAGGAGACTTGATGTTGAATTCAATAAAGTTGTAAGCTTTTACAAGAAGAAAGTGGAGGAAGTGATGTTAGAGGCAGAGGACTTGAGTAAGCAAATGGATGCTTTGATTGCACTAAGGATCAAGGTGGAGAATCCAGCGGTGGTAGGTGCTAACATTGCTACTCTCGCCACCGGCAATTCTTCCTCTTCGGACTCTGATGTTTATCCTACAGATGACCGAAACCCAGGTTAGAAAAACCAGAATTTTTGGATAATCAACTCTTCCTGCATTTACTTCTTCTTCTTTTTGGGTCTTTTGGGTTGAGTGGTGATTAGGATTTTTTCATGTTCCTGCTCTTCCAGAAAAGGAATTTAAGTTTGGACAAATTTAGACTCTGATAATTTCCACCAGCCAAGTTAGTAGTTAAGAACATAATTCTGGAAGGTTCAATTCTCTGTGCATGTTTTAATGTTTGTAGTCATTGTTTTGTGAAGGACTTGCACGTATGGATGTGATTCAGGAAGTTGAGATGAGCAATGAAGTAAATTCAGAAAATGAGACGAATGATCGCAACAATGATAATTCCCGTAGCCAGAGGAAACATAGTGGAGATAAAGTGGACATTCAGGCATGTAGACCGGCTCCATTACAAGTCTTGGAGTATGTAAAGATCAATGTAGTACCTGAAACCCCAGTATCGACAATGAAAAATATAATCTCAATTCCAACATCAGACTTGTCATACACCAAAGGAGAACTGAACAAAGCCGAGGAACGAATGACTAGGGCTTTCGTTGTATTCTACCAAAAGCTTCAACTCTTAAAAAGCTACTGGTAATGTTTCTTCCAGCAGGACTCTCCAGAATATTCAACCATTTTCTCATTGCAGAAACTAATTGTGTTGATTACTGATGTAACAGCTTCTTGAACCAGTTAGCATTCTCCAAGATCATGAAGAAGTATGATAAGGTACGGAAGGTTCAGTTTCTGATAGCTAAATTGACCTGCAAAGTCTTAACTGGGACTTGTACAGATCACTTCAAGGAATGCGTCAAAAGCTTACTTAAATATGGTGGACAGTTCTTACCTTGGTAGCTCTGATGAGGTCAGAACAAGAATTTCATTGTTTGTTTCTTTTCTGCTGCAGCATTTACTTCCGGCTCCAAATTCCCATCTTCGTTAAATTTTCCTCCTCAGGTTACCAAACTCATGGAGAGGGTGGAGGCCACCTTTGTTAATCACTTTGCTAATGGGAATCGTAGAAAAGGAATGGCCACTTTGAGACCAAAAGTTAAAAGGGAAAGGCATAGAGTTACATTTTCCTTGGGTAGGGATCAGAAGATTATGCAGATCCTGATATTATATGGATCTTCCCTGTGATATCAATCCATCACTTGTATAAGCATTCATAAAATTACTGTTGTATTTGTGTACTTGCAGGCTTACTTTCTGGCTTCGCAGCTGCACTTGTAGTCACAATTTGTGTGCTTATTCATGCCAGAGATGTCATCAACAGTCCAGGAGGACCTAAGTATATGGAAAACATTTTCCCTCTTTACTCGTAAGTTGCAGTTAACATACTCAGAAAACTTCTTTTGTATTGAGATATCAGATCATTGTATGATTTGCCATGATGTGTTGCAGGGTTTTTGGATTCATGGTCCTGCATATGCTCATGTATGCAGCTAATATATACTTTTGGAAGCGTTATCGTATCAATTATTCATTCATATTTGACTTCAATCGAGGAACAGAATTGGGCTATAGACAAGTCCTTCTTCTTAGTTCAGCTCTTTCAGTACTTGCGTTGGGTGCTGTAATATCAAACTTGGATATGGAAATGGACCCTAGGACAAAACGCTTTGAAACACTTACTGAATTACTCCCGTTGGCCCTACTTAGTGTAATGTTCAACAGTCAACACTTGAAAGTATTTCTAATTGCTCAAGTGTCTCATGAAGGTTGACTAATGCGCAAACATTCATTGCAGCTTCTGCTTCTTATCATATTCTGTCCTTTCAATATCATATATCGGTCAAGTCGGTACTTCCTGATTGGATGCGCCCTTCACTGTGTTCTGGCCCCTCTTTACAAGGTGACAACTTTATGAAATTCAGACATAATCAAAAATAAATCCCATTTAGGAAAAGATATCTCACCTCTGCTTATCATGCCTCAGGTTACCCTCCCAGATTTCTTCTTGGCGGATCAGCTTACGAGCCAGGTGTTTTCCTAACTGGTTGCAGTTGTTTCTCGTTGTCTCCTCTTAATCTGTACTTCTCTAAACGATCTATAGTCTTAAGACTATTTAACAATGTCCTCTTTTCAGGTGCAAGCTTTCAGAAACTTGGAATTCTATGTTTGCTACTATGGATGGGGGGATTTCCTAAGGAGGGAAAACACCTGTGATGGAAGTAAAGTTTATGAAGTGTTTTACTTTTTGGTAGCAATGATTCCATATTGGATCCGGTCCCTTCAGGTATGTATGTACTGTTTATACTGAAGTGAGAAGCCTTTGGCTTATGATTATGATGGTACTGACACAGTAGTCTATGATGTATCAGTGTATTCGGCGTTTATTTGAAGAGAAAGATGGATCACAAGCGTGTAATGCAATCAAATACTTGTCAATTATAGTAGCCGTTGCCATGAGAACACTTGATGAACGAAGGAGGGGAATAACTTGGAAGATAGCAGCTGCTGCAACTGCAGGTTTTGCAACAGTTATTAATGTGTATTGGGACATAGTGATAGATTGGGGTCTTCTGCAACGAGATTCAGTAAACCCGTGGCTGAGAGATAAGCTTGCCATACCAAACAAGACTGTTTATTTTGTGGCTATGGTAAGATAAAAATTAAATCCTGCAGGCAGCCAAGTCTGTAAAAGGGTAGAGTATGCGCACATACTAACTAAACCAAATATTTGATAAAATGGTTGGTAGGTGCTGAATGTTGTGCTGAGACTAGCTTGGATTGGGACATTGTTGGGCTTCAGAAGTGCACCCTTCTTGCCTAAAACAGCCGTGATTGCAATAGTTGCAAGTTTGGAGATCATTCGTCGTGGAATTTGGAACTTTTTCAGGTACTCCTCAGTAATGAAAGTGGAAACACCTGAGTTTCAAAAAGGAGACAAAACATTGATTGAGTTGATCAATGAAATTTAACAAATTAAATTAAAATTAGATGAATTGTTGGACTTGGGAGTTTGAGTAACATAAAGCTAAACAAACTAAAGACCAGCTTATGTTGATGTTAAAAGTATTTCATGTATCCCTTACTAACAACTGATGGCAATGTTATTTGATCAGGCTGGAGAATGAGCACTTTAACAATGTTGGTAAGTATCGGGCATTTAAATCAGTGCCCTTGCCATTCTACTATGATGATGAAGAAGATGACAAGCTTGTATAATACATTCTACTGCTGCATATAAATTTCTGAAAAGTTCAAGATTTGTTTGCATCATTTCCTTTGCTTTGTAATTATTTCTTCATGTTAACACAGGAAAAATGTAGAAATGAATACTGAAAATTGAAATATTCCTCAATTTAGTTTATCTATTTCCCATAGGATTACGTGGCTGTGTCTGTGTCGTTTTGCTTTGTGGCTTGTTCTGCTGCTTCTTCAACTTTGAGCAATTGTTGGTTAAAAGTTACAAGTTGCTTGTGCTGCTTAATCCAGCCACCTGAATTTTCCATGCACATCACCCTTTGAAGGTACATCCTCTTGAACATACTCGCATATCGAGTAAAAGAAAAGAGGCAGATGTAACTGCTAACGAACACGAGTCAAAATCTTTGTCGCCAATACAAAATAGATGTTCTTTTTCCCAAAAAAAAAAAAAATCAGAAAGGAGTTAAGGTTTTGCAATGCGAAGCAAGCATGAAGGGGAAAGCATATGCAGTTCATGTATGAAGGCGTTATTGCCTTCCATTTCAGACCTGGAGTTCAACTTGGTGAAATGATAACAAGATCCCCTATAATGGTTATTAGATATTCCTTTAACACAATTATATGATCAAGGAAATGAACTTGCATCTTTATATTTCCACAGGTTATACAATTAAAAGTAATTATGTAGAACTGTTACAGAAGACATTATTCAATCTCTATCGACTACCATATTTTTGTTTTACAAGACTGAAAATGAGCAAGGCAAGAGCAATGCCGTATCAGCACAGGAAACAAACACAACAAAACAAAACAAAAAACGTTTTTTCTATCAACCTCCACTCCTTACAGAATTGGCATCTTCTTGACCAACGTCTTCCCCTTTCAGCGAACTAGGTGAAGAATTTGAAGGTGAATTTTCAGCTGTTACAGCACCGGTGCTTTCAGCATCCTGGATCTTGAAGAAATATGAAAATACAGGATCGTAGGTGGAGCTTGCTTTTTGAAGGCCTCGTATAGCATTCATGGCTGCAAGGGTGCTTCGATATGTATCTATCGTTTCCTCACCGAGAGAAGAGGATGTCTCATTAGAAATACCAGCTCTGTTATTTAATTGTAGGTTAGAGCGTTCTGGCACAGATTCAATCACTTCGTCTTGTAACGGGAATAGCACCTCAAGATTTGCTTCACATTCACGGACGAGCCTTGTTAATGGTTCAGTTGTGAAAAAGGGCTGATGAAGGGCAAGTTGCATGAAAGGCAGACGCAACAACCCTCCAGTTCGTTTGTCATACTTCTTCAAAATCTTAACCAAACCTATCATTGGAAAAATGAATATGCATTTAAAAACAGGTACTACTCCTGTAATTACGAGTGATTTTAACAAGAAATGCTATACCTGAAACATTTAGCAAGGTGTAATTTTGGAAGCAGCATCTCCCCATTTAAATGAGAAACCTAAACAACTCAAGTTAGAAGTAAGTAGAGTAAACGGAAGAGTTGCAGTACCTGCAAAGTTTAAGGAGCTATAATTTTTTAGCAGCACCATCTGTCCATGAATAGTAACTAAGTCTTCACGAATATCCATCATTTCTTCACTAAATTCACTCTCAGATGTGAAAACTCCATTCTTACTGCTCTCTTCCTTCAAACGCTCTATTCTTTGCTTCAGCTCCTATTAAAAATGCAGATACAGATCAATAAAGAGCCCCAAACTTAAGTAGATAGCAGCCACTTTGTGAACATGAACTGCACTATGTAACGATAAAGAGAACTCTTAAGTGGCACTTTAAGGCCAAGTTCAAAATTTTCTGAAACAGACAATCAATCAAATGTGCAGGAAAATATTTAACAATTGAAGCATCAAAACTACTGCAAAGAAAGATATAACCAAAGAATATGGAAACAAATTTGCATCTGTTGCAATTGCCTACAAAACTTCGCAGCTCTGTAGCTAAAAACACAGATCAAATAACCATCAAGCACTGGATATAACACTACAAAGCAAGCAGAAAATAATCATCGGATTGCCAAGAATAATGCAAAAAGGACAATAAGAATTTAGAATTCAAAAAAAGTCACTCAACCATTGCATCCCAACTGAATTAACAATAATTCCATCTATCAACCAAAAATGTTTTTAACCACTCCTGCTTGAAGGTGGGAGTAGATCAGCTTTTGTCAAATAAGACATGTGAGGACTGACCACTAAAAAATATTCAAGGAAAACAGGTTAATTACCAAGAACTAAATGTGCATTAAATAAGATCACATGTTAAATGGTCAAATAAAGAAAAGATGCAAAAGATGAAGAAGCGAAAAAAAACTTTTCTCATTTGAGGCATTTCTCTGCTTTGCTGGCTAGAATTTTATTATGTAATAATGTCGATTGGTATCAAGTGAATTAAATATTATATCTTTGATTCGATGAGTTAGGTACCAGTACTTCCATTTCAAGACATCAAGCTGCAACAGTTATGAGTTGACCAAGTTATTGTTGCATGTTAGGAGAGTGGTGATTCGATGAATTACCCATCCATCCTAAAAAACCCTACTGTATCTATAATTCCTTAACTTGACGCACACCCATCACATTCATTACACAATTTGTCGTCCATTTTACTCTGATACATTAGGTTCTTCATAAACATCACAGTAACATCCATTACTAGCATTACAACACCTCTCTAGTACTATGGCAAATCTCCACTTGAGTGTCCCCTTTCGAGCAACAAAAATAACAATATGACACCGTTACGGAACAAAAGTCTTTATACGTCACTTGCCCTGATAATCACACTTCACTATTTCATTAATGAAGATGCATAAAAACCACTAACTGGACATTATCAGTTCGACTTCAAAATATCAAAGCTTCTGCCTATAGTCTAAAGGCAAAATATCAAAGTACTAAGATTTTCACACGGATTGAAACAACTTACATTACGTTATAGAAAAGAACCTACAAGCAATCAAAATCTTCACCATATTCATTTGTTTGTGCAAGTGCCAAAAACTGGGACAAAGTGAACTGAAAGAGGAGCCAAAAGCAGCAGAAAGAAAACGACATTAAAAGAAGAAGAAGAAGAAAGACCTGAAGGCGAATTACAAAGTCTTCCTCTTTATCAACATAGAAATCATTGAACTTCTCAAGTTCTTCATTCAATATTCTAACGAACCACTCCTGGAGCTCAACCAACGATCCGGCGCCGCGTCCGTCACCGACAACGGAATCATCGGCATGGGCTGGGTGATTAACTGGGCGAAACAAAAAGGTATCAGCAGTTGAACAAGGGTAGTGCTTTAGGAGCTTTTTGAGCGGTTTGTAGCAGAGGAACTTGTCCCTCCATTCAGGCAAGGTCTCCTCTAAGTGGGTTTTGAATTCTTTCCCAAACTTCATTGTGGATGTGTGTAGATTCTTCTGGATTTGTGCTCTATGTTCTGTTGATGAGGTTCTGAATTGTTTCTGTCTGTAAGGGAAATAGAGAGAGAAGGGGTACAAGCCAACAAGAATCGAAACGGGCGTGGACGAGGAATTTGGAATCTATTGTGAGAAAGTGGGTGACCGGATAAAAATTAGAAGAATTCTTTTGTTAGATTTGGAAGCAGATTTGTTGGCACACCGTTTCCACTGTTCTTTATCAAAATCGCTTTTGGTTTTGGGCTGGATGGAAATGGATTGGCATCTACTTTTCTCATGTTCTCTTTGACTTATCTTTTTTTAACTAAATTGTTGAACATTTTTTTTTATTGCATTAAGTATTCTGATTTAATCAGACTAATTTTAACCTCCTACGACCCCACTCTAAAAGCTTAGAAGATGTAAATCTGAAACCTCAAGATCCCTCAAGCTCCTACGTAACCTGCACACTTCTGCACACAAGGAATCTTCACATATTCTAGATTGTTTAGCTGATGATTGATCACTGACTTCCGCTGCTCAGCATCAGGTTCCCATCAACCCCCAAATTAACTCCTACACTATCGCTGAAAACAAGGCGTCTATAATTGATCCGATTAAGGAGCTTTGCCCAAGAAGTTAGAGGATCATCAATAAGAACATGTCTATTTCCCTTCCTTTAGCGTGACTCGAACTCAAGACCTCTTTTAAAAAGAAAGTCTTAAGTGAAAAATCTGGACCAATTGATCCACCCCTCGTTGTCTAAATTGTTGAACAATTGTTTGGATTTGACAACCCTTATATTTTCAAAAGTTGCCACTGTTGTATCATTTAATAAAAATTGAATTATTTCTCTCAAATGCAAACGACATGAATGCTTAACGAAGATCCACCAAATCAAATCAGTGACCCTTGTAGATTTCCCTGAAACATTTTGCCCTAGATCTTCAAAAATTCCAACTATATAAGAGAAACATAATGATGCATTCGGGAAAGGCAAAATAGACAACATCTTCTAATGTTCTCAACGAACCAAATTGACAACAAGAGTTTGGTGAAACACCCAGGCAAAGCCTATGAACAGAACACTAATTAAATGGCAGGTCTCCATGCTTATTTCATCCTTCATACCACCAATTCATAGACTCCAAAGCCGAAGAGCAGCCCATATTGACGAGTCCTATATGGTGTCAAGGGCTTGGAGTACGTCTGCCTTCAAATCGTTGAAGTCTTCGACTCCAAAGCTGAAGCGTACCAAGTTATCTCTGATACCATACTTTTCCCTTTCCGGTTGAGGAAGATCCCTGTTTATCATGGATAAATAGTTAATTACTTCAACGCAATAGTTGCATTTATGACATTGTATTCAAACTTAGCAGTATGTATACCAATAAGACATTATAGCTGGCTGATCCACAATGCTTTCACAGCCACCAAAAGATGGAGCAATATATGGGATCTTCAATGAATCCACAAACTTTATCGTGGTCATTAAGTCTCCATCAACCTGAATCATTAAAATGCAACATCCAAAGGTTATCCACAAAAGGAAGCACACCAAAGAATTAACACAGACGCAACACCGGAAGATTATTAGGCAGGAATCACCTCAAAGCTAACAACACCGCCAAAACCAGTCATTTGCTTCTTGGCAATGTGATATTCAGGATGACTTGGCAAGCCTGGATAATAAACGCGCTTCACCTGTCATCATTGGCTTTTAAATGAATCCTCGAGATATCTTATGTGTAGCTTTGTCACAAAGATATGCAAACAACTTCCGACTAATCACTAGTGCTTATGTTCTCAACACCCACACAGTCATTGAAGCTGAAATGAAATTCTACTTACAGAGCTTTTAAGAGAAAATGTAATTCCAAGTTTAAAAATCAATCTAAGCAAGGTAACAACAAAATCTGACATCCACCAGTAACCAATCAAGATTTTAACCTATATCCAACACCATTCAGCAACCCCCACATCTGAAAGGACAGGTAGCCAGTTAGGTTACCAAACATTGTGACAGCATCCTTCTGTCAGCAATCAAAGCCTTGAACCATTTATTGATCCAGGTGTGTAGTTTTGTTGCACATGGAAAACTCAAGTACCAACTATCCACTGTAGAATAACATCAAGCTATCATAGGAATAAATATCACCACTACAATTTTTGGTACAGATAGCATCAACCTATTCCACATAATCCAGGAATTATACTTCGCACTTTGCATGTTTCACATGGAATAAGATTTAACCACAGGTTATTCGTACTTTGCATGTTTCACATGGAATAAGATTTAACCACGGGTTATTCAACAAAGACTAAAATATACACACGCATTTGACAGATAATAAAAGAAACAAACCTTAGGATGCTCCTCTAAAAGTTTGGCCATCCTTAATGCTGTTGAGTTCTGTTGCTGTACACGAAGATGCAGTGTCTTCATGCCTCGGATGATCAGATAAGCAGCATTCTGTAAAGACGAAAACATAAAATTAAGCCCTGCAATGAGATTCAGGCTGTACTCGAATTGCAAGCATCATTATTTTACCAGCCAATATTTCACCCTAAAATTGATTACTTAGTAGCAAACAATAGTATGCAATATCTGAAAAGTACCAGTAAAGGCCAATTGACCCATTATAACTTACTGGGTTCAAAGTGCCACCCAGAACATGATGCAAGTGACGAATTTCTTGAATCAAATTTGTGGCACCACTAATGCAACCTGCCAGGACCTGAAATACATACTAGTGTCAGCATGTCTATTTCTTAACCTGTCTACTAGCCAGAGCATCTCAAATAAGTTGATTAAAATAGGCAAGCAAACTTACATCATTATGGCCCCCAATAAATTTTGTTGCAGAGTGGAGAATAAGATCAGAACCAAGGGAGAGGGCCTTTTGGTTGAGAGGCGTGGCAAACGTACCATCTATGCATACCAATGCTCCTTTCCTGTGGCAAAGCTTTGATACTAACTCAATGTCAACACATCTGAGAAATGGATTGGTAGGAGATTCTGTAAAAAAGAGAGAAACCTGCAAGAAATCATAGCACTAACAAGTCAGTATTATTAGTTGATAACACTAATGCTCAAAGAAAAATTCTGAAAGAACAAATGAAAGAACTATCCACAGCACTGACTTTGTGTTTATCGAGAGCAGATTCCAAAGCTTCCATGTCAGCAGGGTCTATCACCGTTGCCTGCATACTCAAAAATGATATGTATAATATATGACTGGTTCAGAAAATGAACAAATCAACAGAAGTCAATTAAGATAACATCATTTAGACAGATTAGGCAAAATCTACTATACTGCTTCTAAATATCTTTGTGCAAAATGTGCAAGGAAAAGTCTTCTTTTTTTTTTTTGGGACTCATGGAAAAAATTAGATGTGGAAGAAAGCCCATACCGTGATGCCCATTTTAGGAAGGACACTCTCAATGAATATCCTAGTCTTCCTATAACAGTCCGTGGTTGTCACAATGTGCCCGCCAGCAGGCACCAATGCCATCAACATGACCGTACTAGCACACATCCCAGATGCCATAATCAAGGTTGACTCAGCTCCTTCAAGAGCACTGGTTAAAGTTGCAAAATACCATGTTGGCACCACATAGTAATCGAAACAGAAAAAACGAAGCCAAAATGAAACAAAGAAGGCTGACCTTATTTTCTCCTCCGCAACCACCGTAGTTGGATTTCCATAGCGTCCATATTCAAAACTTGCTAGGCGTTTCTCCTAGAGGAAAGTATCAAGCAAACATCGACCCATCACAATGCACGCCCGTATAAATGAAAATATAGTCTTACAAAGACACTTTTTATCGCTTAATGATCTTAACAGTGAGTCTTGATGGGTTAATATTCTAAAAAAGAAAACAGGATTTGTGATTTAATGAAACAAAGTCCGTCTTAACACACAATCTGAAACTCGTGCATCACCAAATTAGCAGCTGAATTCGAATGTATACCTTGTAATCGATGAGCTCGGAGGTTTTCTTAAAGAAGTATGCGGAAGTGTTTACCACTGGAGTTGTAATTGCATCTGTAACTATACCGCGACCCAATCTTTCACCTGAATTTATTGTTATAATAACCCATCAAATAATGATAATTATGCCCAAATGGTAAATGCTAAGAAAAATGGTAGCGGATGAATTAATGCATAATCTACCAGCATGAACTGCGATACTCCCATCGGACCCCAAAAATGGTGCGATTTCCTTCATATCGCTACTAAAATCCTCCGACTGTACACCTAAGTTCTCAACCGCCGCCGCCTCATTGTCAACTGTCATCACAGTTGGCTCGGCGACAGGGGCGGCGGAGCTGTTGGCAGCCGCCGCAGCTGCCGGAGGGGTGACGGAGCTAGGGTTATTAGCCCACGAGGCCGCCACGATTTGCGCGACGCCGATGTTGCTGCAGTTCCGGCGGGCCTTGGTGCTGAGCTGGCGGACGAAGTTCGGAGGAAACCTCAGTATCAGGGCGGAAGACAGTCCGCCGCCGAGGAACGACGAGGCCGTTAAGTGGCGGGATAAGTTGACTCGGTGGGCGTGACTCGGCTGGTCGGTACCTGCCGGATCGGAGCGACACTCAAAGAAGGAACCAGCACCGGTGGCGAAAAGCTTGGGAGAGAGACAGGATGAGGAGATGGCCATTTTTTTTCTCGCCGCCGATACAGGGATTTGCGAATGACTGATGAATGAGAGGCTTTACTTAGGATTGAAGTTACTTAAATAAGCGCGTCCTGCGACTCCCATTTCCGAAGATAGTTAATCGTGAGACTCGTTTTTGTGGGTCCCAAGCCCAACTTCAACCATTTCATTTGCACTGATTAAAGAAAATTATATGATAATAATCCAGGTACAAGTGAAATTAGTAAAGGATCCTCTTGATTTAAATGAGATTATAGGTTTAAACGTCTTTATATATATAGCTGTTTAGAATTTGGAATCAAAATTTTATCTTCTATAAGGAATTTATCCAACTTAAATAAGAATTAGACTAAGTATAAATAGTCTAGAGATATCTTTTTATAATTAGGATACTCCTAAAATACCTGACATCAAATAAAAAAGAAAATTATAGGATAGTTTGGGTGGTTGTTGGCAACTTGGCATTTTGGGTGATGACCGGACCAGGAAGAAAAGGACAATTCGGCGTTGGTTACTAGTATGATAACTTTGATTAATACTTACACTTACTGGGAAATTGCCGGGATGCCGTGGAAGAAAAGAACAATTCGGCGTCGATTAGACTTGGGTACATATATTTTATTTAGTAGTAGAGACAATTTTTGATTGGATTAATAACTTTTTTTACTTAAATTAACTCACGACTTCATTAAATTAAATATTTTCAACTGGACAACTTGCAACCCTCAAAAAATGATATTCAAATTCAGCGTTTTTTATATATAAAAAAAGATATTAGTCTTACCATCTATTTTCCAAATAAAAATTATAAGAATTAAATTTAAAAATATTCTAACCTTAATTTTTATTTCAACTGCCCTACAATCAATCGATCAGTTGTAATTTAATGACAATTATTTAAAAACGTTATTTAACTTATTCATACTTAAATGTTCATGATAAAGTTCGTGAGATAAAACTATATGAAATTATGATGAAATTATAATTACGAGATTCATATTGCATTTACGTATTGTCCCTAAATTATTTCTAGTCATTGTTCTATTATGATTGGACATTAATAAAAAGAAAAATGACTAACATATATTAAGTTGGATTTGGTTGTAAAGTTTGAAAACTCTTATAACTAAATATGAGATATTTAATCAATAAGGATCAATACAAGATATTGAATCTTATCTAGGCATAATTTGAATTTAATTAGAAAAATTATAATTTAATTTTAGTTAAATTACTAAAATGTCCATAACGTATTATTATACTCTAAAGGAGCTGATGCTCTTTGCTTAACCCTCTCTGAAATAATTGTAGAGTTCTAACTTAATATGTGGATATTATTAGAACCTAAATACTTGTATGATTACGATGGTTGAGATGAACTAGTTTTAGAAGCAATTTGAAGGATACCGTAAGAATATGATTGAGTTTCGGAATAAGGTAAGAGTAATGATTCTTATTTTATTATGATATATATGTTAATCATTTTACATAATTTTAATGATCTTCATTTTCGAGAAGTCAAACAAAAAAAAATTATAATTATGTCGCTACATATAAGATCATATCTCAACCCGATTTTTCAACATCTTCACCTTCATAGCTTTGGGTTCATCTTCATCAAACCTTTTAAATCACCTTGCTACAACTTTTAAGTTGTCTTTGTCGCTGCTCCTTACCGCGGCTCTTGCTCATGAATGCGATTTTGGTAACATGTTGAAATATTGCGTACTTGATTTTGGAAGTGTAGTGATACTTAAACCTTTATTATCTAATTATCACCCTTGATTATTCGTTGATAAAAAAAAGTTCTAATTGTTGTTACCATGGAGATCTAATACCCTTGTTCATATTACCGGTTTGTTTTACCATACGAAAATGTTATGACAATAAAATACGTTAAAATTATATCCTTAAATTTTAGAAGGTAAATTTAAAATTTTCAAATTCCTACCTTTTTTTTATTTTCTTAATGTTGATATTTTGGAGATTTAATTCCCCTGTTCATACCATAGGTTTGTTCTACCATACAAGAATGTTATGCCAATAAAACATGTTAAAATTGTATTCTAAAAATTCAGAAAGCCAATTTGTAAGGCAAATTAAAAATGTTTTATGATTCCTTAAGTTTATTTTGGTCATGTACCATTTAAGGTTGGTTTGATTTTATATTATTGTATACCCAATCTTTTTTTAGGTAATTATTGACTCGTAAACATATATACACACATAACTAATCTAGTATACTTGAAGACCTTTAAAGATAGCATGATTTGTCTTGATACCTCAAACTGGTGAGCTTCATTGTTATTTGGTAATAGATTGACCAATATTTTATTTGGTTGCTCCTCACAAAGATAAGAAAATTCATAATGTGATATAAAAATGCAATTTTCTTATTTCTTGAAAATATAGTATGTATTGATCATACCTAACCTTGTTGGCTAGTTGCCCTAATAGTCATAACTAATTTTTAAAATTATGTAGAGCATTGCCACAAACGTTTTGAAATCAATTCCAAAATTTACTTGTAAATGGCCATATAAGCTTATCTAGTAATAACATATCAAACCCACAAAACACTTGGAAAGGATTTCAATGGAAATATTTTCTTTCCATATAGAAGGCAAATAATAGATCCCATCCATTTTACTAGCAAAGTCTATATTTTTTGTGTAAAATAAACTACTTAATTTACTATAAATATGTCTTTATTTTGATATGAAGTTATTAATTTAAAGTTTACATATGTCCTTTTTTATGGACAAATGGAGGAAAGTTCAAATACTTTTGATAAATTAACCTTTTCAAGAAGATTTAATCATCCAATTTAGGCTCAAGAGAGGTTAGTTCCTGGTTGGAAGAACCACATTATTTATTCATATTGTAACAAACATTTAAAAGGTAGGGGAACCACGAAGTTAAAAAAACATTTAGTTGGGATCAAATTTAATGTAACGCCTTATAAGAAAGCTAGTCATATCGTAAAATAACAAATGGAAACTTTGCTTGAAGAGTATGAAAATGAGTAATAAATAAGAAAAAGGCTGAACTACAAAATTAATAGTAGAAGTTCTTTTCATGGTGGTTAAGATAATAGTGAAAATGTTGAAGGTGGTATTCTTACTTAACAAGGGATTGCTGTAACTAAAATGAAGAAAAGAAGATGATAAGTATCTTTTTTTTTTTGTTTCATGAATAACTCTTGGAGCTCAATTTTCACTTTGTAGTGTATTATAATGTAAATAGGCAGCTCGTTATATATATATATATATACTCAACGCTGCGACAAGCAGGGGTTCATAACAAGTGGGCATGAACTGTAATTAAATAAACAAAAGTGAACTAACCACAAATTCCTGAACTGTAAAGAGAACCATCAATCACCCTATAAAGTAAAGAGCCTCACCTAAAAGACCAAACCTAAACCTAAGAACAAGATCAAAAGCGCAACTTCTCATATATATATATATATATCCTGACCACTTTTATGCTTCAATGACTTGACCTAAAGCTGAGAACAAGATCAAAAGCGTAACTTCTCATTTGAAGCATAAAAGTGGTCAGGTCACTGAAAATTGAAACAGATAGGAGTGGCCTTATACACACACACACACACACACACACGAAATGACCAAATAATAGTAGGATGCATTTTTGTTATACAATGTTGCTTGGTCTTATTATTACCAACATATGGTAAATGCTATTTTCTCTTATAATCTAAGATATAAATCTCCTTCAATTGATGATTATAGGGATAATCTTAAAAATAGCTCTATTATTGAAATAAAAATTATTTTAATAAAAGAAAAATAGCTCAGGAAACTGATGGTGTTAAGTCATGTATAGCAATTGGACAAATAGAAGATATGAATCCATTATTAAATTTTTTGTTTATTATGATAAGGAGATTATTTTCTTAAGTTTATTGATGCATCTAACATTGTAAGAAGTGTTTATACACTATTAGAGACATTTGATGAAGTTGTAAATAAAGTTAAGCCTGAAAATATTGTACAGTTTATCACTGAAAATATTGCTACTTATAAAGCAGTTAGGAAAAGGTTGTAAAGCAAGTATAATTCTTTTTATTAGACTTCTTGTGCTGCATACTACATTGATCTGAAACTAAAAATATATAAGATGTTATATACTTTCCTATCATTGATGAAACTAATTAGAAAGCAAGAAAAATAACCAAGTTCATTTATAATTGTGTATAGGTTTAAATTTGATGAGAAAATATTTCATTAATGGTAGAAAGTTGTATCGTCCTCCATTACAAAATTTGTAGCCGATTCTTTATCAAGTAAATATGTTGTTTAAATGAAAAAGGAGCTTAGATAAATATTTATAAGTGATAAGTGACTAGTATTATGAAGGTTTTCAGGATTATACTTGAAGATCATAAATTTTTGTCTCAATGTTAGTTTCTCATTAGAGGTTTTAACCTTTGGTAAGAGTACTTCATCTAACTGATATTGATGAGAAAGCAACAATAAGTTACTTTTATGATGTCATAGACAAAGTGAGGAAAGAAATAAAGATTAATATGAAAAATCGGTCTTTCTTTTACACACCTTATCTTAAAGTCATTAATGTAAGATATGAAAGACAACTTTACTCCCTGTTATTTTCTTTTAGGATTTTTTTAAATTTAAGTGTCAATTTTATACTAGGTTTTACAAAGAAAGATAAAGTTGGTAGGGAATAATATTAATTATCACATAATTATTTCATATAAAATGATGTAAGGTCTATTTAGCTCACAAATAGAGGCATATAAGAAAGCGTGTACTGATTTTAGGATATCAGTTGTAATATACAAAAAGGATAAACTTAATCTAGGCATATTTTTTCCTTCACTTTTAATAGTTCAAAATTAATCATCAATTCATTTTACCTACTTTTATCATTTTATAGTTACTCGATATGATCAATTCAAAAGTGGTGTTCCAAAATTACAAAAGTTTGTAATTTGAATTTTTAGTTAATGCACAAGTGCAATTGGTTATGAAAAGAATTGAAGAATATTTGAATTCATTTATTCTAAAAAAAATAAATTAGAACACGAAAGATTAAATGATGGATTATTTATTCAATACAAGTTGAAGCTTCGAGAATTATGTGTTATCATTGATAGGTGTAAAACTTAGTATATTTTCTAGATGTTTAAGTGTGTTTTAAAATGTTTTATCAGATGATAATCATGTGTTTACGACTTAGAAATTTGGTCTTGTTAGTGTTTTTATGTGTTTTAATTATTTGATTTTTTTGAGCAAGGATTTGATCTTAACATTATTTGTATGTTTGTTAATGAGTAGAAATAGGAAAAATTAAAGAAAAGATGAAGAAGGGCTTAAAGAATAAGAGCATGCATGATCGTGTATGGTTATGCATGATCGTGCATGTTAGCTACATGGGTGCACGATTGTGCACAGGTAGTTTTTAGCTCGCAAATTTTTTATTTTTTTTGGGCAATTTTCGGAATCAAAACAAGTGAGGAAATATATAAAGAACCCTGGAAGGATGAAAAAGTATTTAAGGCAAAAAAACCAAAAAAGGGCTACACATCAAAAACAAGGAGATCAAGGTGGAAACATCAAGATCAACTCTAATTTTCCAGAATTTCTAGATCAAAGCTCAAAGCTATTTTCTTTCTTTTCTCTTCTTATAATTTGTTGTCTTTGATATTAATTTTGATTAGTGATATGCTGTACAAGATTATGCATTTCTAAATCCATATTAGGGATTATTCTTGAATTGTATTGTTTAACCTTATTCTTGTAGAATGTAATAAAGTATTGCTTTGTGGTATTTGTTATGCTTATACATAATAAGAAATAAAGAGATTGAATCAAAGTTATATGTGTTAAGTTATACTGTAAGAGTGGATACCTTAAAAGACATACAAATATCATATTAATAGACAATTAAAGAGAGATTTTAATTGTAAGTTAATTATCCTTATAATTGCTTCAAATCTAATTGAGTAGTTAAAAGTAGTTTTTTGAATCGAGAGGTTGCAATTCAATTACTATATATTTCAAATGAGATTACTTGATTAGATCCTAAGAGAGAGTAATCAAAACATTAGGATATCTATGATAAATCATAATTGAATTAACAAGATAAAGGGAAGACAATATAAGGATAGAATAACCCCCAAGTTTCTATTATTGATTAACTCTATTGCTATTACTAATTTCATTTATTAAATTGTTTAGTTTTATTAGTTTATTTTAATTTCAATTAATTCATTCTTTTATTACCTTAGACAAGGTACATTTAAGTTGTTAGGCAAAGTTGCGAATACCATATCGGACTTGGTATCGAATTAGGTTCTAGTACAGTACTATACCCGTACTAATCAATTATGGGTACTGTTTCGGATAATTTTTTAAATTTATAAAGTAGTCCTTAAAATTTTTAAAATTTGCAAAATAGTCGATTAGTATATTGTACAATTGTACTGTATACTTTACAAGTTTACATCAACCCTGTTTCTAAAAATCATAATAATAAATAATAATCACAATTAATATGAAATAACAATAATTTTAAATATTTCATATATAAATAATAACCACGATTAATATAAAAAAGGACAATCATCATTGTACAAATATAAAATTAAGAATAATACAAAATATTTAAAATATTACAATACTATAATTTCATCATTTTAATATATAATAATTACATCAAACATCCAATAAAAAGAACAATAAATATCCTTAATTATTACAATTTACAACAAGAATTCATAACGAGGAAACAATTAAGTTGAAGTTAAACTTCAAAAAAAATTAATAATTACATTACTTATAAAGAATTTAACATAAACATCAAATATAAGTAAAATTAAAAGAAGAGGAAAAATAAAAACCTGAAATGAAATTCAATCATCAACAGGAGGATACTCGCTTTAACTTTACTGGCCCCAATTATCATTTAGTACAAAATCCTCATCATTAAGAGGAGCTTCATCATCATTATCATTCAAATTTAATGCACCAAATGACACGTTAATCTTTTCTCATCCAAGATTATCTCTCAAGTTATTAACTTCTACCAAATTCGATTCTTCAGAAATCCAATCGGCCAAAAGATCAATATTATCAATGAAAATTGGATCAGTTGAACTACTTATGTTGTTTAAACTCCTAGTAAACAATAAAATTTAATTATTAGAAAATTATAAGAAATTATATCGAAATTAGTAATGATGATGATGATGATGATGATGATGATGATGATGATGATGATGATGATAATAATAATAATAATAATAATATTAATAATATACATTTCTCGAAGCTTTAAATTGCAACGAACAAAAACCAAGTCATTCAACCTCTTATGCTCCAACCTATTCCTTTTCTTGGAGTGGATAAATTCAAATGTGTTCCAGTTTCGTTCACAACCTGTTACAGTCATACATTGACTTAAAATCCGAATTGCAAAGCTTTTCAATTCTGGACCACCATTTTTGAATTGATCCCACCAAGAAACCG
>JAOTIZ010000008.1:12242985-12253407 GCA_027123425.1 Erythroxylum panamense | reverse complement strand
TCAAGTGATAATTAATTTTAACAAATAAGAAAAAAGAAATAACTAATACCTAGAGAAAGTTTTCCTCTTTGTTGAATAGTAATTGGCATACCAAAATCTTCATAAGACAACTTATAAAGCTCCATTTGTAAGCTTAAGAGATCTTGTATCACATCAATGCTAACAATTGTTGTAATAGTTAAAAGCATCCCTCTATTAACTTCAACTTGCTTAGTAAGATCCAGTCTAGAATAGACATTAGGATTTAAAAATGCCCCAGCTGCAAACAACGGAGAAAAAAGTTATCTTTTCCTTCTCTTATTAATGATTGAAAGATATGATGTATATAAAGAAGACCTATATTTCATATTGGTCTTGATTGCTTTCGTCGCTTTCTCTATGGCATAAAAAATACAACTCATTGTTGGCTTTTCTTCACTATCAGGCAAGCGAAGCATCCTCACCTCGGATAACAAATTGGCATTGAGACCAAAATTTGTTATCTTCCAGTATAATATTACAAACCTCCACTCCAACATTAAACCTAACATACTGAGATGCAATCCACTTATTATTTGTAAACATTTATCTTAAATCTTTCTTCATCGTAATAAAAGACTAAAATGATAAGAAATTTGTTGCAAATCTTGTCACAGTAGGACGATACAACTTTCTATTATTGGTAAATTCCTTTCTCATCAAATTCAATACCGATGCACGATTATAAAATAAACTTTGTCACCTTTTTAGCTTTTTGCATAGTCTCATCGATAATAGGAAAATACCTAGGATCTCCTATATTTCCCAGCATTAGGTTAATGCAATGTGCAATACAAGGAATCAAAAAAAAAAGAATTATGCGTATTATGTAACCTTTTTTCTTCTGCTTTATAAGCAGAATCATTGTTAGTAATAAACTAAACAATATTTTCTAGACCTACTTCTTTCAAAATTTCATCAAATATCGCAAACAAAGTCTCAGTTTTTCTAATAAGGTCATATGCATCAACAAATTTCAAAAACATAGAGCTATTTATAGAATAAACAAAAAATTAATAATAGGCTCTTGTCTTCTATTTGTCCAACCATCACACATAATTGAACATTCATAAGTACCCCAATTTACTATTCTTTCTACCAAATAGCTTCTAATTTCAGAAATAGAACAACTCAAAATTTTACCTCTTAAGTCATCAATCGAAGGACTTTTTTTATCCCGGACCATAAAAGGCTATTGATCCATCATAGGTTGATAATAATAAGACTGGGAAGCATTGAATGAAGAACTTGTATCATACCACCATCTAACTACTGTCATATCGACAGTGTGAGCCACATCTCTTGATTGCATCGTACTACGAATTGAAAGTTGGACTTCAGGAGTTGTTCGTGGGGCAAATAAACTAGCCACCTGCCTTCTTCTCTTCCTCACCAATGTAGTATGAGCCGAAACTGGGTCATTGTATCTTCCTGAAGTGGGTTGATCAGGAGTACTTGAACTTCTTTCCATTTATCTATTAAAATAAATGAATGCATATATCAAAATAGATAACACATAATTTCATTACACAATATGCATATCCATCTTATATGATATAACTCATTTTATATGATTACATTATATATAATTCAATTTCATGAAACACAATTCAATTATTCAACATACATAATTACACAAAACATACATAAATAATTTTCACTTCCAATAATCACATAACATACATAAACAATTTCCATTTTCAATAATCACAAAACATTCATAAAACAATTTTTATTTCCAATAATCACAAAACATTCATAAAATAATTTCCATTTATAACAATCACAAAACATACATAAACAATTTCTATTTCCAATAATCACAGAATATTCATAAAACAATTTCCATTTTCATCAATCATAAAACATACATAAATAATTTCCATTTCCAACAATTTTCAACAATTTCCATTTCCAATAATCACAAAACATTCATAAAACAATTTCTATTCCCAACAATCACAAAACATACATAAATAATTTCCATTTCCAACAAGAAGACCCCTTCATTCTCCCTAATAAGAAGGCCACTCTTAACCGACTCAAATCCGACCTCGAACGCGTCTCTGTGTCTATCGATATTTACAATCAAGGATCTTCATGAGTCTGAGGTGTGGGTGTCCTGTTGCTAAGCTTGAGGGCTAGGGTTCGAAACGAGGTCATCGTCGCAAAAGGTATGCCTTTTTCTTTTCCTTTTTTAGTCAATGGGTCGTCTGGATGAGAAAGGTGGTGGTCGCCGGAGCTGTTGCAAAGCACGAGGTCAACGAGGATACGGAAGAACAATCAAAGGTATTGTGAGCAAATAATCATCGTCGTGTTGTCATGGAATAAGTAAGTTTTCTTTTCAAGTTTTCTTTTCTCTCTACTTACTATCTCCAGATTATCCATTACTTATGTGTTTTCCTCTGTGTCTCTATCTTGTGCTTTTTGGGTTTAGTCGTGAGATTTCCTTATCTAGGTTTCGGGATTTCGGACTATTTGGATATGTATGTGTTTATTTATATTGTTAACAGTATCTAGTGTCTATGCTGATCATAGGGAGTTTTGTTCTTTGATCTATTATTTGTTGTTGGAGGTCTGAGCTTGTGTCTATTAGTTTAGTGTCAATTTCTGTACATGAATCTCCATCTGCATCCATATTCTTCCTTTGGCTTCGGATATGCAAAATGGGGATTTTTTTTTCTTAGATGGAAGTGTTAGTGGCAGTTGCCCTCCTTCTGTAGACAACAGTACGTTGTTGTTATAGATGGAGAGAGAGGGGGAGAGGGAGAGGGCTTTGTGTGTTTCAGAAGCCAGGCATTTATTACCCCTCTGCATAAAAACGATTTTCTGACATTGGAAATTTGCTAAATCTACGCTTAGGGATACCACCAACACTGCGCTATCTACTCCTTCCATTGCGTGTTTTAATACGGATTGGACTTCTCACATCAGTCTTTTCTGCTTACCGTTTTAGTTGGCAAATTATATTGTTTGTTCTCATAGTTTTATTTTATTGCTATTTTATTATTTATTAATTTTTTGATTATTTTTAGTTCCATATATTTTTAGTTTATTATTATTATTATTATTATTATTATTATTATTATTATTATTTTATGGTTTAATTTCAATCGGACCCTTTTTTTTGCCTTTTTATGTATTTATTTCGTGCTAGTTTGCCTTTTCTCTCTCAAACTTGCATCATTCTTATATTGTCTCATTTGCACGTAGGTCTACAGGAAACAGCCTCTCTACTATGTAGGGGTAAAGTTGCATACTATCAGACCTCTCCAAACTCCGCTTCATTGCGAAACTTCAGACTGGGTAATGATGATGATGACAAAACATTCATAAGACAATTTTCGTTTCCATCAATCACAAAACATACATAAATAATTTCCATTTCTAACAATTTTCAACACTTTCCATTTCCAATAATCACAAAACATTCATAAAACAATTTCTATTTCCAACAATCACAAAACATACATAAACAATTTCCATTTCCAATAATTTTCAACAATTTTCATTTCTAATAATCACCAAACATTCATAAAATAAATTTCATTTTCAACAAATTTCAACAATTTCTATTTCCAAAAATTACAAAACATTGATAAAACAATTCTCATTTCTAACAATTTTCAACAATGACCATTTCCAATAATCACAAAACATTCATAAAACAATTTCTATTTCCAATAATCACAAAACGATTTTCATTTCCAACAAATACAAAACATACATAAAAAATTTTCATTTATAACAATTTAAATTCAAAGTTTCAAACATGGGGATCAAGTTGAAGGGTATGATATGATTTACATAATTGTCAAATAATGAATGACATATCTTATACAGTTGTTCATACACATCTATTCATAACATGATGATCAAGTTGAAGGATATATTGATAACATGAGGATCTTGAAGGATATAACTTCTTTGGAAATTTTTTTTCTTATTTAAAGCTTTGAATCTTCTTTTTTTTCTAACAAACCATAATATTATATACACCATTCTATATTTGGTTCTTAAATATATAAGTTGCCTTCGATGGCCTCCCCTTTTTCTTCCTCTTCACGATATGTCCCATCTATGTGTCTCTCTCTCTAGTGAACACACTATTTGTTTCCCTCTCTAGAAACCAAAGTCTTTCAATTTTCTTTTTATTTTATCTCGCTGTCTCTCTATTGTTTTCTTCGATGGTTTCTTTGGCTTTGGCTTTTTTTAGAGACAGAGACAAAGATTTGGAGGCATTTTGATTATAGGGAATGTTGTTGGTCATAAAACATGAGAGGTAGTAATCTATATACTGCTGCAGGTTTCTTGAGATCTTCTCATAATAGCATTCCTCCTCCAAGTAAGGTTACCATGTTTATATTGCTTCAAATATGTGCTTTTTAGGTTAGGTCTTCTTTTCTTTTGTTGTTCATACCGATTCTATAGTTGTAACCTGCAAGTGAAGTCCTTTAATGATCGACAAGGTTAGTCATTTTCCATGTAAATATTTTTCTCTCTCTCTTTTGTTTTTTTGGTGCATTTTTGGCCTCACTTGACTTCTCAGTTCTCATACTTGCTATTTTTCTTATGCTCCTCAAATTTTAGTCTCTTTTCTTTATCCTAATCTACTCAAAATTTGACCTTTCATTCTACTCTCCTTCTTGTTTCTTTTACTTTCATTTGTATTTTATGTTTACATTGGGACCTTTCATTTTATGGTTACAATGAGTATGTTTGCTAGAGGAAAGTTTAGAGCTTTCTGGGTTTGTGTGCTTTTACTCGATTATGTGAACTGTTTTTATGTGCTTATTCATGTTGGAAAAAGCAGTGGGCTTTTTGGAGAGGTAGGAAGTAAATGAGGGGAAATTGTTGAGGATTTTCTGTGTATTTGTTTGAGTAGTTGTTCTATTCAGGAGGAAACGATACACTATGAGTTTGAGACGCAGTTGCACTATGGATATCCAAGGTATTGCTTGTGCCTTTGCTAGTATGATCTTTGCTCTTGTCTACTGTACTGCTGGCATCTCTGGTGCGTGTTAAAAAATCCTTTCTTTTTTAATTTTTGATGTTTCATGTGGGTCTTATTTTAGCTTCATAAATTCCTTCTTTTTATGTACATTTTATAGTCTCTTCTTCCTTCCAAAGGTGTCCACAGTCCACAACCACTCCCTATTTCCGCATGATCTTTTAGGATCTTTTGTGACTAAATTACTTGCTTACGATATATCTGTTGGGTCCTTGTGCTCTTATTAAAGCATGTAACTCTTTGTTTCTTAACCCTTTTTTTCTATGATTTGTTTGTTCACTATTGTATTAGTATGGTTTCTTTCATCTTGAGTAATAAGTGTCTGAAAACCCATGTTTGTATTACTTCCATTATGTTTTGATTTTACCTATCCATCCCTTCTTCCTAAAACTTGATGCTTTCCATAGCTTTCTTTTGAGTCTTAGTTAGTTTGTGGATATATTACCAAATTTTCTATTACAGTGTATGATTTTTTTCTCCGATCTACATCTTATATGAACTTGTAAGAACTCATCAGTGCTCTGTTCTTTCTTTACTCTTAATATAGCTCCTTATTGCTTGCTTCGGATCAATTTGTTCCATTCAATGATTATGCTAAAGGGTCCTAACTCTTAATTAAATTTCTGCATGTTTTATGATTATGCTTGTTCGCTATTTATTTAGAATTCCTTCTAATTATTAGTATTAGTATTATAAATATTATTATTATTTGTATTTTTATCAATATTATTATTTATTTATTCTTTTTGTATAGTGACTATTACTTATTTTATAGTTTATTTACTAAGTTTATATATATTTACATTTTTTACTCTCTATATTTTTTGCTACATCTGCATGTGGGTCTACCAGAAATAGCCTCTTTATTATGTAAGGGCAAGACTGTATACTATCAGACCTCGCTTTATTGAGGGACTTGGGACTGGGAGTGATGATAATGATTTACCCAAAATTAATACTCAAATACTATCATTATCTACAACTGAATTATTATTAATTTACAATTGCATAATTTTATACTTAACTAATTATTTACCTAAAGTCAATACCTAAACACTAAAAATGAAATACCATTTCACAAATTTTAAGAATGTGCCAATTAATGATTTAAGTCTTTGCAAGTTTACAACTTTATTATTCTTGGTTTAAATTTTTAGTTTAAGTTGTTTCGACTTTCAACATACGAACTTTCAATTGAATCAATTCAATTCGTCATCATCACATATTCATATTTCGTTGTGCATTTCATATATCCAAAAACTTATCATAAATTTCTCTTAATCGGATAAACTTAAACCAATCTTCATAACTAAACCAAAAATCAACCAAACAATAATTCAACTCCAATATCCAATCCAACTCACAAAAATCACAAAACGAAGGCAACACTATGACTCATTCAATTCAACTCCAATATTCAATCACAAATGACACAACCGTGAATCATTCAACATTTCAACTTTAATATCCAACCTAGATACATGCAAATCGTAAATCACAAAACCAAGTTTCAACCAATTCACAAATCCAAGATCCAATCGAATCACAAAATTAAATTCCAACTTTCAACATCCAAGTTTCAACCGATTTACTATAAAAATGCAATTAAGCAGGAAAAATTCAAAAACTCAAAAAATACACCCAAAAATCAATTCACAAGCTTTGGGTTTTAGGTTGGGTCTTCAGGTTGGCTAATGGGTCACAGCATCGGGGGTAGTTATGGGCGAGAAGTGGCCTTCTCTCCTTCTTCAGACATTCAGTGGTGGCGACAACGTGGTGCAGTGGTCGTCGTGGAGGAGGGTTGAAGAAGGTGGCATTGTCGGGTGACTTCTTGTGGAGGAGCTGAGGATCTCTGTCCTTTGATGCTAAGGTGGATCGGGGAGGATGAGGGAAGGAGTAACACTGCCAGAGAGGGACCAGTATCGTTGAAGATGAAGAGGAGAATGAGAGAGAGAATGACAGTGGTGGATGAAAGAGAGAGTCAGTGAGAGAGAGAGAGAGAGAGAGAATGAGAAGCAAGGTTTAGGACTCGGGAGACACAACAGAGATGGGGGGTGTCGTTTTAGGTTTATATTTCTAAAAATTGCAAATAGGTCTCAGACATTTTCTAAATTTATGTTATCGACCGGTAGGTCCTTGACATTTTCAAATTTATGGTACTGGCCAGCATTTTGGATACTGATCGGTACCAAATAAACGAATACCATTCCGTACTGATCGATGTTGTTAGGTGACTAATGTATCGGTTGGTACGAAACAATATTCGTTCATTTATTGTTAGGTGACTAATCCAATCTTTGTGGGAACAAGAACTTTTGTACTACAAGTTACGACTTATATACTTGCAGTACGAAAGTTTTTTGTATAAAACTACAAACAATCATCATTATTAAGTTATACATACAACAACGACAACAACAACAATCCAACGAAAGTCTTGCTAATTTATTAAGTTTAATTTAATTTCTGTTAATGTTTAATAATTTAATTTTTTATCTACTAAGAATTTTAATAAAATAACCAGTTCTATAAATCTAATTTGTCTCAATTATATAAATTTTGTAGCAGATTGAGTTTATGAGGAACCAAGTTTTATAGATGGGAGTGACTTGGAAAATAACCTTGGATAAGAAAATATTAATTTATCATTTGATCCATTGAGCTTGAATTATGGTGAATGTTGGACTCTCTTTAATATTAAGAACTTTGTACCAAATGAAAATTATGGTCGATGCTATTTAAATAGATATGTCATTGAATAAAGTTTCAAGTTTTTCATTTTTCTCTTTTCTTTTAATTTCACTTACATTTAATGTATATGTTAAATTTTGTATATATAATATAATTATCAAGCTGCTAACTATAAGTGCTTTTTGTTTTAGGTTCCGTTTTTACTTTGTTTTGTTCCTAAATAAGAATTTCTTTTCATAAAGTTAAAGAATGCTCTAAATTAACAAAAGGGCATTATACAAAATTGATAACTGATACACAAATCAAAGACTATTGCATGAAAACAACATATCGGTCTTGTTTGGTAAATGACTTATCAGCCATTTTTTGGCATATTTAAAGGTTTTAGTTGTTTGACCACGTCAAATTGTTGATAATTATGTTTGGTAATTAGCTGATTGAGTTGACAGAATGAACTCATTCTGCTGATTTTGAAAACGTTACTATGAGGAGTGTTTTCCTCCAGTGGCTAAGAAATTAAGGGACTAATAGAGTATTATATCCAAAAGTTATTACAAATTACTGAAAGAGATAGAGATAGAGATGGAGATAGAGATAGAGATAGAGATGGATATAAAGATAGAGATAAAGATATAAATTTGACTTAATTTATACAAATTTTAAAAAGTTAGTCATTAAATTAAAATTTTAAAATATTTAATATTAAATTAAAATTTAAAAAATTAAATACTTTTAAATTTGTTATCTTTAATTATATTACGTTAATTACTTTTGTATAGACCCAATATTTAGGTCCCTTTTTTAATCAATATTTAGCATATAATACTATTATCACTTGCATATGGTGTTTAATTCAATTCAATTCAATATAAAATTAATAAGTCAACTTTAAATTAATTATTTTTATCTAAGTTTAAATTTTAAGAGATTAATATACACAACTTTTCAAAATAATTTTATTTTAATTTAATATATTAAAAATATAGTTTGGTTTTTTAAATTTTTAAAAAATAAAATTAAAATAACAAAAAATTATATTTCCTTAAATTATAAATTAAAATGATATCATTTTTATAAACCCAATTTCATATTAAGCTCGTTTGTGCTGCATTTGAGGAAAAACTTCTGGTGTGATATGACCAAACTCATTCTCACTCAATTTTATTTTTATTGGCATTTTAGTGATCTTTCAAGTTCTTCAGTTGGCCCTTCATGATGCAAATCTAAGAGAATCTCGAAAATTTTTAAATCGAGCTCATTCATCATTGAAAAGTTATATTGCGAGGGCTTTTGATGTTCTTAAGACTTGGTGAAAAATATTAGAGAAAATGATGGTGTTGACTTCTTTTGCTCTATCTAAATTCTTATAAGAATATTCAAAAAATTATTAAGATATAAACAACTAATACTTATGTCTTTATAATTTTTTAAGTGAAGCCCTCATAAATCATTTTACATATAAATAACTAATATTAAACAGTTAATTTTATCAAACATCTTTAAATAAACAACTAATGTTATTCACTGATAAAATCAGCTATATTAATTCATTGTTAGCTAATCGCTGATAGAATTTGTAACAACTAAGACCACCCGTCCATAGATATTGTCCGCTTTGGGTTGCCCTTTGGACCAAACCCCTCACGATTTTGCTCTTCCCACCCTTGAAAAAATGCATCTTTGGGGGAGAGGTATCTATACCCTTATAAGGCATACTTCTTTTTCCTCTCAAATTGATATGGGATCTCACACTCTTCACCCCCTTAGGGCCTAGCCTAGCTAGCACAATGGTTTGAGTACCGGCTTTGATATCATTTGTAACAGTTTAGACCATTTGCCCATAGATATTGTCCGCTTTGGGTTGCTTCTCGGGCTAAACTCCTCATGGTCTTGCTCTTCCCACCTTTGGGAAAATGCGTCTTTAGGGGAGAGGTATCCATACCCTTATAAGGTGTACTTCGTTCCCCTCTCCAACCGAAGTGAGATCTCACATTACATTTGCTATAAATATTCAAAAACTTGTGAATCCTATCTCTTATGGGAAGTTTGCATTTAAGGGCAAGGCGTAAGGTAAATGTAACTTTAGGAATGGATAAAGGAAACCATACAAAGTTAAACCAATCGACTTTAAGGCTATGTTTGATTCAAGTTTATTAATGGAATAGAATGAAATGTAATATTATTTCATCGTTTGGGATGGGAGTAATGAAATGGAATGAGATGAGGTGGAAGAGGAGGGTTTTATATTATATCTCATTCCATCCTAAACAGTTAAAAATGAAAAACCTCTGATTTAGAGAGTTTATGATGGAATGTAAAATGATGATACACTATATTACATTATAAATCCTTTATCCAAATAACATTTCACAATATGACATTATAAACCCTTCCATTTCTCTCAAACAACAATTTTTTAATATTACATCCATTCTATAAATTATTTCATTCCATTCATTTCCTTTAAAAACTTTATATTCAACTAAACATAGCCTAAAGAGAGGGGGGGTGAGGGTATGAACTCTCGTTCTTATACTTACGAGCCTATATCATTATCATACGACATTTTAATATGATAAGTTGTAATATTTTAAGTATTTAATATTATTTTTAATTTTATATCTGTACGATAATTAGACAAACTTTTTTCTTATATTAACTATGGTTGGTATATGGTAATTGTGATTATTATTGATATGAGA
>JAOTIZ010000008.1:12215091-12242885 GCA_027123425.1 Erythroxylum panamense | reverse complement strand
GAGCTCATTCATCATTGAGAAGTTATATTGCGAAGGCTTTCGATGTTCTTAAGACTTGGCGAAAAATATTAGAGAAAATGATGGTGTTGACTTCTTTTGTTCTATCTAAATTCTTATGAGAATATTCAAAAAATTATTAAGATATAAACAACTAATACTTATGTCTTTATAATTTTTAAGTGAAGTCCTCGTAAGTTATTTTACACATAAATAACTAATATTAAACAGTTAATTTTATCAAACATCTTTAAATAACAACTAATGTTATTCACTGATAAAATCAGCTATATTAATTCGTTGTTAGCTAATCGCTGATAGAATTTGTAACAACTCAGACCACCCGTCCATAGATATTGTCCACTTTGGGTTGCCCTTTGGACCAAACCCCTCACGGTTTTGCTCTTCCCACCTTTGAAAAAACGCGTCTTTGGGGGAGAGGTATCTATACCTTTATAAGGCATACTTCTTTTTCCTCTCAAATTGATATGTGATCTCACACTCTTCACCCCCTTAGGGCCCAGCCTAGCTAGCACAATGGTTTGAGAACCGGCTTTGATATCATTTGTAACAGTCCAGATCATTTGCCCATAGATATTGTCCGCTTTGGGTTGCTTCTCGGGCTAAACTCGTCATGGTCTTGCTCTTCCCACCTTTGGAAAAACGCGTCTTTGGGGGAGAGGTATCCATACCCTTATAAGGCATACTTCGTTCCCCTCTTCAACCGAAGTGAGATCTCATATTACATTTGCTATAAATATTCAAAAACTTGTGAATCCTATCTCTTATGGGAAGTTTGCATTTAAGGGCAAGGCGTTAGGTAAATGCAACTTTAGGAATGGATAAAGGAAACCATACAAAGTTAAACCAATCGACTTTAAGGATATATTTGATTTAAGTTTATTAATGGAATAGAATGAAATGTAATATTATTTCATCGTTTGGGATGAGAGTCTACAATGAAATGGAATGAGATGAGGTGGAAGAGGAAGGTTTCATATTATATCTCATTCCATCCTAAACAGTTAAAAATGAAAAACCTCTGATTTGGAGAGTTTATGATAAAATGTAAAATGATGATACACTATATCACATTATAAATCCTTTATCCAAACAGCATTTCACAATATGACATTATGAACCATTCCATCCCTCTCAAACAACAATTTTTTAATATTACATCCATTCTATAAACTATTTCATTCAATTCATTTCCTTTAAAAACTTTATATTCAACTAAACATAGCCTAAAGAGAGGGGGGTGGGGGTACGAACTCTCGTTCTTATGCTTACGAGCCTATATCATTATCATATGACATTTTAATATGATAAGTTGTAATATTTTAAGTATTTAATATTATTTTTAATTTTATATCTTTACGATAATTAGACAAACTTTTTTCTTATATTAACTATGGTTGTTATATGGTAATTGTGATTATTATTGATATGAGAAATATGCTAAAAATAATATTAATAAGACTAAAGAGACAATTGATATATTAAATCTATATTATTATGATTTTTTAGATATAGTTGAAATAAAGTTAAACATTATAAAGCACAAATTGAGAGATTACTTTGTAATTTTATAAAATTTAGAAATTATATTATAATTTTTAAAAATAATCTAAAATAGCATATGTTACTGACGTATCGATATCATATCTTATTATAACCAAATTTAGAATCAAGGCATGTACGTTATTTGTAATATTGATAATTAGGACGAATTTTTCCAAAGTGGAATATTACCATTACTCTTATAATCATATTCAACAACCAACTACTCATTTTTTATTGCATACCCATTAACTCCTTCCCAAACTCATCAACCAAGCACTCCCTAACTACTTAAATGTGAAATCTTCCGTTTTTGTACAACTAATATTTGGAAAAAAAGAAAAACCTTTAATGCACACCTTCATTTTTCGTAAGTTGTGGAGATTGACAACCATTAATAACGATCAAGTTCGACACTGACCAGTTCATCCTAATTCTTTCTCCATATAATAAGTGACGAGGAAATGGTTTAAACAAAAAAAAAAAGAAGTCATATAGAAGGGAGAAGTAAATTTCAAATGACTTTCTATCCAAGTTTTCGGCTGCTGGTAGAGGGCAAAACAAAAAGATATTTTCTTGTAATCTTGGATCATTTTCTGTTCGTTGCTCAAGAAACAGGAAAAACACAACACTAGGTCTCCTAATCGGTAAACAAGAGGAGGGAAAGGTAATGCAGCTTGCATTCTTAAGGTTTAGTTGTTTAGTTACTGATAATAGATAAGATAAGAATAACGAAGTTGAGTAGTGAAGAGGTGAGAATGAGAATGCAACATGTGTTAGTAACTTTTAGTTATTTGGTTAGATAAGATAAGGAATTAAAAAATTGTAATAATAGTTAAATAAGATAAAGAATGACAAAACTGCAATGAATGTTAAATAATTTAAGACTTTTATTTCTAAGGGATGTGAGCATACCTGGAATGAAAAATAAAAAATAAATGATAAAAAGAATTATTAGAATATTATCAAGATATTATCACATATTGATTTTATCAAAATATTATCATCAAAAATATTTTGTATATTAATTTTTTAATAATTATTTTAATTTATTTTATTGATATTTTTATTCTTATCGTAAAAATGATTCATAATTATTTTAAAATTAATAATTTTATAAATCATTAAATTTTTTAATTAATTATTTACAAAATCAATTACATAATAATTAAACATAAGAAAAAAATTTCATTACCATTCTTAATACTTGATGTTTGGTATAATTATTAATTTCTATAATCTCATTCATTTACCAAACACGTATAATTAGTAATTATATTCTCATTCTAATTCCCACTTTTTATTCTCATTCTTAATTTTTATTACGATTCCTTCATTAGTGGTTACCAAACCAGACCGGATTTTATTAATTTTCTCTAGTATTTTAAAGAAATATTTTATATGATGTTAGATTATTTTTTTAAAAAATTTAAATATTTTTAATCAATTTATTTTAATAAATAGTGCTTTATAATTAATTATTGAATATGTGGAGAGTTCCACCTAAACTAGCTAATTAATTATGAATCACACAGCCAATGACATTTAATTTTCAACCTCTGTCATAACTTTGCAATTTGATTATTAAATATACTTCTGGTCAATATTTAATCAACTCGAAGTAGTTGATATGATTGTGGATTGGTTTCTTTGAAGACCATAAGCAATCAGTAGATTTATTAAGAATTAACTCAAATGGGCGGCAGCCACCGTGATGATGGAGAAGGACGCGGAATATCATTCATGATTCATGCCCGTGTACAGGTAATGCTCAAGTCAGTCAAAACGTACCTAATTCCACTTTGAACTTGCTACTTCAAAGAAAATCAATATTAAACACTAAAAGTACTCTTTTTTTTAGTTACAAGTTAAAGTAAAACTATCTCAAAAAAAAATATATCATAACCATCAGCGCAGATAATTAAGGAGCGGGCAGTAAGAATCTCCTCCTAAATATGAAAAGGTAATAGAAATGTTATGACCTAATTTTCTGTTGCAAAATTATCTTTACGGAGCACATATCTAATAGAACAAATCCAATTTTTAACAAGTAAAGTTTGAATATCTACAACCAAAATAGAGAGCAGATGGAAAAAGATAACACCACAAGTCACTATCCTCACCACCTCCATACTATCCGATTCTACCACGACCTGCAGAAAATCATGATCCATGCAAAATTCAAATCATTTCGAATGGATCATAACTCTCCCATTAAGATAGACGAAATACCAATTTGAAACAAATTATCTCTAGCCAACGATCAAATGAATCGCGCAACAACCCTCCACTACTAGTCAGCCCAGGATTAACAATAAAATTGGCGTTATAATTCAACTTCATCCAACCGGTAGGTAGCGTAGTCCAACCAATCCAACGTCTCATATCTTGAAGCTTCAGTTTTGAAACAGAAGTTAAAGATATATCCATTACAACTTTAAAGACATAACCTAAAAGTACTCCTTGCTCTACCTTCATGCAACTTCTTTTTTTTTTTAATAAACGAAAACTACCGAAAATATTACATAATCAATCTAGGAAAATCATTCCCAGCATATCTTCGATAAGGATGAGGTGGCCTCTTATAGGTAGAATATCAAAATAAGTGATCCCAAAATTAAAATGAGTTACGTAATTAGCTAACCAGTCATAACCTGTCATTGTTTAAGACTTGCAACTTCATTTTCATTACAAAAAGGGATTACGTCCACTTGTGATGGAAATTGTTCTTTTATAAAGCTGAAGGCAAAGGAGAGAAAGGTATCAAACAAAAAAGAAAAAGTTGAGAAAGACGCGATATTCCTTGCACCACACAATTTCACATCCCATCCATCCCTCTTATTCCCTTCTTTCTTTTGGAAATATCAGACCAATGTATGGAGAAAAAGAGCAAACCTTTTCCTTTTGGTTTCCAAGTCAAATAGCACTTGGATTTGCTTGTACATAAAACCCCAAATTTGGAAAGCTTTCTCTTATACTTTCCCAAGTAAAAATGCAAAATTGAGCTTCTTAGGTATCAACGAATTATTCATCTGAAATTTGATCGTTCTTACTCATCACGTGTACAGAGAGAAAAATTGATGTGCTAATTGGTTCGTTAATTTTGACCTTAGAATTACTAATTTTGATAGTATACTTTCTGAGTGTGCCACTATCCTTATAGAGAGTATGACTGGAGTTAGTCTCTCTCGCAAGATCATGTAATTATTTTGTGTTCCTTTCCTTGTAAAAAAAAATACAAAATTGAGGTTTACGGTGCATTGGGTATTATGGACATTTTCTTACGCTGTTACTCCATTATCGCTGTACTCTCAAGTTGATGGCAATTTTGTTCCCATGAGTGTCTGACTCAGATTTCAATATTGTTTAAAGTGGTAAAGATACATATAGCAACCTCATTGGACAAACAAGATAGAGTTGTGGGCAAATTACATATTTGTACTAAATATGGTAAATTTCTTATATATACATGTTAATTTTTTTATGCTATAATGCCATTTTATAAAGTATCATATATGCATAATTTTCTAATGAAGTTACTTTTATGTTCTTTTAAAAATTGATATACTAAGATTAATAAATATACTTATTCTTTTAAAATTTTATGTAAAAGTTCATATACATTTAATATTAATTGTTATATAGATATAAACATAAAATGAAAAAGTTTAAATACATCATTATCTTTTATGATATTATTCCTTTTCATATATATATGGATAAAAAATAAATTTTTATTTAATTACCTTCTTAAAATATAATATAAAAAATGGAACGAGATATTTATAACAATTATACATCTATTAATCATAAATTACTATTTGAAATTAAATTAATTTTATCACTAATTTCTATAAATTATTTATTAAAGAAATTAAGCTATTTACTCCAAGGTTTGCCACTTGTCATGAGATAAAAAAGTACAATAAGTTATTTTATAAATGTTATATAAATAAAAATATCTTATATTTTTTATATTTTCAATGACATATTATATTTTTTTATTATATGTTGATAAATATTAACTGATTATATTTTTAGTTATGCTTCAATTTTGTAAACATATTCGTATAGATAAGTTTATATTTATCTTGAATTTATAATGTATTTATTTAGAATAATAAAAATAACTAAATTCATATTGTGTCCTTATTTTAAGAATACATTTACTAAACCATAATTTATATCATGTCTTAATTTTATAAAATGTATTTTGAATAAATGCCAAACCAATAAACATAATATACTATATTGTCAATAGCTATCATAAATTGTCTATCGGAGGCAACCTCTCAATTAAGTAGGAATAAGGCTATGTATTTCTAATTTTCTCACACCCCGTGCTTCAGTAGGATTTTTACCGGGTGTTAACGATGATGATACAATTGAGACGGATTCTTTAATTTTAATATCTACTTCAATTTACAAATGCATTATATATTATATTTTGGTTTTATAAATATATTTATTTAAAACTGTGAATTGATAAAAATAATTTTTGATTTTGTAAATATATTTATAATACTTAATAGTTTATTTCAAAATTTTATAAACATTAATTTAATATAAATGTAAAGTAGGAGCATTTTCCCTCGGGTATGAAAAGATTGTAATAGGACTGATTTATACGTTTTGGGCCGAGTTGAGTTTAGAACAGAATATGATATTGCTTAAATGCAAGTTTGCAAGACCAATCCAACTAACATGTTTGGGCCTATGATTTCACTGAAACTTGGATGATGTAGCTGCTCTCGATTTGGGTTTTGGATTTCAAAGAACATAAGTATACCCTACAAGCCACCTTGCCTACTATAAGAGCTCTCCTCGCACTTAGTGCGTCGAGGAGATTATCCCCAACTAGTCTGCGGCTGAATGGTAGGGTTGAGAGCTGGCAGAATCTAAGGTCTCGTTAAGCTGGGGTCTGCAATTCTTTTAATTTCTGATGTGGGTTTGTGTTAAAATTTGGTTTTTGGTAACGCACTAGTACTGAACTGAGGCTCTGTCTGATATTTGGATTGGCAGTGGCCTAATCTTTCATGTGCAAAATGGACAAAAGGGATGCGCTTTGCAGCTTAAACTTACATGTTTCTGCTGCCTGTTATTGCCCTGACAATGATTTTACCAAATGATTCAGTAACATCTCGACTTGTGGGTTGTGAACATCGATTTTTACATGATTCAATGGCACCCTTTTCCTTATTGCCTGGATTAAGTTCCAAACTTTGATAAAACCGGTCATTACGAAAGAAAGCCGCAAACTTTTATGTTTGGCTTAGTGCTTTAGGCAAAAGAATTGATTGTAGATGCGCTGCGGTAGGAAAAAATCTATGTTGAATTTTTGTATGTTCATATTTAGTTAAGGATTTCAGCTTGGAAAAGCTCATTAGATTTGTCGCCCGAGTCTGTCTTACGTAATCATCAATAAGGTGGTGAGTGACATTTGTATCTGATTCCTTAAAGATTATCCTTTCATCTTTTCATGTAACTGGTCCGCTTTCAAAACTGCCGGTACGTTGGCGCTTAGCAGTTTTGCAGCGAATATGACAATTCAGTACAATTATCGGTGACTACTTAATAATTCTCCAAAATGATTCAACGTATTCTCCAACTTGACGCATAACTCTGAACTTGTGGACGTGTAGATAGGTAGTGGGACTCTCTGCTTAAGCGGCAGGAGACAGGGATGCAGTTATATTAACTTATAGCCGAAAGGGCAGCGTATAATTGTACTGATCTATTCCTGTAGCTGAATTCTTTCACTGCTTTAATTGGGACTTGGATTTGAAACACCTATCTATACGTGCGAGCATGATTAATGATGGTTGGACCACCCAATCAAGTTTAATGATGGTTGGACCACCCAATCAAGTTTTTTAGTCGCAGCTTTTGCATATTGTACTAGGTCTTGCTGAATAGTGGAATGGTTGCCATATGATCGTTTAATGTTTTGGTTAATTAGGAGTTGCTGGAGGTCCTCACTCTTCTTAATGGAGAAGACCAGAAGTACTATTGTCATGGGCCTACTGCTTTTGTCACCATATAGCAATGATCAAGAAAATGATAATAAATATCACGATATTGGAAGTAAGATTTGTTATATATTGGAAAGGCTTTTCAGGTTTATTGTTGCAGTCTGTTAGATGTCAGAGTTCTAGCTTGGTGAACATATTTTGGTTATGTGCCATGAAACTACAAGCTCAGTCCTTTGGCACCAAATTGCCATTTCTGGTTTTATGTCTAACAGCGCCGGTTCAATGCGCATCACCTGAAGTTTTATTAAATGAAGGCTAAACTAATCGTGATTCTAATAAGACGTAGGTATTGCATTCTTTATGACAGGTGCCTATGTGGATGAAACCAGAGCATCAAGTCCAAGCAACCTGAAACCATGTAAGAGACTTTAGATATAGACATTGATGCTGTCGCTGTCGAAAAAGCAAAAAGTGTGAGCTTGGTAATTAAGGGTTCATTGATGGTCTTTATAGTCCCTGGAATTAGATAAAAGTATTATGTTGAATCTGGACATTGTTCATTTAAACGTATGACTTGTTTGATTAATTCAGCGTGATTTCATCCATTGTAAACTTTTGACCTGTAAGGGTTCTCTGGAAATTAATTTTAGTTTTTCTCAAGAAAAGAAAATGGAGGACGTGTGAAGTTGACATTGCGAACGTAATTGGTTTAAATACAAAACAGTTTGGAACTTGCTCCTACTTGGAAGCAATAAACTGTGTAATTTACATGCAGAAGAAAATAAAATGCTATAATAGGCCCAAAAATCTTAGCATGGCTTAGAACTTAAGAGTAGATAAACTGCTTTATGTATATCAAAAGAAGCCCTGTTCATTCTACAGAAGGAACCATTCAAACTTCAAAGCCTGAGGCTAGCAAGCCAAAAAAGTATAGCAAAGCAAGGAAGTAACTGGCTGTGACTGACCCAAAAAACATTAGCCAATAGTCTTTGGAAACAGCAAGGCACTGCTTTCAAAGCATATGTTCTTACAGAAAGTTTTTTCTGTCAAGCACTGCTGAGGTATAAGTCTCAACTCTTTAATTCTGCTCATCAAAGCCGTATTTGCAGCAATTATTGTAGAGTTGAAGAACTATTTCATCTCTGTAGTCTTTTTCAACATTCTTTATCAAGGATAAACACTTACTCTAATGTCAAGTTAGTCAATAGAGTTCTTTTGCTCATCCTGTTGCTTCTGGTTTGTTCTTATAATACATGAAATCAAGCGTTAAGCAATGCCATCATTCTAGAAAATCATCAAAAATATGAGTTAGCTCTTGTTTTGTTTTGTTTTGTTTTGTTGGATAGTTTTCCTTGAAATTATGGAATAATTTAACCGCCCTGTTAAACTTCTGATCTTGGTCAACAAATTTATCCAGAGTATCAGGTGGCATTTCATGATAAGTCAAGTCTATTTTGGTGTTCAGTTCGCATTTTTACTAGTTTAAAAGCTTGACAGTACTAGTTTAAAATGTCTGAGAAACCACTGTAAGATGTCACCTTTTCCTGAAAAATTTTAGCTTCGACTTGATCAATTACTATTCTCAATTTTGCAAAGCCAACACCTTAGAATGTAAGGCCACCAACTTGAAAATTTGAGAGTTTTATTGCATCAACTATGTCAGCGGATTTGGCAAATCCTCTACATTCCTAGAAGTTAATGATCTTTCCTCTTATCTAGCAACAAACATGAAATGTTCAATGTTGCTAGTTGTTACAAAAGGCCTTTTGTTATTGGCTGGACTGAACCAGAACCATAATTCAATTCAACAAGCAAAAGTAAAGGTACAAAGTGATGCAGTCACAGTGATAATATTCTTATCTGGTTAACATTTCTCAGTATTTGTGTTGATAGGTACATGGCACATGCTCAAATTTGAGAAAGAGCAGCTCATTTAATGAGCACAGTTGGGCACAGGTAATTTAATACCCATGTGAGGTGCATTATATACTGAAATAAATGTTCCCGTACGCCTATAGAAGAGTTTGGAGAAAAAACCTGTATCATGTAAAAAACTAGAAAATTTCTTTTGGATATCAGCATTGTGGCTAAAAGTTCACCCTTTGATTCTGTTCTACAACTATCAGCACAGCCTGGCTTCATGTTCTCTTCATTAATGGGAAAATTTCAGCTCTTGGTTTTATCTTTTCTACGGTGAATTGTTTCTTTGATGACAGAACAAGACATGTTCCATGTGCCCTTGGGGTCACAATGTACATAACAGTGAAATTCAAGTTGGATATTTGTTAGAAAGTGTGGCATGGATCATACACACTGACAAATATCCTATCCCCTAGATTTTGTTAGGTGCAAACCCTTTAGCACTCTCACTTACATGTTCTTAGCCTTCATGACGCGGTTGACTTTAGCTGTGATAAAACCCTCCCCTTCAATTTGCTTTGCTAATAGATAGTGGAACAAGTTCAATTTGCTTTACATGTTCTTTCTTCTTGTTTCCTTTTGTCTTGTGTCCTGTTTAAGACGACTGTGAGATTAACATAGGAATCACTTTTGGTAGGGTAACGTTTCAATTGTGGTGAAACTGACCTTGAAAACAAATGACGATGGAAGAAAGTGACCTCTGTCCGCAACCATCTCCTTTTCAATGTGTCTTAGCTTGTTCCAAAGAGTTGTATATTATACTTTTGGATATTCTACGTTTACTTTTAAGCAGGACGCCATGTTTTCCAAGTTGATATTTGGGATCAGTGACACTTGAACTGTCAACTTGGAAATTGTGCTGCCGAATGCCTAAGGCTAGTAAACAATGAGAAAACGTCTTCTCACACAAACTTGGTCAAGAATCTGTTAAGACTAATTGCTCAGGATACTAAAGATGCAGAAGTTACCACCTGAGTTAGGAACTGATATCGCGTCATTAAGACTTGAATTCAAATGTTCAATTCATTGTATTCCTCTGATCTCAATTTGAAACCTTAAAAGAGAAAAACCACATTCACAGTTTAAGATCATAATCTGTGGTACATACTTTCACACATGAGCTACCTCATACATGGTGACGACAGTAATGAATACATGGCAGGATGATCCTTGTATTTAGCTTGTCCCCTAACAGTGCTTTATAAATCTTCAAAAGATGGGCACGTGGAACAATTAGATTCATTTATTCAATGATGTCCCCAAATTTTCCTTCATCCTCATTGATGAAGTCAATAAGTAAGCAAATTACGTTTTTGTCAGTATCTTTTTAATATTAAATAAAGGATAAAGGACTGAAGAAAATGAAAGAAATAATGGGAAACCATATTGAATTTTCTTGTAAGATAATATAGTTTTCTGTTAGGAACAAAATTAAAAGCTGCCTTTTATGAACTCGGAAACCAGGTGTTACATTACCAGGATCAGGATGCTTTAGTCGGTACATCCAAAATTTTTGAGGAACGAAGATTCTGCATCAGAAGTTCAGTCAGTAATTGGCAAACGGCAAACCCATATCTTGTTTTGGTAAGTGGCCTTGTTTTCACCCTACACAAGTTTCTGGTTGATTTAAGTTAAAGGATAGAAGTTGAAATTGATTTTCTATATTGAAAAGTCCTAGAGCCAGTACTCCATCTTTAGAAGCATACTGTGACAAAGAAGTGCGGAAGTAGCTGCAGAAGCTAAGAACATTAGGACTTGACAATTCTTCTTTCCAGTAGAGTAGACCCTGGTTGCCTAAAGGTAAATAATGAAAGGCTCAAGCGAACTCTAGTTTCATGCAAAGTTGCTGCCTTTAAGGGATTATGGATTCATAAATGCACAGTTGCTCCACTGTACAAGTCAATAACTTCCCCATTTATCTTGCAAACATTTTTTGACTTGGCAATTGGAAGTGAAAGATCTTTCTAAACCATATGAGACTGTACATGGCAGATAAAATTAATAGTTTTGGAAAAGGACAACCGAAAGACAACGAAAATTCATAATGAAAGGATATACTGTAGAACTGCATTTGTCTTATCGTAGAACCTACTAACCAAAACGGAACTTTATTAGATAGATTCTCTTCTAATAATCAGTGTTCAATTCATCTCATAATCTTCCATGTATGGTTTCATATCACTGTCAGATCCTGAGGCTGAAACAATGGTGTAAAGGGTGTATATGTTGACAGGTGACAATATATTGGAAATTGCCAAGCTAGACGTGCCTGTTGACGTTACGAGTCGCTTCTTTTGCAATCATTAATGCAGGATATTATGCTTTTTGAGGCTTGTGCTCCTCCTGTGTTTATCAAGTCCGGTAGTGGAGTATTGAAGATTGCAGTGGGGATGATTCATGAGAATTGCTTGCTACAAGTAGAAAGCACCCTACTATATCAGTCCATATTTGTTGGATGTTCATAGCTATAATTTTCATTTTGATTCATACGATATTCATGAGTATGCAATTATGCAGTAAGAGTTGTCATATGTCGAAATTCCATATTATCATGTCACAAAGATAGAAACTCAAGTTCAGACCTTTACAACCTTTGCTAAAAAATGTGGAAAGTGTATTGATCATGTGCCCCATAAGGGTTCATGCCAAGTGCATCTCATCAGTGAAGATATTGGTGCCAACGGCTGAGTCGCTCTCTAAGTATGTGATCCTTAGTGGGAAGAAAGAATCTTCTTGGAAAAGAAGGAACACTAGCTTCCAAATTTCTAATTTTGCTTTTCACTTTGTTTCTCCTAAAAGTATTTGGTTTCTTTTTGTTCTTGGCTGTCAATTTTATAGTCCATTCGGCTCTTTTTCTCCAGATTTTTTTTTTTTTGTTGGCAAGCACAAGTGAACTTACCTTTGTTGCTTGTAAGCAGAATACGACGTTAAGTGAACTTACCTTTGTTACTTGTAAGCAGAATACGACGTAAAACTGACAGCAATAAAGCCTCATAAATACACCATCTTATTTAACAAGTGTATAGAGCACGAATTTGTCTAATAAAAGGGAAGGTAGATAATTCATTCTTTAACAATGTTCAGGATCAATTACTTGAATTGGAACATGCATATCTCAATCCACCATAATAGTAAACAAAGATGAGATGTCACTTATCATTAAGCTGACAAACTAAGTTATGTTTGAATGGAGCATAAACTGAGTAGAAGATCTATCCTAGCTATTAACATTTCACATAAGAAAGAGAGGGAGAGAGACTGAGGATGATTGCCAAAACTTCATCTTGTTGCTTCCATCTACAACATTAGTGGAGAATCTTATTTTCACACTTGGAAAGTGTGGAAGCAATCCAAACCCTTTTGGCGAAGACATTTTCCTATCCTATACTTGACTTCTAGCAACAAATAGATACTAAACCAATGGCAGGACATCTGGGTTGAGAAGGTGGTGTTACTTGTAATTAACTGGCACATCATCACCTTCTAACCATTCAGGCGGAACCTTATCTTGGTTATTTTCAGAACATTGGTGAATTAGCAGGAGAAGAATTCACCAAATTAAGAATGCTGTTCCAATAATTCTTGTTATCTTCATAGTAGCCACTACCACCACCACTACCTCCACTGTTCTCTGAGTCCTTGCCACTTTCTGACAAGTTCTGTTCAGTAGAGTCACTTAGGAGAAGACTAGTGAACCCTTCTTCCATCACATTTCCGACATGAACATGACTGCTATTTGTCCTTAGAGATTCTGGACTCCATGTCCCTTCCATGGAGATCGTCATGTCTTGAAAGTCAGACGAAAATGATACTGAATTCTCTGGTAAATGGTTTGAATTTGCCATGCCCTTCCAATCATGCTCGCTTTCATCTTTGATAATTCCAGTCTCTGATGAACCCGAAGTGCCAACAAACTCAATTAGAGGAACCGAATTCTCTCCCATGTTGGCTGAAATCATGATTGGAGGAGCATTCTCTGAGAAAGTAAGAGTAGATGTTGGAGATTCAAGGTCACCTCCAATTCCAGTGCTTAGTGTACCACCATTACCTTCACTAGATTTTGACCACCCACCGTTCCAAGCTTTCAGTGCATCAAATGATCGTGGAGGATGAACAGAAGTTGAACCAGGAATATAACTCTGAGGGCTAAGCTGCTGTTGAAATGAATGTGAACGTAGCTTCGATTCTCTAACGAGTCTAGCCTCAGCTTCGAGCCTAGCACTCTCCCACTGAGCCATGTGGCTAATGTTAGCTGCATTCTTGGATTGGCCTTCGCTGGACAGCAAAGTATCATTCCTGGGCTTGTGGGTCACTGGATCAATCCCCATTTTGGTTAACCTTTTCTTGAGATGTGTGTTCCAGTAGTTCTTTATCTCATTGTCCGTCCTCTTGGGCAAGTGAGTAGCTATAGCCGACCACCTGAGGATGAGAATATAAGAACAGCCCTTGGGAAGAATATAAAGTGAGGGACGTACGAACTATCAGATACACAAAGCCTTTTTCTATGCTCTAAACCTCTTAGATACAATGATGAGACTGGAGAAGAAAAGGAAAGAACCCAAAAACAAAATCATGATTTTCTATGTCACGCTGCAGAATATCTTTTGAAATGTAAGAAGACATGTTCACGTACACAACATGCTCAAGCGAGTGCTTTATTGTAGTCAGAAATAAAGGTAACTACATGTTGCTGGAGAGGAGGTAATTCTAGTCGTTAAGCTTTCATAACAAAGCCAAAAAAATACTAAGAGAAACACAAGGTCAGAACTTATGACATTGTTGAAGTAGAAACTACACCCAAATTCACTACAAGAATTCACATTGTTGAATTGTGAGACGACTCTTTAAGATCCAGTCATTTGGGGTGCTTCAAAAGACTGATAACGTCTGAATGTGACAAGTAAACCATGTCAAGACTGCAAGGATTAAGGATCTTTGCACCTGTTTCCTAAGAGGGCATGGAGTTGAATTATGGTTTGCTCTTCTTGCAAGCTGAACTTTCCTCTCTTAATATCTGGTCTGAGATAATTAGTCCATCTAAGTCTGCAACTCTTTCCACATCTCTGAAGACCTATAAATGAAGAGACAAAAGTTGCAGTTTTCTTCACTCAACTACGGTTAGTTAAAACTTCACTACATAGACACACAAATCATTAGCATGACATATCACCTGCTTTGGCTGGTAAATTTCGCCAGCTTCCATGACCATTTTCTTCTATATATGCCAAGAGCTTTTGATCTTCTTCAGGTGTCCATGGTCCTTTCTTCAGACCAATCTTGTCACAGCATGGTGATCGACCCATCTTTGCTAGTCAAAACCAGCGAAGAAGGAAGTAGGTGCTTTGGCTTTTTATACAATAGTCAGTAGAGAGGGACAAATTTATGGAGAGACTGAGAGAGAAGTATTTGTAAATGTAAATTGAGAGATGGGCAGAGAAGAAAGGTCAGCGTCTTAAATGGGACGAAGAAATAAATTTTGGAGCCACATCCCAGAAGTACACGTAAATTCAAGTAGTGAGCAGCAGCATTGTTGTTTACTTCGCACAAGGATTTCATCGTCTTTTCACACGAGCATTAGGTTAGATCTAGACTAGACTTTCATGGCTCGACATTTTTTCACTTACTTTACTTCAAAACCTCATCATAATAATTTTATCCATTCAATACTTGGTCTCCAATTGAACTTGGTCATGTCACATACTCTAAGAAAGGAGTCTAAATTTCTTGTTCAATATTATCTTGTCTTATTGTGTCTAATGAATTTCAGCCATTTATTTATGTAAGTTCTATGTAGGCTCTGCGTGGAACTCACGTGGATTCCGCAAAATAAATGACTGAGATTTCATGAGACAAAATAAGACATGGTAATATTGGACAGAGGATCTTGTCCCCTAAGAAAGGTAATATTGGCCTTATGGTTTGCATCAGAAGCTAATTAAACCTCAGACAGAATATTGATTTTGTGAACATGAAGAGGGTCTTGGTGATTGAGGAACAGAGTAAGTACTATCTTCTCAGCCACAGGATGCTGTTGATTTCATCATCAGGGTCCACATTTCATCGCAGCTTGAGCCATGTCACTTGATTGGCTACACAAGTAAAGAAACAAAAGAGTGGCACTTAATGTGTCATAAGATGGATTCCAATCGTATGAAACTGTTGTAGGATCATGCGTATAGTTGCTATAAAAGGGAACAAAATGTGCATAAGTCAGTGTTCTCAGAGATAGTCGCGTGGATCGGACTTGGTGAAACCATTCATTGACTTGTTTGTTCAGATATGCTAAGAAGTAGAAACAAGATGTTTGGTGATCAGAAGGAAAGAAGTTCTCTCTTTTTTCTTGTTATGTAAGAATCATTACACTATGAAAATTTATAGACAGAAGCTTCGTTTTCCTTTTCCTGTGGCGTGATCATTTATTATCAGAGGCAACTTTCAGTTATAGCAGAATAGCCTAATGGGCATCAAAATTTACTAGCATAAAAAGATTTGGGTTGACAAAATATTTTATTTTTGTATAACGTGATTTTAACTTTAAGCATGTTCAATAGAAATTGCAATTAAACCACAAAAGAAAAATGTATTAAAAGTTATTTGAACCTTATCTTGGCCAAATTTGGGTAGAAATATGTCAGAAATTCCACATCGGACAACTATGAGAGTATTAAACAATTTATAATAATGTGTAAGCCTTCTCCTCTTGAGCTAGCTTTTGGGGATGAGTTAGACACTTTCTAACATGGTATCAAAGTCAAATCAGTTTGTTTCGATAGTTTAGGGCGGTGTCCGGTTATATCCCTTTGTCCAATATGTCCATCAGATGTCCAGTCTTACTCTAGACTGAGGGGTGTGTGTCAGGAATCTCACGTTAGACAATTATAAGATTATTAAACAAGTTATAATAGTATGCAAACTTCCTTCTCTTGAGCTAGCTTTTGGGGATGAGTAGTAAAGATATGATTTATGAGATTCAAAGAATCATAACAACAACATTTTCAAATTGAGTTTAATTGGCTATAAATAGAGACAAAATAGAGGATCAAAGCATTCGAGTATTCTCTACATTTTTCTAGCTTTTCACAATTTTTTCCTCCCTAGTGTACGCTAAGGCAAGTTTTCTTTTTAAAAATAAGATAGATGTAGCTATGACCATTGTTGGCTTACTTTCTGTCTTGGTTAAAGGAAGAGAAATTCTTTTGGAACTTTAAAGATTGGAAGATAATTAGGTCTTAATATGGAGTGTTTCATTTATTTATGTATTGAATTTCTTTTCTTTGCTTATATTTTATGATTTTTTTGATTGATTTCTAATGCACACAATTAGTTTATTAATGAAGTGCTAATTTGCTAGTTTAAAGTATAAATATGTAAAAGTTCAATTCTTTTAACTAATTGTACAATTAAAAGTTTTAGTTTGTTGCTTCAAAAGTTATTACTTTTAGAAAAAGCATTCAACTGGATTAAATGCAATCAAGAATGTTGTCTTATTTTGCTTCAATGATCTTTCTTTTCTTAAAGCTATTGTTAATTAAATTTTAGATCGTATTTAAGATTGTTAAATAATAATGCTTAATTGAATCACATGTTTTTAATTAGCTAATCCTAAGGAAAAAATATATTTGATATTATATCGAATATATGATTGATGACATAATTATTTTATATCAATAACCAAAGGTTCGTTTTGTTGATAACTCTTAGTTTATTATTCAATTTATTTTCTTTGTTCAAAATTCCATATTATAATAACCCTCCTATTTTTAAGAAATTTATTTTTTATTGATTAGCAAATTAAAATTCCGTGTAGAATTAACTCCTACTTCTCTACATTTTATTTGTTAATTGCAGGAATTTAGGAATTAATTTGAGATATAGATGACAATTCGACCAATATGTTTATGTTTTTTTTTGACTTACCAAAACAAAATTGAATTAGATTTAAGAGAATGACACTTTTTGTTTCATGAAAATGCATCACTACTAGTAGTCTTCTTTGTTGTATTTCTTAAAAACGCTAAGTTAGCACCTAAAATAAACAAAATTTTCCTTAGGTACAACTTTAGTTATCATATCAACTACCTGCTTCTTTGAAGAATAATATTAAGTTTTACTTTACCTCTTTTTCTAAATGCCAAGTAAACATATCACTATTAAGAGAAAACACATAGCTAGAAGTGTTTCTTATATCATCGATAATACTAACCCAATCATTATCAATATATCTAAATAAACCAGTGTTCTTTTCCTTCTTGTAGATTAATCTATAGTCTAATGTTCCTCTATATACCTTAAAACTCTTTTAATGGCATCAAAGTAAGTTTTAATTGGATATTACATGAATCTTGATAGCAAATTATTGCATCCATCAAGTTTGATTTTTTGGTTATCAAATACAACAAATTCCCAATCAAACTTTTGTACAAGGGTGCACCTACCTTTACCTCACAATCTTCTCTTAACAATTTTAAGTTCATAGGAAAAGAATAAGGCATTGACTTAATTGTGCTTAATCTCCATGATAAGAGTGTTACGCACCACCAAAGATTAGATACATTAAAATTTGTTTCAAGATCATACATCTCATGCTGATCATCATCATCAACAACAATAATAACAATACAATTCTAGTAGAAGTCTGGCTGAGATACAAGGTCTAGAGAGGTTTAGAAGTACACAATCGTACCTTTAACTAATAAAGAAGTTATTTTTAATGGACTTATAGGAAAAAGAGAAAAGAAAGAAAGAAAGAAAGAAAAAAAGTGTTTTAGAACTGTTTGTAGAAAAAAGAAAAAATGATAATGATTACAATAAAATAAGAATAAGAATAAATAATTCAAAAATAAAATAAAAGGATATAATAAATAATAACTAATAAATAATAAATAATAAAATGAATACAAATAAATAGAAACATAAAAATAAGTAATAAAATAAATAATACAGTAAAAATGGAATATAAATATAAATATAAATATAAATATTAAATAAGTAAATAAATAAACAAACAAGCCATTTTGAGAAATATTTAGGCTATGTAAAGAAATGTTTAGGCTAAATAACTACGGGGAAGTACTATAGATTAAATGTTTAGGCTAAATACAAGACACAAGACGCGAAAAAAAAGATTTAAAAGATCAATGAGAAAAAGAAGGACTTCTCTATGTGAGATCCTTTACCCATATCCTACTATGCTAAAGTTTTCTATTAAGGGCGAAGTCCTCAGTAAATTCCAACATATATAGTTATATCATTCTTGATAACCTCCTCTTAGATCTTCATAGTTCTTCTTTTCTTCTTATAATCTCTAACTACAATCTTATCACATTTACTCATTAGAGCATCAGGATATCTCCTTTTATTATGTCTGAACTACCTAAGCCTTATCTCTCTTAATTTTTCATCTATATTAGTCATCCTTAATTTGTTCTTACGATGACATTTGTTACCTTTTTCTTCTAGTAAGGTTGCACATATAACGAAGCATCCTCATCTCTGCTTCTAAGTTAGACCTATTTGATGGGTCAACATTATGTCCCATAAAGCATGGTCAACATAATCGCCAAAAGGTAGATTTATCTTTAAGCTTGAGTGGTATTTTTTTATCACATAAAGCTCTTGATGCACCCTTATATTTAAGCTACCCAATCTTATACGATGAACTAAGTCTTCATCGATCTCTCAATTACTTTGGATGATAGATCCAAAATACTTTAAATACTCTTTCTCTGATATAACTGCTAAACTAATCTTTACCTTAAATGCCACGCTTTGGCTCAAAAAGTCACACTCTAAGTACTTAATTTTATTCTTACTCAATTTAAAGCCCTTCAATTACAGTGTATCCCTCTGAAGTTCTGGCTTGAAATTGACACTCTCTTTTGTCTCGTGCACTAAAACAATGTCATCATTATTGTAAATAGAAAATGGCTCAATGATGAGCTTTAGTGTAACTAGATATTGATAAAGAAACGTTCTGTATTTCTTCCTATTATCTTTACTACTCTAGTCTTTATATCTTTAATAAATCATATATAGGTCACAAAAACTCCCTTAATTTTTTAAACACCTCTATATAATTTCCCTACGAATCCTGTCATAAATCTTCTTTAAGTTAATAAAAACTATGTATAGGTTAAGTTATCTTTCCCTGTAATATTCCATTAATCTGTTAAAGAGATGTATAGCTTTTGTCATAGACCTTCCTAGTATAAAACCAAACTAGTTCTTCGAGATAGGTGCACCTTTTATCATTCTCTACTCAATTACCTTTTCCGACAACTTCATAATGTGACTAAGTAGTTTGATGTCTCTATAGTTGTTACAACTTTAAATGTCCCATTGGTTCTTAACTTCTTATATAGAGAAATTAGTATACTAAGTCTCCACTCTCCACTCAATTGGCATTTTAGTGGATTTGAGGATCACATTAAAAAGCCTGACTAACTAAGTAAGACCCTTTTCACTTAGGTTCGTCCACATCTCTATGGGTATTTCATTAGGCTCTATTGTCCTTTTACTCTTCATCACCCTTAAAGTTTTTTAATTTATTCTCTTATGATATGCCAACAATAGGTGAAGTTATAATATCTCTCAGACTTATTAAGATTACCTAAAGAGATGTTATCATCTACGCCTTCATTAAAAAGGCTACAGAAGTATCTCTATCATCTTCTCTTGATGTCATTTTCATCCACTAGCACTCCACCTACTTCATCTTTTATACAACAAACTCGATTTAAGTCTCTCGTTTTCTGTTTCCTAGCTCTTGCTAACTTAAATATATCTTTTTCTCTATATTTAGTTTCCAATCGTTGGTATAAGGATACAATCACCTTCACAAATTTGTCAAGTAATATATAGAGAGTAACTTCATTTTATCTTCTATTAAACCTATGCTTAATCAAGTATTCATCAATCCTGTTGTACCAATTTCATGGGGTTTATTTTAAGCCATAATGAACTTTGTGCATTAGGTACCCATCATTCTTTTTACTATTAATGTTTAAACCCTTTGATTGCTAAACATATATGGTTTCCTTGATGAAGCTGTTAAAGAACGTTGATATGATAGTAAGAGGAGTGTTAACTTGGCATCATAATTAAATTTGATTTTAGAAACTCATTTAACTCCAAGAACCTTCTAATTTGTTAATATTTCTAATAGAGATCAAGTTTCATTCTTGTTTATCATATAAATCTTATCTTTTATGGCTTTAACTCATTCTTTCTTATTTATTACCTTAACAAATATTAAATGTGTTATTTTATAAACTTCAATAAGACGCTTATTCTCCTAAATAAAATTTTAGTGTCTTGATCACTCTTAGCCTCCTTTAAAACTTCCTTCTCTTTACAAAGCGATAAAAAGGCTGATCTTTTGAGTTTTAAAGTTCATTAACCAACAAATTTTGCCATTTTAATTTGGGAAATTCATCAATTAAAATATCTCATCCCATTTAAATCTTTCTTGTTGTAAGATTAAGCAACACCTTGAGTTTAGCTTTTTTGCTTAAAGTTTTTATTTTAACTTATGAACATGAATACCTCATAAACTACTTGAAACTTCAAAAAGCATATAGGAATTGACGATCGTCACTTCTTTTGCATCTTGACCGGGGAGCATGAAATCAAGACTGGAAGGGGGCTCAAGTATCAATGTCCTTAGCCCAAATTGATCAATACCAATAAGAATAGCAATCGTATAGGTATAGGTTAGCACTTCCTTGCTTCCATCCAAAGTCTGTAACAGATTGTGAGTAACAAAATTACGTTTCATATGATGTTCTAATTTATTACCTTAATAGGTAGCATATTAAGTAAATATATTGAAGTTTCAACTCCTTGAGTCCTAAATTTTTTTATACTTCTTTTGTTTCATTATACTTCTCACTATCTTTATGATGCTTTTATTTTTCCTATCTAACACTCCATTCTATTGAGGAATCTATAAAGCTGTCAATTGGTGATTGATTCCCCGTTGGATAAAAAATCTTTAAACTCCTTAAACAATATTTTCAAAACCATTATCAAGTCTTAGTTGCTTAAGTGAGAGATTTTTTTTCAATTCTTGCTTTCAACTTCTTGATTTCGAAAATGCATGACTTTTATGTTTTAAGAAAGTAATCCAGTTCTATATCTTTTATAATCATTAATGAATAACACTTCTATTTCCATTTAGTGAGACCTCAATAGGTTTAAATACATCAAATATAAGTAGTCGTAACATCTATTTAGCTCTCTAAAAAGCATTAGAAAAAGGAAATTTTGCTTACTTCCCAAACTGGCAGACTTAATAGATTTTAGTAGTTTCTATTACCTTGGGAAAGCCTTGCATAATACCATTTTTACTCATTCTTTTTCAACGCTTCAAGATGAACATGTTTTAATTTATTATGCCATAACATAGGCTCATTCATAATTATAAAATTTAGCATAATTTATGGAATTACTCTTTACAACATACTTGGCTTTATCATTCCAATTCAGGTAAACCCTTATCATTTCAACTCCTTTAGAGTCAGTTGTCACATGTTCATCCTTATAAAATTTCACAACATATCTTTTTTTCAATTAATTGACCAACACTCAACAAAGTTTGATTAAGTCTAGGTACTAGAAGTTCATCAATTATGAACTTAACACCTATTAAAGTATTTATAACAAAATATCTTCTTTATTCACCTTCAAGAGAGCTCCATTGTTTGTTATGAATTTACACTAAAATTTATTGTCTAAGATTTTAAAAAGACCTCATCATATTCCATACGACATGTACATCTAGAATTCATAATCCAATTATTATAAACAAACAAAGCAATAAGAGTGCAAATAGTTTTTTAACTTCTTGCTCCTCTTTCAGTTTATATTACAAAGCAATTTTGTTTTTTGCATTTTGATCCCTAACACTCACTACAATTGTGGTTAAGAATGAAGAGTAGCGTGCTTCTATCTTTTGTAGTATATTACAAGGTTATATACAAAAGATGAAGTATAATATATGTTCAAGAAATGTCATTTTATAAAAATGTTGCATAAATTATAAATAAAAGACATGAAAATAGAAAGATAATAAGAAAAATTGATTCCATCATGATAATATAAGGAACTTAACTAACCCTACATTTGAACTAACATAGTCTAATGCACGATTAAGTATTAAGGCATACTCCTCAATAATAATATCAATTGAAGATATGGCTTGATATATGGACAACTCAAAGATCATGTCATATAATAGTGCACATATAGAATAGTACATAGTCTAATACATGAATGTATCTATGCTCATGGTCCTTTATAAACATAGAGAAATGATAACTTTCATATTTCATAAAAAATATAAACAATAACAATTTTTACTAAATTAATAAAACAAGTCTATATTGATGTGATTATCGTCTCATTTTTTAGGTAGCTTGATCTATCTTTAGTTTTTCCCTTCCCTTTTCTTCTTTCTTTATTGCTTAGCAAATCGTGAAAAAAGATAGTTGCTCATTTTGAAAAAGAATAAGATACTCACAAATACTTACACACTTACACAAATAATGAAATAAGAGTATTATTGTAATAAAGCTTTTTTTCCTTTTACAAAAAATGAAAGATTATATGGCTATTTACATTATCAATGGATAATTTTAGACTAACTAACTTAAAGATATTTAATGCTAGAATATAAAAAGGGAGATACTTATAATGACATAATAAAATCTACATAATATAACACTTTTACTATATTGTAGTTATTTTTCCATAACTCTCTATGGGTAATTTCAAATGCTGCAAGGTTAGTTTCATGCATATCTAAAAACATAAAGCTTTAAAATGAATCTTAGAGTGCCTGAATTGATTAAGATTTGACCATTTAACTACAAATGCTAGCAACTTGATTAAGGGGCTTTACAAACTCTAAGATAATCTCCTTCTTAACAACACATTATCAAATAAAGTAAAACTTTGTATCAATATACTTGCTCCTACCTTAGAATAGCCGAATGAATATAGATAACTAATTGTGACATTTTTTATTTTGTTATTCCAAGCTCCTGAAACTTGTTTAAGTCCATATAGCTCTTGCTTTAATTTTAACACTTTATCTTCTTGACCTTGTACAATATACCTCATTGGTTGCTCAATATAGACTTCTTTTTCAAATTAACCATTAAGGAAAGTGAACATGACATTCAATTGGTGAATTCTCCAATGATTTTAGACAGTATACATATTAATAGATGTATTGTTTTCAATTGACTAATATAGACAAATATCTCTTCATTATCAATATCTTGCTTTTACTTACCTTTTGACAACAAGCCTTACCTTATATATTATTTAGCTTTGTAATTTTTAAAAAGATTTTGAACACCCATTTAGCTCTAATGGCATGAAGACCTCTTGAAAGGTAAATAAGTTCCCATATATTATTCCTTTTTGTTCATTGCATGAATCCACTTCTTATTCTCATTAGCATCTTCAAAATTTAAAAGACTCAATATGTGTAAGTAGTTAAGACAAGTTAAGATTATCATAAAATTCCTCAAGTCTTTGATATCCTTGAGGTCCCATACTTATTAGTAAACATGTAGATGATGATGCTTAAGATGATGGCGTTGGTGAGGTTACTGGAGAAATTTCAATTTTTATTTCTTAAATATCCTTCTTTTCTTCTTCATATTCAAAATATAGAAGGAAAACATAATATCCCTCCATTTGAGAGCTCCAATCAAAAAATGCTTTTTTAATAAATTCAATATCTCAAGTAATAACAATCCTGCTATTAATTGGCTTGAACAACTTGTAGTCTTTTAAGTTCTCATCATATCCAATAAAAACTTCTTGCTTTAAAACATAAAGATAAATAATAGAACTACAAACTATCAAATGTGATGTATAAGGTTTTACTTCACTCTATACTTCTTATGAAATGACATCTTTTAAGCTCTTTACAGGACTATGATTTGAAAGATAAATTGTACGTACAACTGCTTTAGGCTAAACTCCTTAGACATCGTCGTACTTTTCAACATGATTCTCTCTATAGTCAAGATTGTTCAATTCTTTCTTTTAGTATCTTTATTTTATTGGGGAAATCTTGGCACACTAAAAGGACAATGAATTCATATAGCTCACAAAATCTCTTAAATTTATTAGAAGTAAATTCTTTACCTTCATTAGTTCATAAAGCTTTAATATCACAACCATTTTCTTTTTTAATTAAGCTTTACACTTTTTAAACACATCAAAATCTTCAAACCTGTACTTTAAAATTTTTACCCATTATGGAGTATTAATGTACCATAAATATCTGTATGAGTAAGTTTGAGTGGCTTGGTAGCTCTTGAAATTGGTTGGTCTAGAAAACTTTTTCTTGAATGCTTTTTAAGTAAGCATGCCTCACGTAATTTTTTAGGGTGTCCTATACTTGAGTGCATTAAATTCAAATGTTCATACCTTATATGCCATATACATAAAGGATCATTGACGCCAATCTTTGAACACATGATCTCTGTAGTTTGCAAGTTTAATAAAAATATCATGTTGTTAGTCATAGTACCTTTTAAAAAATAGTATTATGATCTCAAAATCAAAGAGTATAAACCTACGTATGAATTTGATAACCATTCTCTAAAAGTCAACCAATGCTTAAAATAGTATTATTTAGTTTTAACATTAAGTAATTACTAAGGAGAAGCTTATGACCACTTACTTTTGTCTTAGCCTTATCTTTAATCTTTATTGTTGTATTATCACTAAAATATATAGTCCTTGTCACGTTAGTGTCTAATTTATCAAATTTTCTTTTGTCACCTATCCTATAATTGCTAGCTACATTATAAAGGTATCATGTGCTTTTTCACCTATTGGTTCATCCTTTATCATAAGTAGCAAAAAAAGTTCTTTCCGTTGCATCTTTATTAACTTCTACAAACTATGCTTCATCTTTGTTTTCGAAAAAAAATACTACCAAGAATAATGGTTATGCTTGCCACATGAATAACATTTAACTTTATCTTTATCATCTTCTAATGTATTATTTTTGCCAAAATATCCTCTTTCTCTTTCTCTTTCTTGACTATATTAAAAATTTTAAGGCCAATTTTCATAAAAAGATTGTTGTTTACCTCTTCCTCTCCTTTGGCTCCATGCATGTCCATGACCTTATTCATGATTATGTCCACTTTCATATACAATTATCTTTTTCCACTTTCCATCTAATTGTTTTCAAACTTTAAGGATAACTTTGTCATAAGGCATGTTTTACTGGTACACTTTTGCTTACATCTTTACATTTTTTAGTAGCCACTACCATCTTTAAATTTTGTTGTTTTCCGCACATTCTTTTATGTAGTTTCATTTTTTTAGACATTTCTTCCTTCAAACCTTGATAGACGATGACATGTTCACTATGATATTTTTTTCTTTGCTCATCTAAGACTTCTTTTTTAGCTTGATCAAACTTTTCTCATCTTACGGCTCCACGTAGCCTTTGTTAACTACATCCCACATCTTTCTTTCTTTGCTTCTCCAAGAATGATCTTCATCCTAAGTGTCCAATTATCATAGTTGAGTTTGATGAGTTGTAGATAGTGAAAATATATAAATGCTCCTTTTGATATCATAGTTTTTTTTTTCTAATACCACTTTATTGAAAAAAAAGATATTCACAAATACTTGCGCACTCACACAAACAATAAAACAAGAGTAATCTTGCAATATAATTTTTTTATTCTTTCCTCTCTTTTATAAATGAAACATTACATGATTAGTTATATTGTCAACGAAGAATTCTAGACTAACCAACTTAAAGTCATTAAATTGTATAATACAAAGATGAAAATACTTTGTATAACAAAAGAATAATTTGTTAATTCTATCTTTATTTCACCATAATTTTTCTAAGTAACTCCAAATGTATCAAAAGTCAAATTCATTTAATATAGACACATAAATCTTTAGAATGAATCTTAAATCACTTGAGTTGATTAAGATTTGACCATTCAACTATTCCTTTAAAATTGTTTTCAAAATTATGAAAATTAAGTCTATTTCTGTAAGCTTATTCATCCTCAAAATGTAGGCAAGAAAATCAACGAGAAAAATCTTTTTTATTTAACCAGAAAAATTATCGAACAAAGCCTAAAATGGTTAAAAAATGGTGACTGTAGAATTGTCATTATGAACTTGTCATTTATCCCATTTAATGTGTCTTCCATGCCTATGTGACCAGATGATACCTGTCTTAGATAGAGTATCAAATTAATGAGCAAACAATAATCAAGATCAGAAGCATCTGATCGAGTACACTAGTAGAAGTATTTTACCAGTTTCTTCAGGAAAAGTTATGATTGTGCTTAAATGGACCGACTAAAACAATACTCAAGTGCTAACAAGCTCGGCCAGTTAGAGAGGATGGTGCTATAATAAATGCAGTCATAAACTACATCAACCAACCAGAATCACATTTTATTTAGACCATAACAAGATTAAGGAAACATACCTCCAACATTTGGCATGTCTTGAACCCTCTCCATGTTTCACCAAACCTATCAAAGAGAGAAAACAAACCTTGTGCAAAAGAGATTATGGTAGAATGCCCTTGTTCTCTTTTCACCCAATACACACACAATGTATATCTCTCTAACTCAACAATCACATCTTATGTCATATATTATGACATGTTCTACCCTAAGGGGTAGAATGGGATAATTGTCCCATTATTAATGGATGATCTGAACTATAGTTTAATGGGCTAACATTTAGTAATTAGGGTACTACCATGTGCTTCAAATGCAATTAGCAAATTAACCATCCCATTGTGGTTATTAAATATACATTAGGCAATTCGATTGTGGTTAGCATATGGAATTAATGTTTTGATTATACTAGTCCATATAATATATTTCTAACATTCTCCCACTTGAACAATATAATCAAACCACCATATCAATCTACATCATCCAAAAGCAATCAAATAAATCATATGTAATATCATATCGACAGGATATATATACTACACATGATTTGGCCCTAGAGATGTTCAAATACCACAATAATCATCAAAACAACATGCGTGCAGTAGAATATCAACATATATATGTCAACACTAACAAAGAAGACTGCAAACTTCATTATGCATGTCACATATATAAAAGATATAAGCAATCCATACAAAGTACCAACATTTTCAATACAAAATAGCAAACTCCCACTAATCTTATCCAGCTAGGCTCCTAACACTCCCATGCGGGAGACGTATTCTGCAAACACACATATAGGTAAGCCTTTTGTGAGTGGATATGCTGACATACTAGCTGTAGGCGTATACTCAGCAGTAATGAGGGATTC
>JAOTIZ010000008.1:12183754-12195643 GCA_027123425.1 Erythroxylum panamense | reverse complement strand
TTATTTTGCCTTATTTGTGCCCCCCCCCCCCCCCCAAAACAAAAAAAGCTGCAGCCATGTTTAAAGTTGGAAGTTCTTTTAAATAAAATTTATTTTATCTTATTTTCCTCGAAAGAACTTGTCAAATAACTAACTAAGGCCAACCGTAATCTTTATCCATAACGCAGTTAAACTCGTATATTAAATCTCATATGCCTATCATCTTAAAGCAAACTTTAACTTTGATATTAAACTATCTGCCTCTCTTTAGTCTATCCAATGAGAAAAACGTAAACTGCCAAAGCAAATGTTATAGGTTGATGGAGATTGCGGATCGTTCCCATTAGTAGATCATTTTTCTTTTACATGGTTATCACCTAACCTAACCAGCACCCAACTCACCAGTTGTCGTTTCATTGAAAGGACCGAATTGCCAATCAAACAAAACTGGACGTGTCAAGTTGGCAAGGCTACGCTGGATGATGAGGGGATAAGTTTTTCTCAAATCAAGCCACTGACCTCTAAAAAAGGCCACTCTTTTTATGGAAAGGAATAAATTATTATGGGCGGACGCGTGTCGCTTTTTTTTAAAAAAACCTATTTTTAGGAATTTTAATCTTACAGGGAACTTCTAATCCGACGGATGTTATTGGACTGCACCCAGTCAAAGAAGACATCTGGCACTGAGGGATTGAATTGAATAGACACTGCCGCCATTGGGTTCGGAAGGGCAACCAAACTCGCCCACATGGCAGAATTGGAAAGGCTGTGGTCAAAAGATTATACCAAACCTAACTTCTTCTTTTTTTCACTTGTTTATAACGTTATGGGTTTGACTAAATTAACCAAAATTGTCATGCTGGCGGCGTGGGCCCCTGATTCCCATGGACCGACATGACGGCACTATTGGAAGCAGATACGTGGAGAGAGCTGATTGGTTTAAAGTGAGATAGAGAAAAAAAAAAAAGGTTAGGCTGCCCAATTAGAAATAGAATGGGAATAGGACAAGCTCTTTTTCTTCTTGAGGTTTGTACTTTGAAACTTGTAGCTATCACTCGTGCGTGATAACTAATCTGCGTTCTGACTCGCGAACAGTGTCTTACGCTCCTGAACTTGGTTTTGTTTTGTTGTCCATCACAAAGAAATTGTGAAAGCAACACACATCTACGATTTTTGTTCTTGATGTGTCAACTAATCAGGGTTAGCTGGTGATTAGGTAAACGACAAAAGCTGATTAAAAATAACGCTTGATATTTTCAAATTATGATTCCCTGTTCAAAAGACATTTTAGGCATTGAATTCAAGCTCATATTGGAGATAACAAAAGCAGCGAGGTGTCAAAGGGGTTGTGCTTTGATGGATAGGCATTACCGTCAGGTAGGAATATATGTACACATATCATATATTTAATTATAGTATTAGAAATGGAAACCGGCCAAATTTTGAATTCTCAAAAAAGAGATTACGGTCATAGCAATTATGAAGGTAAATCCTATTGTTATGAATTAAATACAGTAAACTTTATTCTCTAAGATGTCAGGAATAATTTGACTTAGAACCAACATCAATAGGATAGGAGAGGATCTCAAAGAAGTGGTAGCAGCCAAGGGTCTTGCTAAGTCGTATTAGTTTTATTTTATTTACAATGTGAATTGCATGCTGAATTAATAATACACTTGCGGTTGAAGGGTTACTATGTGGTTAATTTTCCAGCTTCCAATAAAATAAAATTTCAAGAGAAAATCTATTTACCCATCATTTTAAAGTAGCAACTTGATGGCTCTCATTAAAAAAAAAAGAAAGATAAAAGAAACCATTACTAAGTAATGATTGACTAAATGTCGGAGGGCTTTCCCTAAACCATTACTTAATTATTGACTTAATGTTTTGCTTTTTTCATCTTAAATTTTCTATTTTTGTTTTCAAATTAAGTAAAAAAAACATATTTGTTTAATTTTTTGATTTTGGTTTGTTCTAATTTAAAAAAAAATATAAAAATCATAAAAAGTGGTTTTTAGTTTGTCATAATCTCATGTACTATCAACTAAATATATATTATTTAATTATTTAATATATTGATTACTAATAAGAACTATGAACAATTTAATTCAATATTATACATTTAATTAACTAAATTTAGTTATTAATATGAATTATAAATAATTTAATTTCACTTGATAATTTTACTTAATTTTTATAATTAAATAAAATAAATTTAACTAATAATTATTAATAAATTTCAAATGTTAATAAATAAATTTGATTTAATAATTAATTTATATTTAAAATAAATATTAATTTTTAATTAAAAATAATTTATCATTAAGTTTTTAAATATATAATTATTATCAATAATGAAAAATATAATTATATTAACAATAATAACTAAACAAGTTTTTGTTTTTATTTAAAAGAAAAACAGAAACTGAAAAGAGAAAAAGAATATTAAAAATTAGGGTTAATTATAAAAAACTCAAACTTTCTTCAATTTTTCAGCTATAGCCCGAACTTTAAAAAATAGCAATAAAATGTTTGAACTTTTAATTTCTTTCAATTCTAACTTGACGTTAATGCCACATTTATCTTGGCTAACTTGGTAGTGCCACGTGCAGAGAAACTCCTATTAATTACACATGTCAGTGTAATTAGCATAAGTGAGTTAAATTACTTAAACGACGTCGTTTCAAGAAAACTTTTGTTATCTTAAATGCTTTCATCTGGTTCCCACTCGTCAATTTCATCTAGAAAGTTCATTCTTTAAATTCCATGGCACTCCTCTCCAATTCTTCAGGTCCATGTATTCATTTCTTTCGAAACCACACACTATCTGCACAAATTATCATGTTGAAAAAATCCCACCTAGAAAGTCCATTTTGGTTTCCTCAAGCAAACCCATTTCTCAAAATGTGGAGTTATTAATCAGCAAAAGTTGGTTGGTAGTGGCACAAACCCTCTAAACAAATTCACATGTCGCCCACATCAAAAGTCTTAATTATCTCTTGCATAATGTACATGTCACCAAAGCCCCCAACAACCACAACTGGCACCACCTCTGTCAACGTTCTACCGTCACTTCTGCCTTTCACCTCGATGGCTAGCATTCCTCTCAATGTCCTCTTGATTGCCTTGTCCTTTTCCATTAAACATACACACAAAATCACTCACATCAAAACAAATTATATCGAAATACAATTTTTAACAAGAAAATTAGAAGAATGTGGAAGTACCTTGGGACAACATTTTTTGCAGTTTTGCGTCCTCCATTCATGCACTTGAATGTCTATTCTAAAATCAACCACTGATGGTTAGGGTTTAACATATGGAGATTTAGATTTCCATTTATTTAGTTGAAAGATGTTCCAATCAACCATGGCTGGTGTTGTTGTGGAGAGATCTCGCTACTGGAAGGCTCCTGTTAGGGTTTTGGGTGCACATGAGAGCTAAGAGAGATGATTGAAACGATGTTATTGTGGAGAAATCTTGTAGCTGGAAGGCTCCTATTAAGGTTTTGGGTGCAAGTGAGAGCTAAGAGAGATGATTGAAACGATGTCGTTTCAATCATTTAACTCTATTATGCTAATTATCTTATTAATGAGGGTCCCTATACACGTGACATTGCCTCATCAGCAAAGATAACAACGATACTAATATCAGACTAGAATTGAAAAAAAATAAAAGTTTGAGCATTTTATTGTTAGTTTTTAAAGTTCGAGCTATAATTGAAAAATTGATGAAAGTTTGAGTTTTTTAATTAATCCTAAAAATTATTAGAAAACAAAAATGGAAGTAAACGACCCTAATTATTTTCTTTCTACTTTACGATAATCTTGACGTTATATGCTATAATAGTATAATATCAAACATTTTCAGTTGTTTTCCTATGTCTACTTTTCCGTTTATTTGTCACCAACTTCCTCACCTGCTAAACCACATCTAGTTTAATGCATATTAAATAAGTAATTATTATAATAAATCTAAATATTTAAGCTAAAATGATTTTGTTACATAGAAAAATTTATATAGTTTCTTTCTTAGCAAGATCACCTATAGAATGAATTTCTCTAAAAGCTCAACAGTTTTGGTTATTGTTTTGTATCTTATTTTAGAAGACCATTTTTTTGAAGAAAAGATAATATTATTAAAAAAAACGACGAGAATAAATCTTAAACAACACATCAGGCATATCAACCCATAAATGGAACTTGCTATGGCGAATAGAGTCACGCGCTAGCAAGTGGGCACACCTATTCTCTTGATGCCTATTCCAAAAAACCTTAATATCCGACCTAGAAACAAGAACGACCTTACAATCAGACACAATTAAACCAAAATCAGAATTATCCTCACACAAGGAATTAATGGCAAAATATAATGACTGACAATCTGTAAAAACACAACCAGGATCAAGTAAAGAATTAGAAGCATAATGTAAACAATGCCTCAAAGCAAGGGCCTCCGCAACTGCCGCTTGATTACCACCTTCCAACATATGCAAGCCAAGATGCTTGGTAGTGCACTTGTGCCAACCGAACTGGAGCCACACTAGTATGGACTCTTGCCGCTGCTTCCTGCAATGTTTGAAGAAACATTCTTGAATTCCTACAGCATAAAGCGAGCTGACTGTGTAATATGTAAGGGATTTGGCCTGGTATTGGACCATAGTAGGGCATTTCTTGCCGCCCAAAGTTGCCATGCCACCATAGTACCAAATTCGGCCCTCCGCTTGCCTAAGTAAGAGAAGATTTGCAAAAGTATATCCTGAAAAGACAAATTCACATTAGTGAAATTAAATCCGGCTAGCCTCCAAACGTCCTTGGCAACATAACACTTGACAAACACATGGTCCATATTTTCCTCATCATGGCAGAACAAACATTGCAAGAGAACATTAATCCCATGTTTGGTCAAATTATCCCTAGTAGGGAGCATGTTGCGATCCAAATGCCACATAAAATCCCGAACCTTTGGCGGAACATCAAGCTTCCATAACACTCCAACACCCCCAATACCACCACCATTTCGGAATAAACGGTAAGTTATATGATAAGCAGTTTTGACCATATAGAAACCTTTCTGATCAAAATGCCATACTAACTTATCCTGATGTGCACGAAAACTCAAAGGAATGCTCAAAATTCTTCGCATATCATTAACTGAAAACAGATTCATAAGCTTTGGAACATCCTACTTCTTTTTGCCTGCAACAAAAAGATCGCAAACCCGCAAAGCATCATGGATAAAAAGAGAACCATCCTCCACATAAAAATTGCCCTCACGGGGAATCCAAGGGTCCCTATTCACATAAATACTACGCCCATCACCAACCCTCCATTTCACCCCTTGCTTCAACATCTGTTTAGAGAACAAGACACTCTTCCAAACAAAACTACATCCAGATCTCAAAGTAGCGGATAAAAAATCCCCCCTTGAGAAATATTTAGCTTTGAAAACACTGTATATGAGAGTGTTGGTATCAGTCAACGGCCTCCACCCTTGTTTCCTTAGCAAAGCAGTGTTAAAACATCTCAGGTCTTGGAATCCCATTCCACCATCAGACTTCTTATAGCACATACGATCCCATGCAAGCCAATTAATACCCCCATGATCCCGCTTGCCACTCCACCAATACTTATTAAACATTACTTGCAACTCATTATACACAGACACAGGTAACAGAAACACATTTATGTAATAAGCTGGAATTACCTGTGCAACAGATTTAATTAAAATTTCACAGCCAGCTCTAGACAGAGAACGACTATTCTAGTTATTCGTTCTCTTCCACACCCTATCTTTTAAAAAAGAAAAAATCTATTTTTTAGTCTGTCCAATTAAAGAAGGCAATCCCAAATAATTATTACCACTGATAGGAAGAGTAACATGGAGTAACCCAGAAATAGCACGTGTTTCATTCTCAGGAACAGAGGGACTAAAAAGAATGCCAGACTTATTGAGATTAATAGACTAACTTGAAGCTGCCTTATAAGTACCCAGAATAGGTTTAATTTCTGAAGCCTCCTGAATATTACCCTAAAAAAAGAGAAGTGAGTCATCCGCAAAGAAAAGATGAGAAATTCTCGGACACCCATTACCAGCCCGAACACCATGAATCAAACCCCTGCACTCTACATCTTTAAGTAAAAGTGAAAGGCCCTCGGCCATAAACAGAAACAAATATAAGGAGAGAGGATCCCCTTGCCGTAAACCCCGAGAAGGAACAATCGGCCCAACTTGCTTATCATTTACACAAATTTTATAATCAATTTCCATAAAGCACATCTTCATCCAATTCAACCAAACCGGATCAAAACCCAGAGCAACAATCATATAACATAAATATTCCTAATTAACACGGTCTTAAGCTTTAGCAATATCAATTTTCAAAGCATATATACCATTTTGACCCCTAGCACGACTCTTTAAACTGTGAATAGTCTCATATGCCACCATAAAATTATTCGTAATCAAACGACCCAGAATAAAAGCAGATTGATTATTAGAAATCAACTTATGAAGAACATGTTTCAATCTATTTGTAGGAGTCTTTGACATAATTTCATAAAGCACATTGCATATGGTGATAGGTTTAAAATCCTTAACTGATACTGGATTCTCCCACTTAGGAATCAGAACAATCAAAGTTTCAGTTAAAGATTTAGGGAGGGTACCTTGGGAAAGTCATAATCGAGAGCTATCGGAAATATCCTTGCCCATTAAGTTCCAGTTCTTCTGAAAGAAAGCCGGATTCAACCCATCCGGTCCTGGCGCTTTATCTGGGTTCATTTGAAAAAGGGCAATCCAAAATTCATCATACGAAAACAGCCTCGTGAGTGCTACATTATCATCAGGACTAACCAATGGCTGTACCAATCCAATAATGTGACTACGATTAGAGGCGACAGTGCTTTGGAAAAGTTCACCAAAATAATCCCTCATTAAAGTTTGAATCCCATCTTCACTGTGAACCCAAGAACCCGAGGCATCCTGAAGTTTTTCAATTCTATTGCCTCGCCTTCTAGCCTTGATACTATTATGAAAATACTTCGAATTCTTGTCCCCATTTTGTAGCCAAAAAACTTTAGCTTGTTGCTTTAATCGAATCTCATCCTCGACCAAGAAAATATTCCATTGTTCCTTCAGATTTCGAATAGTGGGACTATCCAAATTATCAATTTCTGATTCAAGTTTCTGTTGAACAATACGCTTCTGCTTCCACGGCAAGCGATTTCGTTCCTTCCCCCATGCCTGAACATCATCAATCACCTTATTTCTTCTAATAATGAAGTCATCATTTACCGAGTCATGCCAGGAACGTAGCACAATGGCAAAAAATTCATTATCCAATAACCATGAATTATCAAACCTGAAGTTGCGATTTGTGCAGCCAAGAGAGCCATCAGTATCGACCAAAAAAGGAGAGTGGTCAGATACAGGAGCCACCAAATTAGTACACACAACATTTGGAAAAAGAGAATTCCAAGACGATGTAGCACAAGCTCTGTCCAATTTCTCCCGTACCCGATCTTGCAAAGTCTCCCTATACACATACATAAACATAGAGCCCATTGTGAAGATATCAGACAAATTAGAGTCCATTAAAGCTTCACGAAAACCATTAATAAAAAATTTTGCGGTAGGTGGGCCACCATTTTTCTCAAAATCAGCTACAATATCATTATAATCACCGACGCATAACCACGGAAGACTACTCCTGGAAGCAAGGGATCTCAATAAATTCCATGAGTCCCTCCTTCTAGTATTTTCAGGATATCCATAGAAACCTGTAAACCTCCAAATGCACACAGAATTTTGAATTTCACAATCAATGAAATTATGAGAATAACTTTGAATTGATAACTGTACAGAATTACTCCACATAATGGAGAGACCACCCCCAATGCCAATACTGTCAATTGAAAAGCAATAATCAAAGTGAAAAAACGAACATAAAGCTTCCATCCTAACACCATGAAATTTTGTTTTAGAAATAAAAACAACTGCTAGCCTATGACGTAAAATCATATCCTTCAGTGCTCTAACTACCCGAGGATTACCTCCACCTCGGCAGTTCCACACTAAGAGCTTATACAATCAACTATATATATATATATGGAAATGATAGACCTTTTATTAATCAAAGGTAGGATAACAATCCCAAACCATAAAAGGGGCATACAAATGAGAGTGTTGAGCTAACTCATGAGCTTCGACGTTATAATGCCTATTAATCTAGTGCACTGAAACATCAATTTTACGCTTGAGAATACCTAAGCAATCATCTATCATTTTGCCAAAATCATATGAGTCTTTCATAGATGATTGAAAAGAGTAATAGACTTCTTGAGCATCCACTGCAATAGAACATGATCCGTGGAGATGCAAATCAACCCAGGACAGAAGAGAACTTCAAGCTATAGCTTCCACTATCTTAGGCTCAAACACTCCTAAATATAGACTTGAGAGAGTAAACACAACATTTCTTTCGTTGCTTTTAACCACTGTTGTAGCACCCCAACTCCCGCAAGACTCAAACCCGACATCGATGGGTGATATTCGAGTTTGTGCCCCGCAAGGATGGCATGCTAGAGCATTCAATCATTTAAATTTCAGGACAAATTTTATTTTGAAACCACAAACATAAAGTGCGGAAATAAATAACCAAATCGGGTCCACTTTATTTCATAAACATTTTCAATCATAGCAAAACCATCAATACACAGCTCATCAAAAATTCACTTTCCACTTAGGCCCATTTCAATTTCAACATAAATACATTTGTATTCACATTGTGCAAAAGATTCTGAATACGTTATTTGATACAAAAATTGTGGAAATTATACAATTCAATACAAAAGAAAAAAGTACAATGCAGACACGAACTAATCTCAACCTCTATCTTTTACTTGTATGCCTTAGGGATACTCCTGTTTTTCTAACGGGGTATTCTTCTGAGTCTTGAAATATATTTACAAATTTTGGGTAAGTTTTGCGAACATAATGAGTGACCAGTCACATAACACATAATTTACATTTCACATTATTTCACATTTCACATTCAATTCCACACTTAACTATTCATTTTATACATATGTAGTGCACATGAGACTCACTTTTCATTTGTTACTTTGTTATGACCAAGTGCTTAAATTGTCCCATATAGAGCTCATTGATAACTATCCCTTATCCACTTGGGGGATACAAGGCTCATTAAACGTTGAACCTGAGACTCTGAATCACTTTTGAGCTCGAGGCTCATTTTCACTCGTTGAGTTTTAAGCTCTGATCGTTGGCTACTCTGGTCACAACTACCATTATATTTCATGCAATCATGAGATGGAATGCATCACTCATATTTGCATAAACTCATTCAATCACTTTCTCATATCATCAGACCTTAGTCCGGCATTCAACATTAGAGTTGAGAATGAACACTTTTATTCATGTGAAAATGCACATTCAGAACACATTTAACAATCACATTAAGTACAGTTAGTTCATCCAATTCACATTCAAGTAGCACTTCAATATCTAATCAAACATCATAATCATCGGACCTCCTGTCTGGAATCCAAAATTAGTCAATCACATTCAGTAGTCAATTAATACAAAATTGAAATAAAGCAAACAATGAAGTGAGACCTTCTCGGTCTACTCACAGTACGCTCTAGATTAACATTTGCTTCCACGATCCGGAAATGTCTGGATGGAAACGTTCTATCCTGTATCATCATTTTGCGAAACGCATATTGTACACACATTATTAATTTCACAATCACATAAACATTCAGTTTTTCACACATGAATATGTGTAATGTATAATGCATGCTCAATGACAATCCTAGGCATCTTTCTTTTAATTTCATCACATAATCATTCTTATATCAAAACTCATCTAAGTATAATTTATACTTAGGTTTATGCCTCACTATAACCATTAAAATTCACAATTCATTTCTCATTGAATCACTTCAGATTTTTCTTAGACACACTTTCGGGTCTATTGTTCGTGTTCAATCAGAAGGTGAAACTGATATGATTAGGTCAAACTCTCTTCTATAAAAGAGTTCCTCTATGTCTTATCTTTCCATTGACACCAAAATCACTCAATTTGGATCAGTAATTTGGAAGATATGCCTCAACATTATTGGGATGTTCACATTCAATAACAATGTACTATGTTCAACTTCCATCCAAAAATTCAATATCTTAGAGAAAGAATTAAATTCAAATTCTTAGACAATTTGTAGCCCTACATATCTAGTTTACTCTAAATAAAAATTCATCTTATTTGGAATCCTACAGATCAAGATATCACCAAAATACTGAAGCATGCTCAGTAAAAATATCTAACTCATACTCTTCCCACCGATCCCCTCACTTTGATTTAATCAATCTTTTCCAAATCAAAACCAAAAGCTATAAATTTTTATGTAGAGATACAAAAATGTATTCTAAATCCAATGCTTCAAAAATCAGGTCATTTGGAGGTCAAACGAAAAATTTATGGCCAAAAGAATAAGAGGTGTTCAAGTCTGGTGGAAAGCCTTGTCGCGATAGCGACTTTCACGTCCCCGCGCGATCTCGCTATCGCGATTCGTCGCGTTCGCGACTTTCCTGCTCTCTCTATTCTTCCTACGACCTATCCTAGTAAAATAGACATAACTTTCACTACAAATATCGGATTAAGATCATTCAAAATCCATTTTAAAGAGAACTTCTAGACCTACAACTTCTATGAAGACCTCAAAAACAAAATTTTCCTTTAAAAGAGTCAAAACTTCATAATGATGCAGCTGTCCCAAATGTCCCTCCTATACAGCATTACCAAATTAAAAAGGTCATATCTCTCTACTCCAATGTCCAAAAATTCCATAATTTACATAAATGGAAATTTTAAAGAAAACTCTACAACTTCCATGAAGACAATTTTGTCAAAAACTCTCTATATCAGTACAAAAAACTCATTGAAATTTCAGATCAAAATATTTTTAACTCTTTATGAACAACATTCAATTCCTCATGTTTAAACTATCATTTCTAGTTTAATGCTCATCATTTATTGATTATTCTAACTCCCTTTCAACTCAACATCATCCATAACCAAATTATAGCCCATGATTGATCATAAACAATAATAACAAAACATACACATATATGTGCATTCATCATCCATTTTCCGCACATATTCAACTTCATTTTCACTTTCATTTCACTTTTAACTATCACCTAGATCCTTCACATTTCAAGACACCAAATTAATACCTCTCTTTAGCTTTAAACTCATTTTACATCATCATAAAAACACCCAAAAAGATTCATATGAATTCATCTCGAAAAAAAACATAACAAAAACCCAATATGTATCCAGTTTTTCTGCACTTTTTCCCTATACCTAGTACTGAACTTCAAGTTGAAATTGGAAACTCCAAATGATAGAATTTGAATTCAATATCTCATACAAAATGTATCCCTATGGCTCTAATTTAATCCAAATCAAAGATCATCTCATTTGGATAACTACAGAACAAGTTATGGCTAAACAAACAGAAGCATATCCAGTGGAATTGTTATAACTAACATGTTCCAGCCACTTTAAACACCATTATCTTTTATCTCTAAACTTTCATCCTAGTTCTTATCTTTTCAAGACACTATACTTGCCTTCTCTTTAACTTCCACACCCAATCGAATCTATTCCTAAAACAACCAATGATCCACATTTTTATCCATCAAAAACAAAAACATAACATAACAATATCCATTCATCATTCAGTTTTTGTGCACTTCTTTCTACATTCATTAAGGGTTCATTCAAACTCTAAAACATCTCAAAAAATTATAAATCATTAATCATCATACATATACAAAACCAAGAACTTTACCTAAGCATTTCATCACTCACGTTCATCA
>JAOTIZ010000008.1:12147248-12170224 GCA_027123425.1 Erythroxylum panamense | reverse complement strand
TGCAGCATCATAAACTTCTAATGGTCATATCTCTATACTCCAACGTCCACAAATTCCATACTTTATATCAATAGAAAGATTAAAGAAAGATGTACAACTTCCATGAAAATAACTTTGTCAAAATTTCTCTATATCAGTATAGAAAACTTATGGAATTTTCAGATCAAATTTTTGACTCTTTACTTACAACATTCAATTCCTTATGTTTAGTCTATCATTTCTAGTTCAATACTCATAATTTATCCATTATTCTAACTCCATTTCAATTCAATATCATCTATAATCAAATTATAGCCCATGATTGATCATAAACACTAATAACAGAGCATACATATATATATGCATTCATCATTAATTTTCTGCACATATTCAACTTTATTTCTGCTTTCATTTCACTTCTAACTATCACCTTGATCCTTCACATTTCAAGACACCAAATTAATCCCTTTATTTAGATTTAGACTCATTTTACATCATCACAAAAACACCCAAAGAGATTCACATTAATTCATCAAGAAAACATAACAAAATCTCAATATGTATCCAGTTTTTCTGCACTTTTTCCTACACCTAGTACTGATCTTCAAGTCAAAATTGGAAACTCTTAATGACAGAATTTAAATTAGATGTCTTCATGCAAAATGTAGCTCTATGTTTCTAGTTTAATACAAACTAAGAATCATCTCAATTGAAGAACTACTGGGCAAGTTATGGCCAAAAAACAGAAGCATACTCATATGTCATGTTATTGCAACATTTTCCAGCTCAACTGCCAAATTTTTTTTTTAAATCTTACCCTAACACAACTCATACCAAGATCACCTTTTCTACCTCATCACTCCTCATTCTTAACTCCATTTCAAATCCAAAACATTCAAAAATCAATTCATGATCTATATTTGATCATTAACCAAAAACAGAAGATATTCATTAACCCAATCATAATTGATTTTTTACACTCATCCTAACACCATTATATGGATCATCCAACTTCCAAAACATATCTATAACAAATCATGGGACATTAATGATCATTCACAATTACAAAAACATGACATTTACAAATATTTTTCACCATCCACGTCACACACATTCAACTCACAAAATCAAGTCATCAATCCCACATTTCTCATCATTCTAGTTTCATTTAACAATACGCATAACATTTAAAGCGTAACTTACTTGGTTTAGCTTCCAAATCTTCAAAATAACACTTAGCCCTAGCTCCCAAGCATCCTATGATCTTCATCTTGAAGGAAGGTAGGCTAGGTTTTTCTAATGGAAAAGAAGAAGACATTATGGAGGAAGTGGCAAGTGAAAGATGAGAGAGAGCTAGGTTCAATTTGAATAAAGATTGGCAACAAAAGTTATGGAGAAGGAGAAAGCCACGAAAATGAAGGAGAAGTAAGCAAAAATACAAGACCTTTTTAATAGTCTTTCTAATACATGATAGCATCGTGGGAGGCAATACGGAGGGTCTTAAAAGAAAAGGTAACGACTTAATACATGGTTTGGCAAGTGACACTTGTCACTTGCCATATGTCCAAATTCCCATAGATTTAAACTAGTTCTCTTATTTAACTAGTCCAATCAATTTCAATTTCTACTCCAATTGTCTCTCAATTTTCAATGGCACTTGTTAATAAATTCCTACGTCATATATAAAAATTTTCATTGCCATTTGACAGTAAATTCTACTACCATTTAACAATTGTTTTGTCACTTGGAAATTTTCCTAGCTAAAATACTCAACAATTTTCAAAAATTTCTCCAAAAATTTTCAAAAATTCTAAATCAATTTATACACTCCCCAAATCAATTTTTAACATATAAAAACCACATTTCTCAATATACTCACATTCATAAACAATTATACCCAAAAATTGTTAATAAATGCACATACAATTATTTTCATATGCAAAAATCACAATTCATGTGTGTTTATATGTTGTCATTATACATTAGCATGAAATGCATTTTCTAAATCTCTCTCTTTAATCTCACATGTATCAAATTTTAGGGTTCTAACCCTTAGTATGGGAACGGGATGTTACAACTGCTCCATAACCACTTTTGTTCATTTGGGGAAAGGACGCTACATCTACAAAGCAACTCCACTACAACGAAGCATCTGTGTTTGGATCACAATCAATAATTCCATCCGATTGAGAAGAGCCACCAGGACTGTTGGATACAATAGAAATCAGGTTATAAACGCCTCTTGTTGCTGTCTAGTCTTGAAGAAACGGAGATGCCATCCCTAGAACTTATGAGCAAGGCGTGATCTTATCTTCCTAAACAAATTTGTTTCTGCTACACCATATCCGCCATAAGACCATGTAAACATTCCTCATTTTATCAACGGGCATAGCCTTGGAAGTATTGCAGACATAAGTAAATATATTCGACCCAAAAGAGCTAAAATTTAATCTAAATTCATTCCAAATCTCTCTCGCTACATAGTAGCCTAAAAAAATGGAAATAGTCTTCATTACCTCCACAATGGCCACAACATTGAGTCAATACCTATTCCTCTTCTAAACATTCTCTCTTTTGTAGGAAGAAGATCCCTTAAGTCTCCACATGAAGGCTTTAACTTTAGGAGAGATTTTTAATTTCCACAAAAACTTTCATATATCATCTCGCTCATCATAAGGGCCCTTCTTCAAAATAAGAGTTTGGTAATAACCAGACTTGACAGTGTAATTACCCCTTTTATTAAAGTTCCATAGCCATTAATCTTGTCTACTTCTCAAACTTAACGGAATCTTCAAAATATGATTCACATCCTCCTCACAGCATACCTCTTGAATCTTCTCCACATCCCATCATCTATTATCCCAATTAATAAATGCATAAACCATCAGATTACAATCCCTAGCCCCTGTTCCTTCAAGCAATCAAAAATTCAAGTCCCTAGGCATCCAAGGATCGAACCAAAAATTTGGTGATTCCCCATCTCCAATCCGAATTTTGACACCTAACTTAAGCAATTCCTTTGCTTACAATATACCTCTCCGTGTGCAACTTTGGTTAGAACCCAAACCAGCGTTCATGTAGTTCCCCCTATAATAAAATATTTATCCTTGAACACCCGAAAAAAGAGAGTGTTGGATTCTATAAGCAATCTCCAACCTTGCTTAGCCAGAATTGCTAAATTAAAGCACCTGAAATCCCTAAAACCCATGCCACCGTTTGCTTTACTATCACACATTCGTTCCCATGACAATCGACAAATACTTTTCCCCCCTTCCTTTTTCATACCCCACCAGAGTAAGTTCATGGTTTTTTGCAATTCCTCACAAATAGATTTTGGAATTATAAATACACTCATACAATAAGCAGGAATGGCCTGAGCAACAAATTTGAAAAGTACCTCCTTACCAGCTCTTGATAAAAAACTATTATTCAAGTTAGTCACCCTATGCCATAATTTATCTATGATATAATTGAAAAAAAATTTCTTGCTTCTCCCAGTAAAGATGGCAGCCACAAATATTTCCCTTGATCCAATGGGGTGTAAACCCTAAGAATATCATAATTTCCTCCTCTCATAAAGCCTAACATTTGGGTTAAAAAGAATGCTCGATTTTTTATAATTGATAGACTGACCAGAAGCTAGATAGACTGACCAGAAGCTACTTCATATTTCTTCAAAAGACTCTTATTTACACCGCATTCAACCTCAGAAGCATTAAAAAATAATAATGAATCATCTACAAAAAATAAGTGAGATATTCGTGGCCCCCTAGAATTAGCCTGACACCCATGAATGCTCCTCTTTGTTTGACTAAGAAGATAAGAAAGAACTTCTGCACAAATAATAAAAAGATAAAAGAGAAATAGGTTCCCCTTGATGAATGCCTCTACTTGGAATGATAGGACCAATCTCACACCCATTTAATAAGATCAAATACTTTACATCCCTTACACAAAGCATCATCAACTTGATCCACCTCGCATCAAAACCCAAAGAAATCATCATATTTTCAAGGAAACCCCAATCTACTCTATCATATGCCTTACAGATGTCAATCTTCAATGCAGCACCCCTCGATACTCCTTTTTTGGCTTTCATCCACTGAATTAATTCAAAGGCAACTAAAACATTATCAGAGATTATCCGCCCTGCGATAAAAGTAAACTGGTACTCAGAAATAATATGAAGAAGGATATGTTTCAATAGATTGGCTAAGATCATAGAAATTATTTTGTGCAATACATTAGATAAAGCTATAGGTCTTAGATCTTTCACATGCTCAGGATTAGCAATTTTTTGGAATTAAAACAACTAAGGTATTAGTCAACGTAGCAGGAAAGGTACCTAATATAAGCCATGTATTACAGTCTTTGACAATGTCATCTCCTATCACCCCCCAAAACTTCTGATAAAAAGCTGGATTTAATCCGTTCGGGCCAAGAGACTTATCCAGGTGCATATAAAAATTTGCAGCTCTAAACTCCTCCTTTGGGAATGGAGCTAGAAGCAGCTCGTTGTCTTCTTGGATAACACAGTTTTGGATAGTGCTTTCGACCTAGCTATAATCTTCCTCTCCTACACTAAACAATTCTGAAAAATATCTCCCTACTATCTCTTGCATTCCTTTCGGATCCGACACCAGGTTGTTCAAACTATCCCTCAAGGCTTTGATTTGATTATTTTCCATTCTTTCTCACATTAACTTGGGAATGGAAAAATTTAGAATTCCTATCCCCATCCTTCAACCAAAATGCCTTGGCTCGTTGCCTCCATCGAATTTCTTCTTGCTCAAGTAACCGATTATATTCAACCTTCAATCTCCCTACTGCAACATTATCATCATGGATACTACTGCCCAAAAGTAATTCCAATTCAGCTCCCACTTCCTTTTTCTTTTTAATTAAATCTCGATTAAGCCTAGCACCCTATTCTTCCAATGCCACACAATAAGATTTCTTTTTATCCATTGTACAACGTAAACATGGCTCACTCCACTCTTCCTTCACAACATTCATAATATCAAATTCAAGGAGCCATGAATTCTCAATCCTAAACCTCTTCCTACTCCATGCATGAAACGATTTGTCAAGATCAATAATTACTTTGCATTGATATGATCAATCCTAAACCTTCAATAATGCCTCCATCATATTATTGCTATGATCCAAAACAGTAGTGACAGTTGCAAAGTAGAGTATTTGTACTAGTATGTCTTTCACTAGTGGCCACAACTCAATCCAACCTTTCCTTTAGAACAGTATTTGTACTAGTATGTCTTTCCTATGTAAACAAAGAACCTGATATGAGTACCTCAAAAAGATGAGTATCCTATAAAGCACTTCTAAAACCCGAACAAAGAAAATTAGGGTGTTCAATGCCTCCTTGTTTCTCCATGGGCGAAATCAAATCATTAAAATCCCCAACATAGAGCCATTTGTCATTGCTCTGAGAAGCTAAAGAGTAGAGAAGGTTACAAGAATCAATTCTTCTTTGTCTCTCAGGAAAGCCATAAAAGCCAGTCAACCTCTAACTACCACCCTCCATGCCCGAAATAACAACATCAATAAAATTATTAGAGTAAGAACTCACAGTCACAGTCACCACCTTGTTCCAAAGAAGAGCAAAACCACCCCCTCTACCAAGACGGTCCACTCCAAAACAAGAATCAAAACCTAAATTTCTTTTTATACTATCCAAACGAGAAGATTCAATCATAGTTTCCATCACAAAAATGATAGAAGGTTTATGACGAAAGACTAAGTCTTTCAGAGACCTCACTGTGCGAGGGTTGCCAAGCCCCTGATAGTTCCAGCTAAAGATCTTCATTGTGATTGTACATTTTCTTGCGATAAATTATGCAAGAGGTGTGTTCCAGTCGAATCTTTGTTACCAGGAACGAGAGGAACCTGTGGTTGTGCATGCCTCTGTCTTTTCTTTCCCTCATCAAAACACATTGGATTATTCCCTTTTGCCAACTCATGTTACATGTCATCTGAATTTGCCACCTCAAGTAAATTGTCCACATCAGCATAAACAGTCCCATAATCAATGCACTTCTTTTTTCCCGCTGCCTTAACCGAAACATTATTCAAAATGGAGTTGGAATTTTGAATATTTGGATGTGATATCTTAAATCCCCAAAGTTGATATCTTTCCTTTACTATCTTCCCACCATCCTCTGATCTCAACCAAGAATTCGTTACCAGTTTTTTCATCGGATCATAGCAATAATATCATCATTCCACTGGAAAACAAGTTCCGAATTTTTTTCTTCATTCTTAGACCATAATAGAAATTCACATGCCTAAGAAGCCCATAAAGATAACAAAACGAGGAAAGCCTTTCATACTTGAATTCTGCATAGGTCATTGTTCCATCAACCATATTAATTTTCTTCTTAAGAAACAGATGTTGAAATACGTCAATTGACACCTTCAATCTCATATATTGCCCTTTGTTTCTAGTAAGCCCTCGTGGATCATATTCAACAAATTTACCCACAAAATTCTCAAATCTCTTTACCATTGTCTCTAACATAAATCCAGGAGAGAGTTTATGTATTTGTAACCAGTGGTCACAGAATCTAATCGGAACTTGCAGTTTCTCCTTTCTTCAAATGGTGTATAACCAATAAGTGTTTACTAAACGTCCGCGGATATCTATCCAAAACCCTTTGCACATCTACTTCATGAAAAAACTTGAACTTGAACCTCCCTTCTCCTAATTCCAAAATATGAACTCCTCTTGCCGGTCTCCAAATGTTTGCCAAAGTATTGCTTATAGCATCAGTACTAATAATGGCTTTGTTAGAAAAATACCAACTAACGAGTTCTCATTTGAATCTGTATTGTCCCCTTCCAACTCTTCCTAATTCCATCCTTCCTCCTCTACGTCATGTAAAGAGAGATTAGCCATTGCAGCTTTCATTGACTCAACGAAAAAATAAACATGTCACGATGGACAGACAAAATTTATTAGAGAGAAAAAACCGTGTCACGAAGGACACACTTCAAAATGATATTATAACTAATGTACTCGAAATTCAATCAATTCACCACTGTAGCCCAGTGATTTAGCAAAACTCAAAGGCCATGCCCACGGTTATGATCTTGTGGAGTCTATTTTTGGACGGAGGCCCAGAGTATCAATTGCCCATTCACTCAATGGGTCATAACTCATAAGGCACCTATGAATTGTAATACTTCATAAAAGCATGAAAACATATTGCATCACATGTCATGATCAGAAGGAGATCCAAGGACAGGAGCGTCAACCGCCATCAACCTTCAAGCTTATGGCAAAACTGTACGAACATTCGCTCTCTCAAGCAAATCCACGCCTCCCTTGTGGTCAGAGGCTTCAATTCGAACTTGGCGGCTCTCAGAGAGATCATATTTGCGAGTTGTATGGTCATTTCTGGCAGTATGAACTATGCCTTCCAGTTGTTTGGTCAAATTACTGAACCGGACATTTTTATGTGGAATACTATGATGAGAGGCTCTGCTCAAAGCTTGAGTCCCGAGAGCGCAATTTTGTTGTATGCTCAGATGGAGAATCGCAGTCTTAAGCCTGATAACTTCACGTTTCCGTTTCTACTTAAGGCTTGTACTAAGCTTGAATGGAGAAGAACTGGTTTTTGTATTCAGGGGAAGGTTGTTAGGCATGGGTTTGTAGAAAATAAGTTTTTGAGAAATACCCTTATATATTTTCATGCTAATTGTGGGGATTTGGAGGTCGCTAGGGCCATTTTTGATGATTCCGCAAGACGGGACGTTGTCGCTTGGTCTGCTTTGACTGCTGGGTATGCAAAGAGAGGGGACTTGGTTGTAGCAAGGCAGCTTTTTGATGAGATGCCGGTGAAAGATATGGTTTCATGGAATGTGATTATTTCTGGGTATGTGAAGAGAGAGGACATGGAGAGTGCTAGAGAACTCTTTGACGATGCTCCTGAGAGGGATGTCGTGACATGGAATGCTATGATTGCAGGATACGTGCTTTGTGGAGATAACAAGAAGGCTTTGGAGATGTTTGAGGAGATGAGAAGTGTAGGAGAGAGGCCAGATGAGGTCACCATGCTGAGTCTTCTGTCTGCTTGTGTGGAGTTGGGGGATTTGGAGATTGGTAGGAAGGTACACGGCTCGATTTTGGAGATGAGTTCGGGAGATTTGAGTGTTTTACTTGGGAACGCACTTATAGACATGTATGCCAAGTGTGGTAGTATTGAAAGGGCAATTGGAGTTTTCAGAGGAATGAGAGAAAGAGACATCTCATCATGGAATTCAATTATAGCAGGGTTGGCTTTCCATGGTCATGCTGAGGAATCGATCAACTTGTTCACAGAGATGCGCAGGTTGAGAAGTATCAAGCCAAATGAGATCACTTTTGTTGGAGTACTTGTTGCTTGTAGTCATGCCGGAAGAGTTGAGTTGGGGCGTAGTTTTTTTAATCTCATGAGGGAGCAGTATGGCATAGAGCCAAACGTGACGCATTGTGGGTGCATGGTAGATTTGCTAGGGCGTGCGGGGCTATTGGATGAAGCATTTGAGTTCATAGACAAAATGAAGGTTGAACCTAATGCCATTATATGGAGGACTCTGCTTGGGGCGTGTAAAATCCATGGAAACGTCGAGTTAGGGAAACGTGCAAATGAAAGACTACTTCAGATGAGATGGGATGAAAGTGGGGATTATGTGTTGCTTTCTAACATATATGCTTCAATTGGAGAGTGGAATGGCGTTGAGAAGGTAAGAAACTTGATGGATGATAGTGGAGTCAGAAAAGAGGTTGGCTGTAGCCTAATAGAAGCAGATAACAAAGCCTCCATGCAATTTCTGTTCGATTCGAAGTCTAAGTTAAAATTCAGGAATGGAAGGATCACTAACTAGCATAGGGTGCGGATCAGCTGTCAAGTTGTCATCTACGTATTAGGATTTACCTGATCCTTGTGCATGCATAAAGGGTCATACAATTGGTTGTTTTCCTTCTGTCTATGAATTATAGGATTAATGGATGAGCTTCAAGTAATCAAATGTTAAAGTTTGTTTGACGTAAATATTGCAATCTTAACTATACGGACTGTTGGTGAGGAAACGTATTTGGATATGGTCAAATGATCTACTCCCTACCGAAAATTAAGAGACTCTCAAAAAACAACAGCACGCATTTTGCTTTCACTCATGACTAAGTTAACCACCGGGATTTCCTCGTTTACAGACATTTCCTGGCAGTTGCATTATCATAAATGCTCTTATACCAGTGCCATTCTTGCTGAAATTAAGCCATAAAAAGTTACGAAAAGGGTCAATATTTTGGAAGCTCCGCACGAGGTGAATTTGTGAGTGGTTTTCTTGTTTCAGAATACCAGTTGGAACGAGAAGGTTAAAAAGCCGGCTGGTTTGCTTCCTCTTTTCTGTATGCAGACCTACTTCAGCTTTCTAGACCAGGAAAAAAAAGGAATTCTGTTATACTTTTGTCAATATCATGATGTGAAAGTGATGCATAAGAGATCCGGTGATCCTTTAGCTAATTAATTGATGATATTAACCATCGTTAAGGTGGCATTTACACTTAAACCTATGAGACAACTACTTTGGCGTGGTATATGTACATGTTCTGGCCTTTCTGCTAATTGAAAGACAATTCAATGGACTAACAACAGAAGATTTTCAATGGCATTAAGATATGATTTTCTAGGTAACACATGGCGTGGAAGATGAGAAGAAAATATTACAAATCAAACCAGAAGAAAGAACGACCATGAAGCAGTCGCACCGCTCACTCATGCACACCATAATCTTGCACGCATGCATTTATACCGATAATTAGCAAAGCATAACTAGTGTTTTTGAGTGAAGTTATTCTATTTACGTCGAGAAAGGGCCACAGCAGACAACAAAATTAGCAGGACGAGGACAGCCATCCCAACAAAGGATCCGATCAAAGAGGCAGATATGCGTTCGCAGAAGGAGTTGAACTGTTGGCAAATGGCAAACCAGTTGGCCTTGACATTCCCCGTGTGTGCCAAGTAAACTATAGCAGCTGCTGCAGAAGCTCCGGCTGTTAGTAGAGCCAACATTGCCTGCATGAGGTCAAAATAACACAAATAGTAAATGCGCTAACTGAACAATTCCAAGAAGCAATTCTTGCTTATCTTTTTATGTCGGTTTAGTTTTTGTTGGAGATGTCTCAGAGTTTCAGACAAGTAACGGAACAGCTTCAACATGCATCAACGTAAAAGAAGACGATCAAAGAAGATCAAGATTAGTCGGTTAATTGACAGTTAGGATTTGAGCATTATAAATACTGTAATTCAAGTTGATTTGTAGCAGAGAACATTCTGAGAAGTGAAAATCAATAATATCTGTGGAAACCTCAACGATTTGTTGAGTTCTTAATTCTTCCTCTGTTCTCCCCTGTCTCCGTTTCGTTTCTCTCTCTCTCTAGATTTCCTATTGTTCTTTCATTCTTTCTTTGTGAATTACGTTTACTCCCCACTGATGGTTGCATGATAGTTAGATAACGACTACAGTTTTGCTATGCTAGCGACTGAATATTACATTTCAGAAATTCTAAGATTCGTATATATATGTGTGTGTGTGTGTGTGTGTGTGTGTTTGAGAGCATGCAAAAAGTTTGCAGAAGCATATTTGTTGATCCAAGGCAAAGGTTGGAAGTCTTGTGCAAATCATAGATTCGTCTTCCCGTACACTGCGTTGATACTTGACAGCATGCCTGTTTGTTTGTTTTAACAAACAAATAGCATTCTTCCTAGGATATCTAAGGAAATATACCGTGTCAAAGACAACCAAGAGAATTCTAGTGTTTTGTGCACTGCTCCGAACAATGTTGAAGATAGAAACTGGAAGAGAAAGAAGCACATAGGCGCCTACAATCCCATTGGTTACCACGAAGAACCTGATCATGAAAATAGTATAATCGGGAGTTAATATTTGCCTTTCAAAATACTTTCCTCCCCCAAGTTCCATATAATAGATAACGACTTTCACATCTAAGTACTTACGTGAACGTTGGAAGATCATTATATTGGGCCCTGAAGCGTATGAACTGCGTGAAGAAAGGAAGTGTTTCATTGGTTGTTCCCATGACTATTGCACTCCCAAGCGTCCCAATGAAAGCAACCACCCTCAAAATGAAGTCTAGTATGGACACCCCTCGGTTCATCACACTTTTTGGGGTGGATGAGCTCTTATTAGCGTTAGCAAGCTCAATAGATCCTGTCTTCATTCTTGCTTTTTGCAGGACTTTACAAGAGTATGTCTTACAAGAATATGGTAATATAAATCTTCGACTTACAAACCTCAATAATGTGCATGGCCGAGAGAGGGCTCGAAGGGGCATTTATATAGGTGCATGTTCTCAATCGGCAACCATGCTCCAATAGTCACAAGGAGCAGTTTACCAATTGCTAGTGGCATGTGAAACCTACTGCCAAAATTAAGCCACAAGTTAAGAGTTCGTGTTGTGCATGCAACATGGCCAACTTACTAATTCTAAAGAGAGCAAGAATTTATTTATTATGAAAAATGAAAAGGAATACCTGCCCTGTTAGCTTTATATTAGTTAAAGATACTTTAACATGCTTGTGGCGCCAGTGCATCTTCCAACTCCATCAAACATTGTGTCCCAAAGAGGAAAAAGAAGTTATCTTCTTTTAGTGGCTAAATATAAAAGGAGTTGCATATCATTCCCGGTTAGCAGGAGTCAATTCCACTCTGGATCTAGCGATGGAATATCGGGGCAGTTGACTGGCAAGCCAACCATGGAACCAATCCACTTAAAAGAGTTATCTGCACAGCTTGAGCAAATAAAAGAAATTTTAAGTATAAACTCCAAAGATAGCAAGTGTAGCCTTATCCATCAGCATGCCATCATGATCAAGTTTGTTTAACAAAACATTTTCCATTCAATCCGTTGTTAACTATACTAAATCTTGTCTCAAGAAAATATATATAACTATTATATGTATGGATATGGAGTTGGTGTAAGACTGCAGAAGTAATCAACCAATCCGCTTAATTGTATGATAGACAAGAAAAAAGGATACGGAGAGCAACAAATGAAGAAATAAGGAGACGAGAAAAAAAACACACAGAAAATTTCACCATGTCATCAGCTTTCTGATATCCAGAAATAAGGAGACGAGAAAAAAAAACACAGAAAATTTCACCATGTCATCAGCTTTCTGATATCCAGGTAGAAAAACAACTTCAGTTCTTACAAGTACTTGTACAAAAGATCATATGTATCCTATAATCGGTTGGACTTTGAATCAATCTTTAAATTTCGACTATGGCGGAAAAGCTAATACCCGGAAGCCACCGGAGATGAACGAAGTCTTAGTAACTGTTTGTTTCAGCTTTTGGAGAGTAAATAAGCACTTTTTTTAATGCAAAAATTGTTTTTAAAAACATGAGTGCTTAACTGTAAAATCTAAAAACACTTTTTTAAAAATAAAAATAGTTTTTTGAAAGCTGAAATATAACTTTTTGAGAAGCTCAAATTTGGAGTTTTTTAAAAAAGCACTTTTCAGTTAAATTTTTCAGATTAATTAATGAGTCTATTTTTTTAGTCCTCTTTATCCTTATATTGTTGCACATAATTCCTACAATACCCACAAACACATCTTCACGTTTATTTTGAGATTTATATAATATTATTTAACTTTTTATATATTTTAATATTTATTTTTGATAATAGTTTTACTTATATGATAATTCATATAAAAGATTTGGTTAGACATATTTTTATTTATGTTTTATACATTTTAAAATTATATAATAATTAATATATTGTGCTTTGCATATTGTTTAATATATTTTAAATAATATTTATATACATAAATAATTTTTATTAAAAATAAAATATAGTTAAAATAAAAAGTATTTTTTATTTTTATGTTGTCAAATAGTTTATTGTATGAAACTCTTTAAAAAAAGTTCTTTTTTAAATGACAACTAAACAGTCAACTGACTTCTTAGAAAATCTTCTTTTAGAAAAGCTTTACTGATATAAACTCATCCAAACAGACACTTATTCTCATTTATGCTGATGTCAACTAATTAAACAGATAACTGTTAGTGTATATATTTGGTATCCTTTAATTTTAGTAATCTGTATATTTGGTATCCCTTAATTCTAGTTATGTTAGTTCTGTACTCTATATTCTTATATATTGTCAATATAATAGCCTTATTCATCTTCATGGTATTAGAGTTAAGATTCTAAACCTATTCTTTTTCTTCTTTCTTCTTCTACTTCTGTCAGTTTTGTTTCTTTCTTTTAGAATGTACCATATTGTGTCGTACTAAGATTTAGTACTGGTCGATACCAACCAGTAAGTTATTGAATTAAAGAGTAAAATTTTAAAACTTAAGGGTTAAATTGGAAATTTATTTTTTTTACCCTAACTAAATCTACTAGACCCCCTCCCCACCCTAATTGTCGCTTGTGCTGTGCTTCTCTCACTCTTAGCCCTCTAGTCTCGCTATCTCAACTATCACTCGTTCGCCAATTGCACCAGTCAAACCTGTCACTCCCGCACCATCGCACCCACGGTCTCACTCCTACGTTGCCCGCATCCACACGCAAACCTGCACTCGTGCTTGCTAACCAACACCATTACACCACAGTCCACATGCAAACCCGCTGACTTGATCAGCACAAGTCCAAGGATTCAGTGAAGGTTGCAAAAAATTGTGTATTTATGTTTTGCACACCCTGTGTCTTTGAGACAAGAACTCAATGAAAGTTACAAAAGATTGCAACAAATTTTGTGGAATTATAGAATATGGATATTGAAATATTGAATTGTGTTGATTGTTTATTTGAATGTTGAATTGTGTATTTTTGTTCTACAAAATAATGAATATAGATAAATGAATATTAAATTGTGAATTTATGACGATTGTATATTTACATATTGTGCATTTATATTGTGCAGTAATTATGTATGTTGAATTGTTAGTTCTTAGTGAATTGTGTTGGATAAAATTAAATTGTGCAGTGTATTGTGTATATTAAATCTTGACTGTGAAGTTAATTTGAGTAAGAAACTAAGAATGTTGATTAAAATTGATGAATTAAAGATTGTTAAATTAAAGCTGGGAATGGGAATTTCATTAACAATATTGATTAAAATTAGTTCAGAAAAAATAACAATAAGCATTACAAATTGAATTGTATAAGTAAACAAAATAAATTTGTTTATAGTTAAATTATATGATTACATAAAATAGGTTGTAAACTTATAGTTATCAGTTATGGTTGAAATTGAATAGGTTATAATTGTGAGTATATGTCTTTATGGTTAAATTATGTAGTCTTACAAAATGAATTATATAAGATGTATATTTGTAATTGTGTATGTTATATTGTTGGTTCTTGACATTTTGGTGAATTCTGTATTATATGTTGACTCTTGATTGTGGAGTTAATTTGAATAACAAACTAAGATTGTTGATTAAAATTAATGAATGAAAAATTGTTAAATTAAAGTTAGGAATTAAGATTTTGGTAATAATGTTGATTAAAATTAGTTAAAAATAATAATGACAAGCATTACAAATTGACTTGTATTAACAAACAAAATAAATTAGTTGATAGTTAAATTATGTGATTACATAAAATAGGTTGAAAACTTATAATTGTAAGTTATAGTTGAAATTGAATAGGTTGTAGTTATGAGTTTATGTTTTTGTGGTTGAATTATATAATCATACAAAATGAGTCATATAAGAAGTATGTGCTTTTGTGTTAGTTTTGAGATAAACAAAATATATTTTGTGATAGTAGTTGATAGTGAAATTAACTGTTCTTTATTTTAATATGAATTTATTAATTTAATTTTCACATATGTCTCCATTTATTTTATAGAAAAATATAGAGAAGTTTAAGTACTCCTGATAATTCAGTCGTTTTAAGTAGAGGAAGATTTGATGATCCAACTTACACTCATGCAAGATTGGTTCCTAGAATGAAGAACCATACTATTTGTTTGTATTGTAACAAGCATTTGAAATATGGGAAAAATCACTAAATTAAATAAGCATTTAGCTAGAGCCAAAGGTGATGTGGACAATATGAGAAAGTTAGTAGATAAAAATTGAGCTATGAAATTGGTAGTGGAAGTTCTTTTATTGGTAGTCAGGATGATAGTAGGGATATTGAAAGTAGTAGTATTAATACCTAATAAAAAGGAAATGTTGTACCTGGTGTTAGAAAAAGAAGGAAAAATATATCTAATTTTTTTTGCACCACGAATTGTAATACCTTATATTAGGGGTTAGAAAATTAAGGAATTTCAGTGCATTATATGCTTTGCATAATTGAGTATTTGTTGATATGTGCATATGAATTTTGACATATACAAATAATTATACATGCATTCATGACATTTTTAGAGATAAAATGGATTTATAAATGAGATTAAATTGTAAATTATGGATTATTAGTGGAAAATTTTTATTTGGAGACTATTAGTAATATTTTTGGAATTTTAGGAAATTTTAAGAATTTTTCTAAAATTTTTGGGGTATTTTGGACCAAAAAACATATAGAATACAATTGGGAGAGTGACAAATGGCTTTATACATGGGTGGCATGTGTCATTAACTTAGCAACCAACATTATCACATGTTTTTAGTCTTAAAAAAAATTATGAAGCTTTTGTTTTGTTCTTTACCGAAATGCTCTCTTCCCTCATCCATCATTGAAACATCTGATACTTGATGCATACTTAGCAGTCCAGAGATTGGTCTGTATTATTTATCCTTGCTTTTCCCTCCACTCACGAAACCTTTCCTTCAATCTCACAGTTTTCGCTGGAAAGCTAGTGAGTGAGTTTAATTTTCTGGTTTTGATAATGGATTGTGTTGATGTATAATGCATGTAAATGGATGTATATTTGAGTTGTGTTGAGTGAGTAGTTACTGTGTTATTAAGTGATGAAAGAATAAATTGAACAATTGGTGCAGTAGAGAGAGAGTAGAAAAATGGTATTATCCCATATGAGTTTTGTTTTTGATGTTTGAAATTAGTCTTGAATCTTGAGTTGTTTGGGAGTAAGTTGAATGGAAAGGGGAGTAGAAATGCAAAGACAAATGTGATAGAGAAACGTATTGAAGTAGGTTCTGTTTTGGGTTGAAACTTATTACGCAAAAGTGCGGCTGATGAAAACATATGCAGAAAATGATGAACAACAGTATATAATTCTGTTATTGATGTTATGTTTAAACCTTGGATTTTTGAATTGTTTGAGTTGTGATGAGCTGAAATGGAAGTGAAAGAGTTGGTTAATGTGTCATATGTGTTAATTGAATAAGATAGAAGTGAGAAATCTGGAAAAAAAAAAGGAAGAAGATGAAGATTGCGTTTTAGAGAGAGAAAAGAAGAGGAGTTGCACCCGATGGTTTTTCTAAAACCAAATTGTGTTGATTCTTTTAGCCACAACCTGGACATCTCATCTCCAAATGACTTGGAACTTGAACCAATAGACTCCTAAGAGATTTTTCTTTCTCTTCGTAAAAATTTAGAGCCATTTGAATTGATTTGAAAAAGATTGATTGTATGAAAGTGAGGAAATGTGCTGGAATGTTATGAACTAGAGAATTTTCATTGAATATGCTTCGGTATTTTGATTATATTTTGATTTGTAGATTTCCAAATGAGTTTATTATTTATTCAGATTAAACTTGAGATATATGTATACAACTTTCATGAAGAAATAGAATTTTAATTTTATCTCTAAAACTTTAAAAATTGGCATGAAATTGAGTCTTGGCTTAGGTTGTAGTACTACCAGGGACAAAAATCATATCCTGTTGTTATTGAATAAACTATATTGATGTAGGCCGAATTAGGCTAAGGTGTCTTGACCAAAGTTTTAGTTTATTCTCTTATATTTAAATTGGTATAAAGTTTGTAATTTTTGGATATTGTAATTGAAAGATATGGGATGTAAAACTTGAATGCATGATCATACTCTAGCCAAAATTTCAAATGTACATAGTTTGGAGGATATATATATTCTATTTAAATGTTAAATGAAAATAAATATTAAATAAAATAAATAAATAAATAAATAAAATATATAAATAAATTAAATAAAGATATAAATAAATAAGCAAAATCCTATTTCTGAATTCTAAATCATTCTTTTTGATTCGATCGAAATAAATAGGATTTTTTTTCGAAATGAAATAAGGAATAAACAAACCCATGGATAAATCTAAGCGACTTTTTCTGAAGTCCCTTTTCGAAATCCTGGGGTAAACGATTCCATTTGGATTGACATATAGTGCGACTTGTCAGATACATTGGGTCATACGAAATTTTTTCGTTCTTTCTCTCGATCGGGATATCCTCTATTTCACCCAAAAAAGTTTGATTAAATCATCCAAAATTTGAAGTGTGAAGTAGCATAATTCATTGATTAATAAACCAAATTGTATGATCTTGGTATCATTAAAAACTTAAGACACAAAGAAATAATTATCTAGAAGAGAGTGTTACAGAAATGCATCATTTTCTTAATCTTATTGATTATGCAAAGTTGACCCGAATGAGACGCTTCCAGCAAAAGCTGGAATAGTAATTGAGTGTATGAATTTTGAAACTTTTGAAGTACAATTGATGTTTACATCAGTTTAGTAAGGAAATATACCCGAGCATCATAGATATTCAGTATGCATAAATGAATTCTTAATCATGCACAATAGTGGTTTGTATCTGTGTTAAATGTTATAGAGGAATGCATAGAGCGACCACTTCTTGATATTGCCGGGACTTCGAGGTAATAAGCAATAAGGGAGCTTTTGTGAGTAATCTTAGATGGTCACACCTTACTTTGTTATACTTGTTGAATTTAATTTATACTAATTGTGTTCTGAATTTCAGACAATGATTGTCCAAGGCGTTTGACGCATATTTATATCATTGGAAGTGCTACTTACATATGAATATGATTGACTACTTGTTTTGCACATAAAATGTCTAAAATGACTCTGTTTTGTTTTAAAACTATTGAATCCTAGTTGTGGGTAACTAGGCATGCCTAGAAGGGTCTACAGCTACTCCTATGACATTTTGGTGTTGAGACTTCGGTCTCTCTTATGACATTTTGGTGTTGAGACTTCGGTCTCTCCTGCGACACTTCGGTGTTGAGACTTCGGTCTCTCCTGTATAAGTCTCGTTACCCACTTCTGTAAATGGCTTAGCAGTCATCTGATTTTATATTTTGATATATGTTTGATTCTGTCATAAATAAAATTGTGTCCTGATTCTGAAGGGTTTGTACCCTCTTTTGATATTCAGCTTTGTTAATTATAAATTTTTTTAAATTCATTATGGCTAATTTATTGTTAAAACAATCTGTTAATGCATGTTTATGCTATTACATGATTTAGTACGATGTATCACTTTATATATAGATTAGTTATTACTCACTAAGCTATATATTTAGTACGGTGGATTTGCCCTGTGTAGGTTCAGAGCGAGGATCGTAAAGACTAGGATGAGTCAATCGTAATGGCCAATGGAGTTTAAGTCTTTTTTTTTGATAAAAATGTATTTTGAGTTTATCTTGGCTTGTATATAGAGTGTATGACTCTGAATTATTGTAAGTTTTTGTAATAACTATGTTTCAAGCTAGTTTCAATTTTTGGAACAAATTTATATCAACTTTATATGATATAATGTATGTATGTTTTGAACAAGTTTGGAATGATTTGTAATGTATGTTTGCTTCAATTTCCGAAAATACATGTAATGAATGTCTAGTATGTTTTGAAGTGCTTCTGTATCAGTCTGTCATTTGTTTCTATTTGTGAGTTCGATGTCGCACTCCCGTATCCTCCCAGGGGGTATTGGGGCATCACAGGAATAACTCCCAAAGCTCAACCTTCAATCTGTAGTGCCTGTCTTACAATCTAGAGAAGAGGCTCATAACGTGGACATAACAATGGCTAAATGATGGTATAATTCAGGTATAACATTTAATATGCCCAATCTTATATTATCAACCTACGATGGATGTTATTGCATCGTACGTTCTAGGATACAAAGCTCCCTCTATTGATGATTATAGAGAAAAACTTCTGAGCAGAACTATTTATAAAATAAAAAGTTATTTGGATAAAAGAAGAATGACTTAGGCTACTTATAGGTGTTCAATCTTTTGTGATGGATTGATAAATAGAAGACATAAGCCTATTGTAATTTTTGATTTATTATGCAAAGGAAACAATGTTTTAAAATCTATCAATGCATTTAGCCTTGTTAGGAATGTTGATACTCTGTTTCAAATATTTGATGAAGTTGTAAATGAAGTTGGGCCTGAAAATATTGTACAGTTCATTACTAATAATGATTTTGTTTGTAAAATAGCTAGAAAAAGGATACAAAGTAGGTCTAATTCTTTTTACTTGTGTTGTACATTGTATTGACCTAACGTTAGAAAATATATGAGAAGCTAGATACTTTCCTATCATTAATGAAATTGTGCAGAAAGTAAGAAAAGTGACCAAGTTCATCTATAAACATGCATAGGTCCTAAAGTTGAAGAGAATCATTTCACCAATTGTAGAATTTATGTCATCCTGCTATTTGAAGATTTGCAACTAATTTCTTACACCTTTAGTGTTTAGTTCTGATGAAGATAGAGTTGAGACAAATGTTTATAAGTGATAAGAGGATTTCATCTTAATATACTAGGTCTGTAATGGAGGTTCCAAAATTATAGTTAAAGATCATAAATTTTGGCCTAAACGTCAATTTTTTAGCCAAGTTTGTGTGCCTTAGTGAGAGTACTTCATCTGGATGATAATGATGAGAAGGTAACAATAAGTTATTTTAATGATATTATGGAAATGGCGAAGGAAGTAATCAAGGACAATATAAAAATAAGTCTTCTTTGTACATACCTTATCTTCCATTCATCAATGAGAGATGGTGAAGACAACTTTGCTCTTTGTTGTTTGTAGGTGGGGCAGTTAGACTCAAAACTGTTCGGATTGAGGTCATCTTGACTATATGTGAAAAGATTTCATCAAAGTTAATACCTTTCTTTTGACTGAATCTTTTCACTTCAAGCATTGTCTTTTGCTTGACTAACTTTTTACCATCTCTCTTTATCTTGAACTTCCACTTGTTCTTCAATTCCTTTTTACCTTTTAGAAGTTTTACAAGCTCGTATGTATTATTCTTCTTCAAAGATTCCATCTGTTCCTTCATATCTAAGAGCTAGACATCTTTTTCTTCATAAGACGCAACTTCTTGCACATTCTCAAGCTTCCCCTCAATAGTAAGTGACAAATACTTAGATCCCTTATAGAAGGCCTGCTCTCCCTTGTCGACATTCTAAGTTGTGTTTCATCAGCTGTTAGATTCAATTACTCCCCTACTCATTATCCTTAATAGTTTCATCTTCCTCGATGGATTCATCTTCAAAATTTGTATGGATGTAGTTCATGTGGCTCATCAATATCATATTGTATTTGATCACCACCAATGTATGCTTAGTCATACACTTCATCTTCATTACCTATAGATTTGTCAATAGCTAGAGGAATTGGTGAAGAGCTAACTTTACTATTTGATGAGCTATTGTCTGATAATTTATCTCCAATCAAAAGATCAACACCTCTCTTTTGCTCTTGGAACACCATATCTTAGCTCCTGACCACCTTTTTCTTCTCTAGATCATAAAGTCTAAAGCCAAACTAATCACCACCATATCTAACAAAGATGCAAGGTATTGAATTTGATTCAAACTTCTTTTTCTAATCCTTGGGTATGTGTTTGATACCTTGCAACCAAAAACTCTCAAATGATGATATGTATGATCATTGCCAATTCACGCTCTCTATGGAATATCAAAACACAACGGAACAGAGGGAGTTTGATTTATAAAATAGATCATTATTTAGATTGCTCTCTCCAAAATGTCTTTGTCAACATAAACATTCTGAGTATGCAACAAACCTTCTCTACAATGGCTCTGCTCATCTTTTTAGCAACCCTAATATGTTATAGAGTCCCTGGTTCAATTTTCTCATGCATGACATCATGTGATGTATAGTATTTTTCAAACACCTTAGAAGTATACTACCTCCATTTTCTATCCGCAAGCACTTTAACCTTTTCTCATCTTCCCTTTTTACTAACGTAAAACTTCATACAAGTTTCAAACATTTGACTCTTAGAGTTCAATACATACACCCAAGTCTTTCTCGAAGTATCATCAATGAATGTAACAAAATATTTATTACCTCTTAGTGACTCTTCTTTAATAGGACCATAGACTTCTGAATGCACCAACTAGAATAACTCTGACTTCCTTGTAGATCTTCTCTTGAAAAAGACTTTATGTTACTTTCCAACCAAGCAATGATCCTAAGAATTAAGTGGTTGTGGGTTCTTAACTAAGATAAGGGATTTTCCAATCAACAAATTTAATTCCTTCTTACTCATATGTCCTAATCGTCAATGCCATAAATTTAGTAAAGATTTATTTTTTGTTATGTATACTTCTCTACCACCATACACCTTTAAGTGTATCTTATACAATGAGCAACATAACTCTCCTCAGGCAACCATCATTGCGCCTTTGAACAATTTCCACTTCCTATCCCCAAAAGTGTGGTAAAATCCTTCTTAATCCAACATATTTATTGATAACGGATTTAGCCTTAAATCTAGGACGTGTCATATATCTCTTATGGTTAATAAGCATCTAACGTTTGTCTAAACTCAGATATCACCCATACTAACTATCTTAGAGGAACTTTGGTTTCTCATATTTACACTCCCAAAATCTCAGTTCTTATAGCTTAAGAAGTACTCCTTCTATGGAATACAATGGTAAGATGCTCCAACATCAATTAACTATTCTGAACCAACATTGCTAACATGGAAGCATTCACTAGTTAAACAAATTGGGTATATCTCATCATTTGTGCTTGAAGCAGTTGCAGCTATACTCTTATCATTACAATCATTTTGATGATCTTGCTTTTTCTGATCCCTCTTCCACTTATAAAAGATCCACTTAATGTGTCCTAGCTTATCACAGTAGTGACATGCCTTCACTTCTTTGTCACCTCTAAACTTTGAATAATTTTTAGACTTGCCACGACCTTTGGGACTCCTACTTTTATTCCTTCCCCTGCTTTCTGTCACAAAAGCCTGTACATTGTCAACTCCAATCTCCTTTTTCTGATTTCTTCATTAAACATACTACCTTTGATTACATCTGAAAAGAGCACTCCTTTACGAATTAAGTTGCTAATTGTCATCATTGACATTTTTTTGCTATCCAGTAACGAACTCAACTGGAAACAAAGTTTGAAGCTTATCATCAAGAATGATCTTCATTGTTGTAAGCTTGTAGATTATGTCCTACAAATCACTTAGATGCTTTAAAACTGATTTTCTAACCTTCAACTTCAAATTCATAATCCTCTTAATCAGAGAAGCCTTATTATGAGCATTCTTCCTTTCATACAAACCTTCTAACTTCTTCCATAACTCAAAATGATCTATTTCTTGAGACACATGGTTGAATATGCTGATATCAATTCATTGTCTGATAATGCTTAGAGTTTTCTACTTCATTTTTTCACATTCTCTATCTGACATGTTTTTAGGTTTTGAAGGAACACCATCCTTCATACCTTTGTTCACATCAATAGGATCAAAGAAATCGTTACAATACAAAAGGTCCTCCATTAGGGGCCTCCATATTGAGTAAGTTGATGATGCTAACTTAATCATAGAGTTGTTTCCACTTTCCATTACGATGACCCTGATGCTATTTGTTCTGTAACATCCCGTTACTGTTAGCAAGGGTATTATGGTAAATTGGGACAGACTGATATGATTGCACTGCATTCATTGACTGAGCCTGCTACTGGCCTCTAATTATAGAGGAACAGGTTTATTGCATATGCATTTATCCATAGGTACATGCATTCATGATTTT
>JAOTIZ010000008.1:12135396-12147148 GCA_027123425.1 Erythroxylum panamense | reverse complement strand
GCCTACCAATCTCGTGTGGCGCGGACTCGGATATCACCCACGATATCGGGTTCGGGTCCTGCGGGATTGGGGTGTTATATGTTCGGAGAAAAATACATAACTCTCTAAAAGATCAACCAAACATTAATGACAAAAACAAACTCTTCAAGTTGCAATAGTAGAAAAGATATGAGAATAAGAAACCAAACGATGAAGCAAACATCAAGACTTAACATTAAAAACCCTCTAGTGTAGAGGAAAAAATAACGGGATAAACCGACAAATAAATCCACTAAAATCAATAAGGATTTATAAGAAAAAGTTGATCTCTCACCCCCACAGTAACAAGTTATCTCACAAAGTTTCATGATTGAAATCAAAGTTGATATTAAAATCAACAATCACTTAAACCAATCCTAAAAATAATCAAACAAGGATGAGAATATAATCCTCTTTGCCCTCTCTCAATTTTTACTCATTTTGGATGTTGTGGTCACACTCTTTGCAAAAACCTACGTCTTTTTCTCTTTTATACGTGAAATAAGGTTTTCTACAACTTAGATGACCAGATTACTGTGTATCTTTCCAGCACCACCTTAGTCACAAACATACACAGTTACAGAGAGTTACACGGTCTTCACACACGGTCGTGTTTCTTCATATAGGCATGTAGAAGACTGTGTATGTCTTCGCCTCTTCATGCTTTCTCCATACTTTTACGAAGACTTACACAATTGATCCACATGGTCGTGTAAGTCAAGACACAAATGTGTAGTACTCTACTCCCCCTGGAAGAGATTCTTCCATCGTGTCTTCACTTGTTTGTCATTCACATGAGCCATAAAGTCGTCTATGATTACCGAAATTCTTAAAAATAAGGTTATATACATAACACTTTTAGTGTTATTCACGTGTCTTCAACGTTGTGTTCTTTAAAATTATGACTTATAACACTAAAAAAATGTTTGGAACAAGATTTAAAAGGAATTCACGATTCATCTTTTTAAAGTTTAGGAATTTATCTTTTAATAGATTTGCTTCTAATAATCAATATTTTCTATTAGAGTTGCTTCTAACTTTTTTATTTTAAATCAGATTAGATAAATAAAAATTGCGTAGTTTCATACAAAAGTCATCTCCAAAATCTCTTCTATTTTGTATTTTTGCAAATTTGAAATAAATTATATATTTTTAATAAATTATCTTCCATTCTTATTGATTACAGTGAAAAAAAAGAAGAAAAACTAACATTGAAGTTTACAGAAAGCAATCCTACGTGAATATGTCTTGTCTGAACTCTAAAGAGGACTCCTGGGCACTCAGTGATGGGAGAGTGAAGGGTTTGTACAGTAAGTAGAATAAGAGAAATATAATTTATTGGAAACAAAAAAAATAGGAGAAGCGAGAGTCAAAGTGTTGGATTTGCTAACTTTTGTATTGCAAGAGAAGAGATTTTGTAAAGTCCTGCTTAAGTCATGTTATGGTAACAAGTAGAAGGCCAACTAAAACACATAATGTGGAGAGATCTAAAAGTATGTAGGGTTTAGAAAGTTTCAAATGTATGCACTTTTATCTTTAACTAATAGAGAAGTTGTTTCCGATAGATCAGAAAAAAGTTTTGGCAACTATTTGTAGAAAAATTAAAAATACAATAAAAAGATAAAATATATATAATTTATGCAATAGAAATTATCACTTAAAAATAGAAATAGAAATAAAATAAAAATACATATTAAAATAATAAAAATAATCATAAAAATAAAAATAAAGGGTAATAGTAATGATAACAATTATAATATAATTAAATACTTACAAATAAAAATAATATAGTAATATAATAAATAATACAATATATATATAGAATAAAATAAATATTAAAATAGAAAATAGAAAATAAATGATGATGGTGATGATGATCATAATAATAATAATAATAATAACTAAATAACTAAATCAATAAATACCAACATATATACTGCAATAACTATATAACAAAGTAAAGAATAAAAGATAAAGGATAAAATAAATTAATAAACACTACAAGGAGAAGGGCATTTGTTGGGACCCGATCCTAGGAACCGGACCCCAACCGAAAGAACGGAACGACAACGGAGGAATTCGAATCTTAATGCGAAAGAACGGATGAATACAAATTCGAACGAAACGAACGGATCGGAAATCATAAGGGGACACGAAATCCAAAAGCGGAATCGAATGGCGAACAAAGCGAAAGAACGGAAATCGAAGCTAAAAGATGCGAAAGCGAAACGAAAACGAACATAAACGAAAAGCAAATCGAATACGAATCGAAAGCAAAACAAACAAACGGATCAATCGAACTGAATCATATAGCGAAACAAAGCGAAGCAAACACGAATCGGAAACAAAAGTGGAAACATATCGGAAACGAATCAAAATGGAAACATAAGACGAATGATTCAAAAGCGGTACAAATGATTCATTCGAATTAAAAAAAATGTCCGACATCCGGGAACAAAATCTTAGAAATAACTATCGCGTTGGTAACCTAGACTAAACCTATTCGAAACCAGTTTAAATTTTTTTCTTTCTTTCATTCATACAAGGAAATCTTATTTCCCTTTTTTTAAATTTATCCTTAATCTCATACTAAACTCAAATTACTTGATTCTTCTTATTCATCATTTTTCAAACTTATTAACAAAAACCTATATCTTATTCTTATTCTTTCTTTGCCATAAAAATTTCGGCAGCATAACGGCTGCATTTTAACAAACCCAAACCTGCAAAAGGGTTTCAAACTCACTTCTATAATACCAGCTTAATCAACACACAACTCCTCGGACCTCACGTCCGGAATCCAAACTCATACACAATCCCATTTATATACAGTCATATTCATAATTCGATTCAATACACAATCCCAGAAATCAAATACATCATACTCAATTCTATACACCATTTCATAATTCACAATTCAATCCAAACCCAAAAATCAATTATATTCATATTCAATCACAAACCATGTCCCATAACCATATACGTTCATATCTCATCTATAAACCTTAACATATTATATCAACACAATTTACATCACAATTTCCTATAATCATACACAAACTTATATCTCCATTCCATACTCGAATTCAGAAATTATTTACATTTCGAAATGAATACACTACAAACTCTAATGACTTTCTACACTATAACCAATACCAAAGCCAAAGTCCAAAATTCCACAAAATACAAAAGTAAACAAAATCGAACAGATGCCTTGATCTTCTTTCATCCGATCTCCTGCTCGAAACCTGGAGATGGGGATGAAAGGGGGGTGAGCTACACAGCTCGTGGATAATGTGTTTATAAATTGAATGATAAGCGAAAACATTTGCAAAATCTTTTTACCATTTACTTCAAAAGTTTCTTAGTAGAAAATTTTGCAAATTGAGAATCATTGCTAAAATAATTTCAATAATATCACTGCTGAAGATCCACAAATAGCTTATTTCTCAAAATTTTTCACATTTTTCACTTTTCATGAACAAAATCAAAATCGTGTAAATCTTAATTTCTTTCATATTTCTTAAACATCGTTCAAATCATGCAATGCATCACACTTATAAACAAAACAAAACATATAACACATCAAATGGTTTGGTTCGGTCCAAAACAGAACGTACTGCACATTCCCGCATAGCGGTCCTATGCAGACGTGAACGGAACGGACTACACCTTCCCGCATCGCAGTTCGGTGTAGCCGTGACTTATAGGAGTCCGAGATCGGAACTGTAGTGCCACTAGCGGGCAGCCGGGATAAGGCTTTCAAACAAACAAGTGCGCACTTGTCCCACTTATGGGACCTGACCAAACCCACATTGTAGCGCCCCCTTACCGTAGGGTACGCACCGGGACGCCCGCAAGTCGTTCCGTTACATAACCCACGATAAGGGTGCACCACCTAACAAACCCAATTATACTCCACATGGCATCAAATTTAAAACCATAACATAAAAATCACTAGAATAGCAAATCCAAAAGTTTTCTCATTTCATTTCACCAAAACAGAAATTTACAAGACCATCAGATTCCCACTGTCTATATACATTACTCCAAAAGGAAACTGATACCCAAAAATCTATCTAAGTCATCCCAAAACAATCCCAGCTGACCGACCTGTGTGCCATGACTTTTCTTGCCAACACGATCCACATGGCAGGAAAGTCTCTGTCTGGAGCTAGGAGTCTACTCTACCGATCCTGAAAAATATAATGCAATTTTGGGTGAGTTTGCAAACTCAATGAGAAACTATCATCGATGGTTCACTCAATTCAGGCATTACGCATATAGCGTACAGATGGTTACAATAATACATTTAGAATATCGCATAGCAGTTTACAGATCGTTGCATAATAACGTATTCAGAAAAATCACCTAGATGCGAGGCATTTTGCCTCTTACACAATACAAAATTTAATTAAATGCATACATGCATTTCTCAGACAATTCACAGATTTTCATACAATAGCATAAATCAGAATTTCACCAAACAGTTTCACAGAAACATAAGCATTTAACCCTTTTCCCAAATCACAGTACAATCAGATGCATACATAACATTTTCCCATTTTATTTCCTTGTTGTGACTGAGCGCCTGTACTGTCCCAATCTGGGCACATTGATCAGTGAGCCGATGGCTCTGAACTGCCCCTTTCGGGCACATTAATCGGTGAGCATATAGCTCTGAACTGTCCCTTTCGGGCTCATTAAGCGTTGAGCATATAGCTCTAAACTGTCCCTTTCGAGCACATTAATCGGTGAGCATATAGCTCTAAATTGTCCCTTTCGGGCTCATTAAGCAGTAATCGCGTCTTAGGAGGTAGGAGAGCCCTCTGGGTATGCACTACTTTCCACGCGTCTTGGGAATAGGAGAGCCCTCTGGGTATGCACTATTCTCGTTCGAGCGCGAGACTCTTTTCCAGTAATCGAGCTTGTAGCTCTCAGTGGCAGCTTCAGTCACAACCATTATTATTCAATCGTTTATGGAATTCATTTATCACATGCAATCAGATTCAATTTATCGGAAACAGTCATATCATTCTCAATTTCACACTACCATACATTCACAATTCATTACTCTGAAACATGTACATCACGCATTCACAAATAGTTACCCGTCCATATCAGAACACTCGATCTCTCGAACCCTCGGTCTGAGATTTTAAACATAACAATTCATATTCACAGACAATTTACAGAACATTTAGCAGTCAAAGATTGAGGAACCAACTAGGTTACTCACCTGTAACTTCCGAGCTACTGCCTGGAAGTCCCAACAATATCCATGGAATGTCGATCCAACGGTGCCTCTATAACAGTCAAATAATTATCCATTACTAAAATGTACAATCAGAAAGATCCCATGATGCACATGTCGCAATTAAAAGATGTACTATGCATATTCATGACCTTCCGGTGCTATAACCCAATTTCACTATCTTAGGTCCTAATCTACCATCACTCAATTGATCAATAAAGACTCATTGCATTTCAAAAATTCAGTTCAATCCACCATATCATACACACTAGAACAATCCCAAGAAAACCTCAAAACCAGTGTTACTATTCATTTGGTCAAATTCACCCATTGAAGACCCCAAGTTAGACTCCAATTATCATAATACAATCCTTAGGTTGCAATAGGAAATCATATTCAACTTTCTTTCAATAATTAAGGTCTCACTCATTTGATTTTACACTTTCTTTCTTCGCCTCAATTGTAGACCTCTATCTCTAGTTCATAACGAATCAAAACTTACCTCGATCGGAGGTCTACACCATTAGTTATGCCCCAAAAACTAGAATAAACCAATTCAGAAAAATGTCCTCGCCGCGGCGTTCTGAAGTCGCTCGTCGCGGCGTGAAATGACGCTCGTCGCGGCGAACAATTTCTTTGGGGCTCGCCGCGGCGCCCAATTCACCACTTGTCGTGACGTCCCGCTCGTCGCGGCGTATGATTATCCTCTCGTTGTGACGTGCGGTCCTGGATCGTCTTCTCCGATTCCCTTTTTACATTTCTCTCTCTAAAATCAACCATAAATCACTCTCAACTACCCCAATCTTTCACATAAAACACAATAAATGCATCAAACTCACTAATAAACAACATATAACCAATTTACTTACCAAATCAAGCTTCCAATCTTCAAACTTCCGAAATCTTCTCCAACTCTACAACCCTTACGGCTCCCACTCAAAACCTCACAATCTTCATCATCTTTAGGGTTTAAGCTTGGCTTTGCACAAGAAGAAGCAAGCAAGCAAGCAACAAAAGGTCACACACTAAGAGGAGGAAAGGAGAATCAATCGATGGAGAAAAGGTCATGCCCTAGGATGGAGGAAAAATGCTTTTCTGCCAAATTCAAAACCTAAGGCATTTAAAGGGATTTCTCTCTTAACAATAGAATCATACCACTTGTCTTTTTTTCCTCACAATCCATTTAATTCTCTTTCTCTTTTCACAATTTATTTCCAGTCTAATTCGTCTCCAAATTTTCAATGGCTCGACATATCAAAATTCTAAAAATCATATGTCAAAATTTTCCCATTGTCATTGGACAGTCATTTCAGTACTATACAGTCAATCAGTCCGTCACTCGAAAAATTTCCGATCCGGACATTTTCTCCCAATTTTTCAGAAAAATTGCTAAGGGTCACTAACAACTGATAACCACTCTAAAACATTTCCAATTCAACCATTCAAACCCAATTTTTCCATAATTCTCAAACAAATCATGTTCAAACATAATTATCTCCGAATTCACAAAGCACATCACAGTCATAAGTAAACACCGGGAAATGCCATGAATGCATGTACCTATATGTGCATGTGCAAAAAGTCTAATTCCTCTAAAATTAGAGGCTAAGTGTATGCTCATATCACATTATGCAGTCTAACCTACTAGCCTGACCTAATTGACCAATTTATCTTTCCCATCGGAGATGTGATGTTACAATTCTCCCCTCCTAACAAAAATTTCATCCTCGAAATTTCATATACGATTGATCAGGAAGACAGGGGAATTGTTTCGATCACTTATATACGGTTTCTCACATATCTCACTACATGACCAATTTCTGCCAGTTAACTGAAATCAATACATTCCATCACCCCTTTACCTTCCTCAACTCTACGTTGTCTTAACTGTTTCCTCACGATTACTCGCAATTCTTCACTTTCGGTATCAATAACATATATATCGGATTATAACAATATTTCCTAATCCTGTCCATGTAACACTTTGTGAATCCGAATCATCTTTTAGGTTTTAGACTGACTTACCAATCATAGTTCTATTCACCCCATAGTCACATAGAGGCCACTTTATAACGAATTTAGTTTCCCCCAATTACACTTTTATTTCCATCTAAGTACATTTTAGTCGAGGTGATACACTTTAAAACATTTCATTTATCACTTACTAGATTTCATCTCTTTAGTGTTAAAACATTAATCTCGTAAGGTTCCATAACCTCAACATTAATCAATTCGATTCATTGTCAATAACTTGGATTACTTAACCCCGATTATAGATTCATTTCACTTATCAACATTATCTCAAAACAATCATGGCCTTCGACTATTTTTAGGCCCTGCTCACTTTAATATAGGGGTGAACGACTCCTTTTTGGCTATAAGACCCCTTATACAATATTCGAATGGTGACACCAATATAACGATTGTTATGCTCACAATCAATCTGAACTATACAACAATCTCATGTCCCAATAAATTCCAAAAGTATCAGTTTCCCATTTATCTATAGTAGTCAAGTCTGTTGGGTAATCACACATATAATCATTCGATTTCACATTCTAAACCTTCAATTACTCTTTCAATGTACTCTTACTAGAACATAAAGCTGCGATTGTTCCTTATGTTTTCTCTAACAGTTTCTTTAGTGGGTAATACACATACTTCTTAATCCAGTCATAATTATCATTTCCTCAAAAATTGGATTCCTTTTTAATTCCTCAATGAGGTTCGCAATTTCTAAATCCTCAATTCGGGTTTTGCCATTCTTTTTATACACACCTGATTTAGAATTCCAATAGCTAATAATAATTATACTTTCTTTTTGCCCCTTTGCTAGCTCGACAATTTGCACTCAGTATTACACTAGGTTTAATAACCTCATCGCCCACATAGTGATCTTTTGCCATAGACTTTTCTATTCAATACATTAAATTGTAGCACTGACTAAATTTCGAAATACTCAATCGCATAATCCTTTTCAATTCTTTCAAATTCACTAATATCTCAATCATTATCGATTTGCATATTCATGGATACATCCAAAAATGTTTCTGTACCAATAGAGTCTCCAAACATTTCAAAACAATATCCAGTACCATAAATTTCAGTCATCAAGCACAATACAGTCCGTGAGGTTATACTTTTCCCCCATATATATAATACCACTTTACACTATTTCAACAGTTTGCATCGTAATCTTTTACGGGGACATTTCATTATAAATTGCAAAATCTCCAAATCCCGTATATATATATGTATCCTTGCAAATTTCGCATTTTCTCAACACCTCTATCGTTATTAAGTCTCCCAATGCCCATATTCGGATACTAATTCTTCCACAATTTATTCGATCACACTAAGATTCACACTAAGATTCTCTCAACCCTAACTCTAGAAATGTGGCTTAAACTTTTATGTCACACCATGTATGACTTCTGATTCATGAGGGTCCTTCATTTCATAACTTATTTAGCAAGATATGAAGAAGCATTTATCTAATTTGGAGTAAGACACATTTTATACAAACCATATGATAAGAAAGTTGTACAATTATGTTTTGTAGTAATCAACTGTACAACAGAAGCATTAAATGCAAAACGTCAACCTTCTTTGTCCAAAATTGATCAAAAGATCACATATAAAATATATTGTGTAAAACCTAAATAAACCTTACAATAAAGTTCAGTACATACATCCCCTATAGATATTACTTCCACTTCTTTATTGCTGTGAGTCATCAATTCCCCCTTCCCTTTATTTAGCTTTATCCTTGATATGAACTACTGCATCGTGAAAATACCTTGATCGGATGTTCCACTATATAATCACCATATACCTAATGTGACTATTGCAAATTAGATTTATAAATTGATAAACCAAATAGTAACCTGATGGTCTCAGTCTTTCCTTTTAAATCTCATATTACTGGTTTCTTTATATCCCTAGGACCTTTATCAGCACTGGTTTGACCAATATCAGCACGTGGAGAAGATTTGAACTTTCTACCTTCGAACTTAGCGGGCTTCATCTTTGTCTTTCCTTTAGTTGCTTCGAGGGCTGTAGGAGTAACAAGTTTGAGTTTCTCCTCCTCGACAATGCAATGGGCTACCAAAGCATTAAAGTCCCAACATCTTTATTCTACTGTGAAGATAAATTATTCTCGATATGTTCTTCATTACTCCCCTTTTCTCCTGTATACCTTTTGGAGAATAATTCTTTAGTCAAGGCACTTGTTTCAACACTAGATGAGACTGTATGCTGGGAGACATCATCAAGAAACTCCTTCGCTATGTCGATATCCGAAAGTCCACTTAGCATATGGTTAGGAATATCTTTTAATGGTCATCATATATAATTTGCTAGACCGATCCCAAGTTTCATAGGCCGCTCTATGAGTTTTCAAGCTCATAGATGTAGATGGAGATGGCCTATCTGTCCGTATGGTCATATCAACCACAACTATCTCTATAACATTCAATACATCATCTGTTCAATTATTTGAATTGAATCCGTATACGGTTTCAATGGTGACACTGATTTTGTTGACTAAAAAGGTGACTTCAAGATGATAATGTTTAAATCAACACAAATGTATGATAACAGCGATACTCAAAGTCATTGAATAGTATCTGTACTAAAAATCCAGTCACACACATTATGAAACACACGTGGCCTGAATACATAATATATGCAACTAGACCTTCCACATAAAACGATCATAGTACAAATCATTAACTCTTATGACACTACTACCTGTGGATGAATAGATCATTCAAGCAACAACTTTCCTCTATCTAATGCCTTTATGCATATCTCAAAATCTCATGTAAGGCCAACACTTGTGAGCAGAATAACCAAACGTGAGACCAGAGACATCCCCTAATGTGTAAACAAAACAATTCAAAATACTGACTCGAAAGACTACTGTGGTGACTACATCCTTATCAGCACTCAAAAAGTCCACAAACACAAGGGATACATCTTTATATTATTCTCACATTATTTATAAGCATATAGTATGTGACAATGTAAAATTAAAAAATGCAAAAATCCAAATGCACTGTCTCATTGTCTCACACTCATGCTGAAGATGTTCTCTGAAAATTCATATGAGACTTTCATAAAAGAAATATCTTAATAGAGTGACTATCGTGCGTCATTGGATACTGACCAGACCACCTGAGATACGAGAACCTCATGTATCTCTCTTATGACAAGTTCATTACACGAAAATTCACTAAAAAATGGCTTCAAAATGTCTTAATTCCTTTTTCAATCGATTATTATGCAATCCCGAATACTGAACATAAGACCCGAGACATAAGAACCTCATGTATCTCACTTATACGATATCCGAAGCATGAAAATTCATTCAAATTTGGATTCAAAATGCCTTAATTCATTTTCCTGTGGTGACTACAATTCAAAATATTGACTTAAATGGCTAATGTGGTGACTACATCCTCATCAACACTCAAAAAGTCCACAAACATAAAGAATACATCTTTATGCTATCCCCACATTATTTATGGGCATATAGTATGTGACAATGTAACATAAAAAATGCAAAAATTCGAATGTACAGTCTCATTGTCTCACACTCATGCTGAAGACATTCTCTGAAAAATTCATATGAGACTTCCTTAAAAGAAATATCTCAATAGAGTGGCTATCGTATGTCACCGGATACTGAATCGATCACTCGAGACATAAGAACCTCATGTATCTCCCTTATGGCAAGTTCATTGTGCAAAAATTCACTCAAAAATGGTTTCAGAATGTCTTAATTTCTTTTTGATCGATTATCATGTAATCCCAAACCTGAACATGAGACTCAAGACACAAGAACCTCATGTATCTCTTTTATACGATGTCCAAAGCATGAAATTCATTTGAATTCGGATTCGAAATACCTTAATTCCTTTTTCCTAGAGTTAAACTTTAATTTATTATTAATGTAATAAATCCAGAAAAATGAAAAGGCTTGCTTTATAAATTTTCTAAACCCGAAAATTGACCTAAAACACCCCAGGGCATCCTTACAGGAAATCTGAAATTTTTGTGGTTTTTTAAAGAAAACATTGTAGCTCCTTCAACATGAAGTCAGCCGTTGACGTGGGAAGCCACGTCAGTGCGCGTGCGTGGCACTCGGGTGAGCCAACACGCTTTAGATGGGTCTGGCGCCTGCACATCACTCGCTACCCACATGTGGACGGATGGATGTGGTGTATACGTGGCACACGCTTGCCATCCCACGCTTGTGGGAGCGCGGGTCGCGAGTGCATTGCACCCAGTGTTTAGTGTTTCGTACCGTTCCGGTCGTTCCGGCCAAAAACCGGTACCAGAACGGTCATAGAAATACCGGTGAAAGGTTCCGGCCGGTACCGGCCGGTACACCAATACCGGATTATTCCGGGGTCGTTCTGTAAAGAATAAATTGTTGAGGGACTATTTTGTAAAAAGAAAAAAATTAAAACCTAA
>JAOTIZ010000008.1:12109199-12135296 GCA_027123425.1 Erythroxylum panamense | reverse complement strand
TTTATATGTAAAATATTTAAAAATTATTGTTATTTCAAATTAATTGTCATTATTATTTATTATTAAGATTTTTTAAAACATGGTTGATGTAAACAGTAAACTAGTAAAGTATACAGTACAGTTGCATAATATATCAATATGGACTATTTTGCAATTTTTAAAAAGTTTAGGGACTATTTTATAAATTTACAAAATACCCCGAAACGGTACCCGGTATCGACCGGTACCGGTACAGTTCCGTTCCAGAGCTCAATCCGGTACCGAAGCCGGTACGGTATTCATAACATTGGTTTTGAGACTATCGTTCAATGCTTTCTTGTATTTGGCCTTATCATTATAATTGTTTATGTAAATAAGTGATACTTGTTAAGAATTAAAATTAAAGTATAGATTTTACATACATGAAGTTGTCTGTATCGAGTGTTGATGAAGGTCACAACATTATGCTTCTTAATGTAAGTGTGCAGAAAGAGCTAGTATGGTTTAGGCTTCCTTCCCATAGATTGACATGTGCTTACTTGATTATATAATTGTTACATAACACTTAGCGATTAATGACATGAAATTGCTTAAGATATTCACTTTGACTCATATATGATTTTAGGTAAGATTCAGAATCAAAGAAGTTAAAGTGAGTCAAAACTACTACATTTGGGTCGTTTTCTAAAGATTCATATCCAATTGTAAGATTAGAGCAAAACAAAGACAAGAAGAAGAGAAGAAAATGAAAACACAAAGAAGAAGAACCAAGGTAGCTCAAGGCTAAGGTTGGAAAGTCACTCACTCACGGCATCCATGTAAGATATGAATTTAATGGACAACAAAATTATGGAATATGATGGATGCAAGCTAGCTGCCAAGATATAAGGCAAAGGTGTGTTAGGTGGATAGTAAACCAAAGTAGGAGGTTGTAGCAAGTGAAGAACCGAGAGGAGTGTTGGCTGGATAATAAAACAGATGCAATTGGAGGGCTGGAGCATTACTCACAGCTACAAGAAAACCTGCACAGTCCTGAATGCATGGATTTGCATGACTAGTTGCCATTCCACTTAGTGTTTAAGGTGTAAAGAATACTTGTGTGTGACGTGAAAGAGGGATAGTTGTTAAAACGAGAATAAAGGATAGTGTTTGACCAAACCAAAGAGAAAAGAGCATCATTCACGGTCTTCCTAGGTGTGCATGGGCATGAGACACACTCTCACTCCCATTTAGGTGCTCTCACAACCATGAGTGATAACTCATGGGCATGAGGGCTTAAGTGACACCTCACCCAATCGTTTAACCTTGCGTTTTAATATATACCGAGGGTGTGATGACATAAGGTTTTGTTGGAGAGTTGTTCTTCAGTGGAGGCATTTTTTGGGGACTGAAGCAATTTATTCTTAGGAGCTCTTGGTTCTAATGAAGATGAGGGGCAAAGATCGCAACTGTGAGAGACCCATGGAAGGATAGCTTCCCGACGCTGGATTGGAGGTTACATCGACAGCGACAACCCGGTTAAGTGTATTTCTGTTGGACCCCGAACTTTTCTTAGAAGACTAGAACTGTTAAATGTCAAATATGGATAAATTCAAAATTTTCTTTGGTGCTTTTAATGGATAAGAGATTTCTAAATGGAAAGAACTAAGGTGAAAGTTAGAAGTAGAATGAAAGGAAAAATGAAGTTGAATTTATGTAGTAAGTTGATGAAGAATATGTATATATGTGTATATTCTATTATTGGTATTCATGATTAATCATGGATTATAAATTTCTTTATGGATGATGTTGATTTGAAATGGAGTTGAGAATGAGCAGTAAATGAAGTAGAAAATGTGATCTTGGCATGAGTTGTGTTAAGGAAAGATTGTAAAACAAAATGGGTAGTTGATATGGAAAATATTTACGAAATATGCTTCAGTCTTTTAGCCACAACTTTTTCTCTGGTTATCCAAACGAGATGATTCTTGATTTTTATTAAATTAGAAACATATGGATACATTTTTTATGAAGACATAAAATTTAAATTATGTCTTTAAGAATCTCAAAATTTGTTATGAAATTGAGAACTGGGTGCAGTACATTGGTGGATGAATGTAAATTCGTGTTCTGAATTCGAGGGCAATTCTGGATCTATCTAGGCTGAATTAGAGATAGGTGGTATTCTAAAAAGTTGTAGATCTTTCTTTTATCTTTCCAACGATATATACTAAGAAATTTTTGGACTTCTAGGCTGAAAGTTATAGTCCTTATAAAGGAATATGTATCTTCTATCTTTTTGCTTCTTCTGTGTTTTGCTGACGTGTCATCTGTGATAACGTGTCATCTGTGTTTTGCTTACGTGTCTTCTGTGTTTTGCTTATATGTCATCTATGTTTTGCTGACGTGTCTTCTATGTTTTGCTTACGTGTTGTCTATGTTTTGCTGACGTGTCTTCTGTGTTTTGCTTACGTGTCGTCTATGTTTTGCTGACGTGTCTTCTGTGTTTTGCTTACGTGTCGTCTATGTTTTGTTGATGTGTCTTATGTGTTTTGCTTACGTGTCTTCTATGTTTTGCTGACATGTCTTCTGTGTTTTGCTTACGTGTCGTCTATCTTTTGTTAACGTGTCTTATGTGTTTTGCTTACGTGTCGTTTATATTTTGCTGACGTGTCGTCTGTCTTTTGCTATCTTCTGTCTTCTGTTTCTTCATCTGTACCTATATTTTGGTCCATTTTTTACCCTTCAAAAGATAGAATCTATGTTCAAGATCTCATGAAAGTTGTAGATCTTGAAGTCTTCTTTCAAACCATATAAAGAACATCTTAATCTGATATCTATAGGGACAGTTATAACAATTTTCCCAATTCGTCTGTCTTTTTTCATTGTTCTGCTTTTTCATTTGGTTCCATCTGTACCTATATCCTGGTCTATTTTTGACCATTCAGAAGATAGAATATGTCTTTAAGATCTCATGAAATTGTAGATGTTGAAGTCTTCTTTCAAACCATATAAAGAACATCTTAATCCGATATCTATAGGGAAAGTTATAGCAATTTTCCCAATTCATCTATCTTTTTCCATTCTTCTACTTTTTCATTTGGTTCCATCTGTACCTATCTTCTGGTCCATTTTTGACCCTCTAGAAGATAGAATCTGTCTTCAAGATCTCATGAAATTGTAGATCTTGAAGTCTTCTTTCAAACCATATAAAGAACATCTTAATCCGATATCTATAGGGAAAGTTATAGAAATTTTCCCAATTCGTCTGTCTTTTTCCATTCTTCTGCTTTTTTATTTGGCTGCATCTGTACCTATTTTCTGGTCCATTTTTTATCCTTCAGAAGATAGAATCTATCTTTAAGATCTTCATAAAAGTTGTATATCTTGAACTTCTCTTTCAAACCATATAAAGAACATCTTAATCTGATATCTTTAGAGAAAGTTATAGCAATTTTTCTAATTCATCTGTCTTTTGCCATTCTTCTGCTTTTTCATTTGGTTCCATCTATACCTATATTTTGGTCCATTTTTAACCCTTCATAAGATAGAATCTATCTTCTAGGTCTTCATGAAAGTTGTAGATCTTAAAGTCTCCTTTCAAACCATATAAAGAAAATCTTAATCCAATATCTGTAGGGAAAGTTATAGCAATTTTTCCAATTCATCTATCTTTTTCCATTCTTCTACTTTTTCATTTGGTTCCATCTATACCTATCTTCTGGTACAGTTTTGACCTTTCAGAAGATAGGATCTATCTTTAAGACCTTAAGAAAAGTTATATATTTTGAAGTCCTCTTTCAAACCATCTAAAGAAAAACAAATCCAATATCTTTAGAGAAAGTTATAGCAATTTTTCCAATTCATCTGTCTTTTTCCATTCTTCTTTTTTTTTCATTTGGTTCCATTTGTACCTATCTTCCAGTCTATTTTTGACCCTTTAAAAGATAGAATCTGTCTTTTAGGTCTTCATAAAATTTGTATATTTTGAAGTTTTTTTTCGAACCATTTAAAGAAAACCCAAATCCAATATCTGTAGAGAAAGTTATAGCAATTTTTCCAATTCGTTTGTCTTTTTTAATTCTTCTGCTTTTTCCTTTGGCTTCGTCTAATCCTATTATCTGGTTCATTTTGACCCTTTAGATGATAAAATTTGACCTCAAGGTCTTCTTCAAATTTGTATATCTCAAAGTTCTCTTTGAAATCGTCTCAAAATGATCTTAATCCAACATCTCAAGTGAAAGTTATGCTATTTGTACCGAGATAAGTTCAATATGATTGAAGACCAAATCTTGATTGATTCTTTCTGCCATAATTTTGTTATCCGACCTCCAAATGAAGTGATTCTTGAACCCTTAGAGTCCTAACACTTTTCTTTTTGTGTGTCCATGAAAGTTTATAGTTTTTAGTGTTGATTTGAAAAAGATGGATTGAATCAAAGTAGGGGTATTGGTAGGAAGAGTAGGAATTGGATATTTTACTGAACATGCTTCAGTATTTTGATGATTTCTAGATCGGTAGAGCCCGGAATAAGATGATTCTAGTTTCAAGATAAAATAAAGACATGGACATATAAATGGTATGAAGAAGTTAAAATCTATTTCAGTCTCTAGGACTTTTTATTTCTAGATGGAAAATGGGGATAGTGTACTGTTTCAGTATAAGAATAGTTTGAAATGTTTGGGCTCTAACTTTCAGATTCCTGATCCAAATGTATTGAATTTGGTGTCATTGAAAACTTAATACAAGGGAGAACATTTTTTAGAAGAAAAAGTCATGTCAGAATATTCAAGGATGCTTTTGGCAAGACACTTAAGTATAAAAGACATAAGGCATAAATGGAAGGGCAAATGGGATATTTCTCAATCATTAAGGGCATAATTAGAAGAAGAAGTGTTATCTTGCATTTTAAGAAGAGAGAAGAACGAAAATTGAAGAGAAAAAAAAGAGAGTGTCATGAAAAATAGAGAGAAATACGAAGAGAAGAAGAGAGAGAGAGAGAGAGAAGAGAAAACAAGCTAGGGTTTGACTTTTCTTAGTCTTCAAAAGAGACTTTAGAGTTGGACAAGAAAGGAAAAAGGAAGAGGAAGCGAAGAGCTTCCATTTGAGCTAAATATCTCTTCAATTGGTGAAGAATTAAGGCAAGAACATTTTGGATCTTTTTGGATTTTTGGAAGGATTTCAGTCCATGGAGTTTGGAAAATGCTTGGGATTAAGCATTCTAGGATCAATTTTAGTGATTTTGCATTGTGAGATTTTCTATTGGATTCCTATTGAATGACACTTGATTTGTATTAGGAAGCCAAGAAAATCCTACCCAAGAGCAAGGAGAAAGACAACCTTGACTTGGAATTTTGCAAGCGAATTAGGTGGGTAATGTATTTATAGTTATTGTGTGATTGGGCAAATTATTGCCTATGTGTGGATATGTGTTAAATTGTTTGAAATTGACTTGTAGAAAATACATGGTGATTTTTGATTTTGTAATATTGTGGAAGAAGTATGATATGTTGATATAATTAAATTGTATTTTTTATCAATGTTATGCCATTGGATTGTATCATGACATTTTGATTTGAATGGAAAGAAGAAAGAGCATGAAACGTATGAAAGTATTTCATTTTGATAAAATGTTTTTGAGTATTGATTATGTGCTTTGTTTGGGTGAGAGAGGAATCGTTTCGTAGTCACGTGCACGTCGACGTAAAGCCTTCTCCTGACTGCCCGCTTATGGCCCATGAAATTCAAAAAATGGAATCGTTTTGTTCACAGAGTAAACTTCAATTTCTCTGTTTTGTTCACGAAACCCTCGAGTCATTTGTTGTGCATTGCAATGAGTTTCGACTGTTAAATGTCTCTTAATGCTAGGCTCTGGAAGCGGGGTCCAGCATTGTTTGATATCAGAGCTTAGGTTTTTCCTAGGTTTAGAATGCAATGTAGGATGAATTATGTGCTATGTGATTTATTGTTGTATTGTGAATTGATGTGTTGCATTAAGTGACATGCATATCATGCATACATGTAGGAAATAAGATTAAAATGAAAGTAAGCTGAAAGATGGTGTCTTATCGAATGAGTAAAATGCCACCTCGTAAAAGAATACGATGAGTTTTGCAAGGATATGCTGCATCTGATTCCTCACCATTTGAGAAGGGTAATGATGAGTATAGAATCCCAGTAATTGCAACTATATGAGTCACATGTATGAACTTCCGTTAAGAGTTTAGACTAGTAGAAACGATGAGAAGAATGGTGTTTGGTTAGAGTGTAAGATGAGGAAAGTTTATGGATATTTAGAACTAAGAAATATGGCGTAGTCCGATATGTTAGATATAGATGTAGTATCTGTGGTTGTGTCAGTGAATAAAGTAACAGAATTTTGCAAGGTTATGTACTTAAATTGATACGGATGTGAAAATATTTCCATGACTTGGCTAAAGAAGAGATAGAAACAGGGTGAAAATGACAAGATTTAAGGTGTACAAGCAAAGTGGAATTGAAAGGTTGAACTTGGAAATTTATGATCAAGTATTAGATTGTATTAGTGAAATTGAAATTTGAAGTTCAAGATGGCTATATGTTTATGCTCCTAAATTGATTAAGAATGTATATATGGAAAGTGAAACAAAAGATAGTGATATATGTAGAGGTTCTAAAGGTTATGTCGACTAGTTATTGTGAGTACATATTTGATAATATGGATAAAAATTGTAGAATAATATGATTGAGTACATACGAGATCTATATTTGGATATGGTGAAGGAGATAATCTATGATCCCTATAGTTAAATATTATGAGATGAATCAGAGTAACAAGATGGAAGTATGGTATAGGTGATTATGCTGAAAGGTAACTACGATGGAGCAAGAATTTTTGAATAGTCATAGAATATTCAGAGGTTGGTCAGAATCAATTGCGATTGATGTACCATTAGCATGAGACATAAATTGGTGACTTGCCGAGATTACTTTTATATATATATGATATAATGATTTTGATGGTGCATACCAAAATATAAGAGTAAACGAATATGCCTCTTATTTCATTGAGTTTTATTATAGAGGATATTTTGATCATGTAAAGTGTGACAGAGATTAAAATTATTGAAATGTCATGAACATTTGAAATTGATCTTATCAAGGTGTTAAGAATGGTTGAAACAACATTGATGAACATAGTTGATTGATAAAGATTATGGAAACAGTGAAGATGATTGAGGAAAGAAGTCGTCTGAGATAGAGATGTTTTATCAAATCATATTGGGTGAATTAAATGTTCCGTTTCGAGGAAGGAATGAATATGTAATGAATTAGAAGTGAATACTGGAGTTCTATCCCTAGTGGAGACTCAAGCATAACAGGTAGAGTATGCTACTGAGAATGTATGTATTTTTTGATGAAAAGTATCCAACTACATGAGTGGATTTTAGGAAATTGAGATAATACTATTGCTAATGTGAGAAGAACTTAGATCTGTATTATATTTTATGAGAATATGAAAAGGAGATATCAACTAGATTTTAATGAATGTGTTAACAAAGCAGAGAGTTAAGTTGCAAATAAATTGAAATGTGAGGAGAAACTAGTATGAATGAGAAAACATTAGAATAAGCCAATGTGAAATATGAGGAAATCTAAAAAATGGAGAAGATCATTTAAGAAAGGTTAGTCCATTGGGAAATTGAAAATAACACGAGATAATGTTACCTCATTGAGGAATTAGTTATTTAAGGAATTAGGAGAGCTAATCATGGGCATATGGAGTTGATAATAATCATTTGAGTTAACAATTGCCCTGATAGTACCATGGTATTGAAGATTAAAGTGATCCAAGCGAAATGTGATGATGTATTAAAGGTATTCGAAAATTTGAGAAGAATAATTTGAATACGTGAAGAAAAATGTGTAACACATATGAGTAATGAAAGTAAAGAAAATTTTGAAGAATTATACTGATATTAATTATATCGTATGGATTTGGAGATTCTATAGTATGCAATGATATTATATAAGAGGTTTGGATAAATCCAATGCAGCAGGACAAAGTGATTTCATATGTATGGAGACAACTAAAGTCCTATGAGTTGATTATTCGATACATGATTTAGAGCTACTATAGTAGTGATTGTTTTGACTGCAAATTGTATTGACCTGATGTTAGAAAATATATGATATGCTAGATACTTTCCTATTATTAATGAAAATGTGCAAGAAAAGTGAACAAGTTCATCCATAATTGTGAGCAGGTCTAGAAGTTGATGAGAATGATTTTACCAATGGTAGGAATTTGTATCATCCTGCTATTTGAAATTTGCAACTAATTTCTAATCACTTCAGGGTTTTTTTTCTAATGAAGAAAGAGTTAAGAAAAATGTTTTCAAGTGATAAGTAGATTTCATCTCAATATGTTATGTTTGTAATTGAGGTTTTTAGAATTATACTTGAAGATTGTGAATTTTGATCCAAACGTTAATTTTTCGTCCGAGTTTGTAGGCCTTTAGTGAGAGTTCTTCATTTGACTAATAGCAATAAGAAGACAACAATGAGTTATTTTTATGATGTCTTGGAGAGGACGAAGGAAATAATTAAGGCCAATATGAAAAATAAGTCTTCTTTGTATATATAAACCATATGAGAAAGACATCTTTACTCTTTGTTGTTTGCTGCCATGATATTTTTTAATTATAATGTCTATTTTAGATCAAAATTTGAAAAAAAAACTAAAGTTAATAGGGGAATACTACTAAATATCATAATAATTATTATACATAAGATGATGCAAGATCTAATTAACTTAAAAATAAAGGCATACAAGGATGTGTGTAACTAAAAAATAGAGGTATACAAAGGTGTGTCTAGTGATTTTGAGATGACTATTGCAATTCATCAAAGAGACAAACTTAATAAATGTTTATATTCTTCACTTTTTCTACATATTGGAAAATAATCATCACTTTATTTAGTTTATAAGGTTACTTTTATTGCCTTACAGTTACTTAGTATAATCAATTCAAAATGGTGTTTCAGAATTGCAAAGGTTTACAATTCAAATTATGAATCAATATGTGAGTGCAATATGATGTAAAAAGAATTGGAGCATATTTGAATTCAATCATTTTAAGAAAATAAATAGATTAAAATACAAAAGATTTAACAATTTGGGTTTTGATAGATACAACTTAAAACTTCGAGAAAGATATACAACTTAAAACTTCGAGAAAGATCTCTTGTTACTGTTGTTGCTATTATTATTATTATTGTTATTGTTATTGTTATTGTTGTTATTATTATTATTGTTGTTGTTGTTATTGTTTATTATTATTATTATTATTATTATTAAGTTGAATATAATATCTTATAATTTTTTAATAATTTTATTTTGTTTATTTACTAGGAATTTTAATAAAACAAGGAGTTCTATATATCCAATAATTTGCCTTAATTATATTAATCTTTTAGCATTTTAGGTTTTTTAGGAACTAAGGTTGATAGATGAGATGACTTTGAAGATAATCTTAGATGAAAAAATATTGACATATCTTTAGGTACAATGAATTTGAATGATAAAGATGATAAAAATCCTCTCAATCATGAAGATTTTGTATCGTATGAAAATTAGGGTCAATACAGTTTAAGTAGATATTCCATTCAACGAAGTTCCAAGTTTTTCATTTATTTTAATATCACTTGTTTTTTTTATGTATATGTTAAATTTTACAAATGATATATAAATATACAATTTTTAACTGTAAGTATATTTTTGTTTCAAGTTTCACTTCTACTTATTTATATTCCTACGTACAAACTCTTATTATAGTACTTCTTATTGTAATGCTTATAGAGTCATAGAGTTATATTATTCTTACTATATGACGTTATTATTTAATTATTCTTTATTATATAATAAAAATTGTAACATTTTAAATATTTTGCATTATTCTTCGTTTTATATTTGTATAATAATTAAACGATCTTTTTTATATTAAATTTGGTTATTATTTATATGTGAAATATACGTCAAGTCATATTAATAAAAATAAAGAGATATTTATTATTTCATATTTATATTATAACGATTTTGGGAGATATGGCAGATGTAAACTTAAAAATTATATGGCATAATAAATTGTTGGGATATTTTATAATTTTAAAAAATACTTGAAACGGTATCCAGTATTGATCAATACAAATATCATATCATACCATAACTAAATGTAGTTCTAATATTAGTATGATATTTAAAACATTAGTTAAACGTGAAACTGAAATTAACGGTAATACTGTAGACAAATATTATTTTTTCATACAGTTTTTCTCTTTTCATCAAAAATTTTTATTGTTTAAAAATTACTTCAAGACCTTTTACTTTTACTCACAAATCCTCCAAGCCTATTACTATTAAGTTTTTTTTTATTTTAAAAATATATCACCATATATAATTATGTCACAAATCATTAATATAATGACAATCTGAAATCGTATTAAATAAATAAACTTATTGATTTTATTATATTCGTATGAAGTTGTTTATATTAAAGTATAATAATATAGTAATATAATAATAATTTATTATATTAATGATTAACAATATATTATATTATAATTAACTAAATCCTAATTTGTTATTTAATAATACTAATAATTAAGATATCCAATTTCTCATATTTCATTAATGTGACTGATTTTTACTCTTAATAACAAAACTATAAAATGTCTTTTGTGTATATACATATATATAAAAAGTATAATTCATTTATTTAATATTTTAAGTAAGTTATCATATTTAGTAATTATGAATATATTTATTTTTTTATATGATAGTAAATCAAGTGTCTCATTTACTTTATTATGTAATAATATTGGAAAATGAGATGATTGATTTTTATTTTATATAAAATTCATATTCTTATAAATAGTTAATTAACTACCTTTTTACTATTAATAACTAATTAATGATTAATATTTTGTTTGAATCAATCCATTAGATTTAGCATTAAAACTAATTAATATTTCTTTTCTTATTGAAATATTAGATTCAGTATCAGTATTAATTAATTATTTTTATGTTTTATTGACTTATAAAATTTAACATTACTGTTGAATGATTGTTTTTGTCATACCATTTCGTTAAACTTCAGAGTTATTATTAAATATTTTTTTTTGATCTCATCTACCTATTGAGCTAAATGTTGGCGCCAAATAATTATTACTCTTAATAAGATATTTATATTTCATACTTTTTTCAAATTTATTGATTAATAGTACACAACAACAACAACAATTATGAATTGATTAATAGTATTTATAATAATTATGAATTATAAGTCAAACAAACAAAAGTTCAATCATATTGCCAATCATAAAGACTTATATATTATTAAATATTGAAAAAATAATTTAATACATAATTCTTACAATTTTATTAGTCAATTGATAAGAAAAAATTTGATGAAATGATTAGTTGAAATTAATAAATATATTACTAATTGTTAAAAAATAAATAAAATATGATTATTTGTTAGTAAAGTAAATTAGCATTATATGTTAAATATTATTATACTTTTTCATATAAATGCTGGTATGTAAATGTATAAATTAATAATTAATAAATCAATTTGTTTGACAAATATCATTTTTATGATTTATTAACTTCTAATAATTCCTTTATAATGGAACTACTTATGTTTCTTATTCTAATATTTATTCAAGGAAGATTCAGAAAGTTTCTTCTCATTTGTAATCGTTACACACTTTCCAAAGCATTGACTTCCTTGATCTTAGTTAGGGTATCATAGTGTTGCTAATATTAATTTATTATATCAGTCATAGCAATACGTGTAGCAGTGTCGAGCTTGAATAATTTTAAAAAAAACTTTGGATAAATAATATATATATATGCAACTAAAAGAAAAGAGAATACCTTCAAAAAGTAATTGAAATTGAGAATAATTGGTGTCATACCTATCCACCAGGCGTTGACTTTTTATATTTGAAGATGGCCTTAGCGTGGTGTAAAGGGACATAGTTCATTGATAACTGGTTGGTCCTTAATGTTCTTGGTAGCAAGTAAAGCTAATTGACAAGGTCTCGGTCTCTTCTCATGTAGGTGTTGCTAACATCAAACGAAGAAGAGAATAGAACAGAAGAAGTTCAACATGAATCACAACTTGAAAGCTCTATCAATTGGTCTGGTTGGGGCAGCAATCACCTTGTCTGCTTACTCGCAAACTGTCATCTCCTCCACCCAATGTGTGGCTATTGGCCTCCTTGTTCTCATGCTTGGCTTGCTGGTTGGAGAAGGCCTCTTACCTATGTAGCATATATATTCTTTAATATTTGCTCCTTCCTGGTATGGATGTTAGTTTCAGTTTCTTCACAATATTGATCCGTGTGAGTTTAGATGCTTATTGGAGATTAAGTTCTTTCTGTTATGAGTTGACATTGAAAACGCACTGAACTATGTATAACATATGGAAGAGTCATCTCTTCCATCCTAAGAACAAAGGCGATGAATAATTTAGCCTTGTTTTTAGTCTGATTCTATCTTCGTAGGTGGTTGCATAAATAGCTCAATTCCATCCTTTCTTATGGTAATACGGAATGATCAAAGTGGTGCATGTGAAGTAATCGAAGTCCGCAGTTTCTTCTGAGATAAAGGCAGTCATGGCAAATTCTTTGATAGTTTACATGTTTCTTGGGAACCTGAGTACTTCCTGTTCTGTCTTAGTATTGAAAATCTTAAATCTGGACTCTGGAGAACTTATGGAAGAGTTATGTCTTTCAAACTAACAACACAGATGGTAATCATTTTACCTCTACTTTGGTCTGATTCTATCTGTTAGGTTTCGACAGAAAGTAGCTGGTGTCCCAAATGTAGCAGATCCTTTCTTATAGGCATATCCCAGCCCATTCCACGCGTAGTAGGATCTGTTCAAAGTGGTTCATGTTAATCTATGGAAGTATTCAGTGATTGCTGAGATGAGGAAGAAATAGGCCTTGGGAGCCGTAGAAATTTGGAAACAATCAGTTTTCACTTTGACTATAATTGTGGTAGAAGCAATTTCTTTGAAACAAAAGAAAAAGTTCTATTTAAACAGAAAGTGGGCCGCTTAGAGTTGGTACAGGTCCAAGTATGATAACATTGACCTAAGGAACAGGGACACTTAAGGTCAGATCTGCATTTCTTGCAGAGATTCTAAAAAATATTGGCTTAAAACTTTCCTACGCAGTACAACAAATAAGCATTACCAACGAGTAAAGAAACAGACAATGCCCCATTTCCAACTAACAAAAAGTAGGAGACACCATAAAGGCCCTTAAGTTTTATTCACATTAAACAGCATTTATGATCATGCCAATGAGGTAACTCTCTAATTCTCTGTTGTATGTTTCATGGTGTTTCGTGCTATGTTAACATTAATAGCAATCTCAGTGGGATAAATAGAAGTAAAGTAGGTGTCTTAATGTATATCCCAGAACAGAGATATTTTTGTACGTGGCCAGTTCTGGCAAGGATGACACGCACATATCGAGAAATCCACCTTGCTTTTAACCACTGAACATTGACAAGTCAATTTAGCTGAACATCAATACAAGTTTCACCTTTTTCCTTGACATGTGCATTTGCATGTGACTCGGCAAAAATAGCTTATAGCTGGACTATCAAGAAAAGTGAGCTAGATGCCCAGCTATTTCTCTTCAATGTAAGCCTAGGCTAGCTATCGCTTTCTTCTGTTTTTGTCGCGTCTTTTGGTCTAGTTCATGTCCTGCGACAGGCTCCAAGATAATCCTGGAATAGAAGCAGATGCAAGACGATGAGCAAGTACCCAATAGACACTAACAAAGATGTTGAATGGCTTAGGTACAAAATTGAAAAGAATAAGACAAAGAGATTGTAAACTAGAAACTAAGCAACTCAACATACAACAACAGTAACATTCTTCTAATCAGATTTAGGATCTGTAAAAATTCAAAATTACATAGGAAAAAAAAGGATAATAATAATAATAATAAATAAATAGGAATAGATGTAAATATAAAAAAAAGTAACAAAATAAATACATAAAAAAAGGACAACTCAGAACATAATGTGGTAAAAAAAATATGAATATGACCTACTTCATTTGTTTGATCTGAATGTTGTCTGAACGAGAGCTTGTACATCCACCATTTACATTAAACTAAGAACGTTATCATCAAAAATCTTGCATGAGAGGAGGAGGCAGTTGAGTAGCCATGGACGACTTGCCAACTAGTTATGGGGCATATCAAGTTTGGAGAAGTCCAGTTTACTAGTTGTAGAAAGTATGTATGTGTGACCGTGTACTGTAACTCTACTATGCATATCTTGCCGGCAAGTCATCCTTGGCTGCACCACATAACCTCATTCCCACATGCAAGATCCAAGATGAAAAGAAGCCCCAAGATAGGATTGGAAACGTCACTTCAGAAGTCAAAAAAATGTAAATAATTTTGTTTACTGGAAAAAGGAGGCAACAAACAATCCTATCATCAACCAATGGAAGTTTAGCCCCCAGAATGCTATAAAACTGAAAGAAGGGAAGGGCAGGGACTTTCCCGAAGGAGGAAGACAGCACTTCTGCTAGGAACATCAAAAAACAAGAGACAGACAACTCTAAAAGCTTGGGAAACTAGTAGAGAAGAAGAAGCAGATTGGACAAGAAGGCACTCCTGGCAGAGCTCGGACGAATAGGCTTTTGAAGCAAGACAGAATCCTATCATGAGGTGTTGTTTATAGAAGAAACACTGATGTGTAACTGTACAAGTATTAATGGTGCTTGCTTTTGCACAGTGAAGGGAACTCTGAAACTGTCCAACATGGGTCCTTATCCAGCAAAGTAACAGAAAAAGTTGAGTAATACGGGGAGCTCATGGAGACGGATGTGACACATGCATAAGAGATCCATCCCTATCAAGTAAATCTGAGTAGCGTCACCCCATTCTGTTACTCAAAGAGTCGTCATTTAAGAGGCTAGCAAACACTCTTCACATGCGGTAATTGAGAGGTCTCTGGCCATTAACATGCAGAGCTTTTTTAAAGGGGAGTTGAACTAGGTGAGTAAATTTAATCGAAATGTAGTCATGTTGAAGGATTAATCCACCAAGTAGGCAGGTGGGAATCACCCGTTTAGATCAATAAGTTCCATTGGTTTAAATGCGCTTCTCTTGGATGATACTGATGTATGAAGATGAGTGAACAATTATTTCATTACATTAAGTTCCCATGTAAGTGTATAAAGAGAAGAGACACCCCTACTTTCCATACACATTCTTCTGTTCCTTTAAAGGGTAAAAGGCTTATGACCGCAGAATTATCTTGTTTACTGTTTCTTCTGCCTCCTAACTTGAAAATCTCTAGTTTGCATTCCATTCTCAGTTCAAATTGGAGCCATGAATTAAACAACATGCGTCTGATGACGAGAACAATTGAATTATACATTATTCACAGTGCCAACCCCCAAATACAGATATCCCTTTAATTTGAAAGGAATGGGGACAAAAAGGAAGTTTGTTTATAGAGTTTTAGAAAGCGTAGTAATAATCAGCCAAATGAAGAAGATATGAGGCAAAAGTAACCATCCGGGTTGTCAATTTAACAGGAGGGCTCGCTCGGAGCCAACTCTTTTTTTGAACAATGAGATCGACTCATTTCCGGTTCACCTAGTATCCTAATTGAGCATCTCGAGCTATCCAGGTAGGTTTACTTATTTCACTCTTTACCTTCAACCTGTCAAATATATCGCACAAAACAACAATCTACCAATTAGAGTTATACTTCCAACGGACAATCCATAGCACAAAACCTACTACAATTAAAAAGTGATGAGAGAAAGGAAGGAAATATGCTGCATTACCTTTTTCATCTTTTAGCCACCCCGAACCTACATGAACACTGAAGAACATTCTGTGGCACAAGAACTTGAAGAAATTCTAATAGTTGACTTCTATTCTCTCACCACGAGTATAATTGCGTCCAAGGTTTGACAGGACAAACCAAAAGGAGAAAATTGCAAAGAAGCAACTTAACTTTTAGACACGGGAATGGCTAATAGATGTAAAATGCAACAAGTCCACATGTGTTCAGAGTGTAAACCTGGTTATGATGTCCTGGTAGGCATGCAAATTTGCAGTCAATCTATCTCCTTATATCCAAGCCAATACTAAGGTAGTGTCTTAGATGGCAGCGACATAAGTTTTTCAGCGCATGAATCCTGATCTACAAGACCCAAAGTATCGCATTCAAGATCACTACAAAGGCATATCCAAGCTCCATTACTACAAATGTCCTTAAATTGCAGCCGTAAAATCTGTGAAAGCATTCTGTTCACTTGAAGTTAAATAAAACAAACACTGCACAAGCTCAGATTCCAACCAAATATGTTATAATAAAAAGGGCAGTCTTCAAAACAAATTTCTTCATACAGATGTTAAGATAACAAAGCTTCCTGCTTATGGAGATACAGAAGAACACCAGTCCTGCAGTTCAAACATCATTGGAGTTCTTTCACATCTTAAAGAAACTAGCGGAATCCAACAACATATTAGAAAATTGAAGCTAACAAAAGAAGTTGGTCGTCCTTAATACAACTGTCAAAGGAGGGAATAACGTGGTCTTTCAAACATTCTAGTAAATAAACGAGGCAACAAGCAGATGCCAGAATAAGAGGTTCATGGAAGCACAATAAGAGCTTGGTAATTTGTTGTCAGGGAGAGACAAGTTTCAATGATCAATAGTAGGCTCTCCGTATATAAATGGTCCTCTTAGGTGAGATCATCAAGGTTGGGCCATGAGTATGTCAAACCCTGGTACACTTGGTCTTCTGGTTTAGGCAGTAGGCTTCATCAAAAGTGGCAGTGGGCTGGCTTCAGGCTTCATATATCTCAGCTGTTTGGATGGGCAGGGAAGGCAACAAAGGTAAATATGAGCATCAGAACCCTATATAATGGGAGACTGGATAGGTTATGCTTTGACAGTATCATATTCTAGTATATGCTGGGCCTATATCAGCTGAAATTGTCGTGTTCAAAAAGACAGGAATTCAAAGGGAACCAAGTCTACCTGCAGACAGCCATCACCAAATCCTAGTAATAATCTTTTCGTCGTGAAACAGGGGCTTGGCCAGATAACCTGGTAATATCAGCTGCAAGTCAGGATTTAAAGTTCTGAAAGGCGGTGCTCCATAAAAATGTCCACAGATAAGTAATGACTAATACTTTCTGTGACCACTAATTGAAAAAAAAGCTAGGTTAAAAGATTTGCGCCAACGAAAAGTATGCATCGTTCAAATAGTAATGAAATAAGCTCAGCTCACTGAATTTTGAGGGATGAAATAAATTGCTTCCTGAAAAACTTTTACAATAAATGCCAACTCTCGGGAATAGTCCTGCCTGGTCCAATTTTTTGTAAGCACAGACAAGACACATATAACGAGTAAATAGTTTTCTTACCCAGAAGAACCAATTCGGCCCGAGGAATAACTTCCATATGCTCCATAAGCACCTCCACTACCACCAAGCTATAAAACAAAGATGAGAGAATTACTATCCATTTCTAATAGCTCCTGTTTGCAACATGCAGAACAGGGATGGACACATCCATAAATATCCAAGATTCAATCAAGTACAAAAAAAAAAAATACCATACACCAAAGTGCCTAGGTGTCTTATACTTAATGTACCTGTGAACTACTGTAACTACCATAAGTGTCATTAGCAGTATAATCACTTGAACCATAACCACTAGAATACGAATGCCCACGTCCAGGCCTTTTTCCGTCTCTGGGATCATAATTCAAACCATCTGAACCATCAGCTGGAACATGAAGATATGGCAGAACTGGCAGGAATGTAGAAACTGCACCTTCCCTATCAAAAACATTTGCTCTCAATCGCTGACTTACTTGTATAAGGGCATCCTTGGCAACATCAAGGTCTCCAGATATCTAACAAATCAGAACAAAATTCATGATTTCTGGTAATCATTAACTTGAAAAGAATCATGGATGTTAATTACAAAATAAGAAAAATATAATCCTAGCCACCAGTAATACATTCCACATTACCTGTACCATCTCATCATCATCAGCAGCAATTTTGGGAAGGTTGTCCTTTCCAAGGATGCGGATATTAGCTTTAGTAAACTTTCTCATCTCACTTATGATCGATCCCCCTTTACCTAGGAGGCAACCAATACGGGAGGTAGGCACAAGTAGACGAGTTGTGTATGATATAAGGCCTGAATCTCTTTCGAATTTCTCACTACATCTTGGTTGCAGACGTAAGACTGCTTCTATAGTTGGAGAATATTGGTCATCAAAGATCTGAATAGAAGAAATTAAAAACTATCAGATTGTCAAGAAAAAAAATCCATTCAGAGATTAGGAAGAACAGATAAGGAAAATCAACATGTACCTCCTTAGCTGAAATAGATATCAAGCAATCATCTCCATCAGTTGTTGAGCTGTCAACTTTGATAATTGCTCCAGAATCCTTTCTGATCTGATTGATGACAGCACCACTTTTACCAATCACCCCACCAATATTTGCACTAGGACAAACAATGCGAAGTGAAAATTCTTTTGATGAAAGTTCATCTCTTGGAGCAGAGTATAAGGACCGCGACCAATCTGCAGTCCCTTTGTATCCTCCATAAGGATTCACCAGTGGAGCTATTCCAACAATTGGGGCTCCTGCAGTTGGGGCAATCAATGAACTCCCAGAAGAATACACATTTGGAACAGCTGAAACAAGTAAGTGCTGAGATCGTGATGGATTGTCATGAAGGCGCGATGCCATTTGATACAAGGCCTTTTTGACAACTCCAGCTTCACCAGTAACCTGAAGTGCACAATTAACATAAGAAAAGTTCTTTAAGGGATAGTTTAAAACAAACAACAACAACAACACTTGGTGATAGTCCCGCTGAAACGCAGGGTCTGAGCAAGAGATAGTTTAAGACTAGTAAATGAAGAGTTAACAATTCATTGAGAAAAAGCTTCTATAATCTGTTACATTATATAAAGGAGTCACTAATCACAATTCGTCCAAGAAGTGTTCTGCATAATATGAAGAGAAAAAGAACATAGTAGATTTTATAAAAGTGACTTTTTTGGATATACGGAAGAACATGAATTAAAATAACATGAATTAAAATAGAGCACAACTTTTAATAATACTAAAAGCTAGATAGTTTTTAATCTTGTAACTCCAGTTAGAGTAATTACTTACAATAAGATGTCTCAGGAACCAAGAAGGAATAAGAGGAAGTAAAACACAAGTGTTTTAAAAAGGAAATTACAACCAGTACCTGCACAAGTTCATCAGTGCTCAAAGCACAATTTGGTAAATGGTCATCCTTAAGTATGCGAATCTGTGCCCCAGTCTCACTACGGATGTTTTGAACTATTTGACCACCTTTTCCAATGATACAGCCTATTTGATCGGATGGCACAAGAAGTCTAGCAGTTACCTGCTGACCACCCTCAAATTCATCATCATCGTTCAAATCCTCTGCAATAACCTTCTCATGTACCCTGAACAGAGCATCTTGAGCAGGACATATTTGGTTATCACCGTCTTCGTAGGAATTTGTCTCATCACTAGAGCTGTAAATAGTAACAACCCGTTCTTCACATCCCGGGACTGTCTCACCAATCCGAATTTTTGATCTCGTGTCTGCCCTTAATTGCTTGACTATCTCCCCTCCCCTTCCAATAATGCTTCCAATTTTCCTATTAGGGCAAAGGTAACGAAACACTGTATCCTGTGGATCAATAACAAAATGGTCTCTATCATCACCAGAATTTCTCCTCTTGTTTGACCCGCTATCATAGTCAGACTGAGAATTAGACCTCTTTCCATATCTATTCTTCTGACCCGACATTACCATAGAGAACTAACGTCTGCAACAAATGCACAGAGTAAGATGAATTCACATGGTCCACACCAATGCAATAAACAAGTATTAATCTTTAGCAAACAAGAATAGAAACACAAACTGGAACTTAATCCAGAGTACTAAACTAAAGCAATATACCAAACATTTAACACCTATACCAAACTATAACACCTAAAAGTAACACCAAAGACTCAACAACACAACCACAACTCCAATGCATTGAAGTTATATTCTCAAGGTTTAACTAAAGAATCCCTTCTGAAATAAACTATTAACAGAATAACCACTCTTTTTACTTAATATGGAAAGCCACAATTTTCAATTAAAAATAAAAATATAAAGGAAAAATCAAATATTTGCTATAGGATTCGCTGAACTTAACCAAAAACTCGAGATCTGAACAAAGAGGAAATATTAAACCCCAATTTACAGAAAATAAAAGGATCTCACAACGATAAGGTAACAATCGAAGATCATACAAAATGATGAGATCGGATAATGCGTGCCTGAGAATTGATGGTGTCGAAAGGGCTCTGTAGAGAGGTGATTAGATCGGTTATATTGAGAAGGATTGGAAACAATATTCTTCTTGAGAGAGCCTGGCTCTTCGATTGATTTTTCTAGGGTTGGACCAATTAATTTAATTTGGATATCATAAGCAACAGAGCTGAAATCTTCAGAGGTTAATTTTTGCATTCCCCATACTACCCTTGTAAAAACGTCAAAACATTGGGCCACATGATTCTTTTATGGATAAGAAAGTAAATCCATAAATACACATGTGACAAGAACATCCACGCACAACAGACCAGTCCCAAAAACCCCAAACAAAATTCCCGGTAATTTTTAGACACCCAAACAAACGCCAACCTCCACCTGATTCAAGTTTCCTCCCTATGGATGTCAACCTCCGGGCAGCCCCAATTCAGGTACACGCAGACTCCGTCGAAGGTTTTGCATTTCCGGAACTTGCCAGTTAATTGAGCTGTGTAAGCCCTTCGGGAATATCGTCAACACCAAGTGCAATGTTGGCGCCAATCGGAATCAGGCCTTTGTCGAATTTGTAAGCTTTGGATCTTTTGTTGCTTGTTTGTTTCCCTAGAAAATCTTGCAAAATTTCAAATTTTATGGGAATGGAAATTCGTATAGCACGAATACTCTTAGCGCATTGGTTTTGGTTGTATATTTTTTTGCTTATGTGCCTGGTCAAGTTTTTTTCTTTGTTCTGAAACAATATTTGTATGTTTTTATGGTTCCTGTTTGCAGTCAGACTTAAATCAGGCAATTCAAATGGTATCGTACTATGCATCATCTTCAGAGCCAGCGCAGGTTCGTGGTAAAACAGTTTATATTCAGTACTCTAATAGACATGAAATTGTCATACAACAAGAGTCCAGGCGATGTTCCTGGAAATGTGTTACTAGTGACTATTGAGGGTGTTGAAGCTGGTGATATGAGCGGTGATGTCAGTCACTTGGTAAGTTTTCTTCACCTGGTATTTAATTGTTATTACTGGAAACTTAGTTAATGGTTTCATTTGAGGGCATCTGAATGTAACAAAGCAGGCTAGAAATGAGCTCGTTTTGATAGTTGGTGAATATTCTATCGAAGGAAGAGGAACTATATTTAGGAGGCTAGCTTTAAACAATAATATTGTCATTTTTGGTATGTGCCACACTAGTCAATGTCTAAGTTGTCTTTGAAGACACAGAGTGGCATTCTTAATGTCATTAGTTTTGTGCCATAATGGAAGTCCTTCCTACTCTTTATTCATTTGTGACCTAAACATTATTGTTGCCAGAATTTTCTGTATGGCGAAACAGATTATGTTTGTAATTTTATACGCTGTGTGCTATTTCTGTTATTTGTTTGCTTTAAAGATGTTAAATTTAATGTACTTTGTTAGTTTAAGACAATTCATATTTTTAATGTCTATCTTCCTTTGACATCCTGTAAAAGAGTGGTGAAATGGCATAGCAATCTGCAATCCGATTGTGACCCATCTGAAATTTGCTTTGGAAATGTTTTGCTTCTATCGATCACATCTCCTGTGCTTAAATGAGACCTTTCTACTGCTCAAGCAAACTGGTTGTCTCATTTTCTTTCTTTTTTTATTCATCAAAGTCATTAAATTTTCAAGATGGTTGAATCACTGTGGCAATGCCTCATTGAATTTTTTCTGCTTGGTACAGTTTGGGAGAATTAGTATTCATGTACAGTTGCCCATTATGCACACATCTTGATATATTGACCTTCTTTTCTACATTTGATTAGTCACTTCTTGGTATGGACCAAAATGTGTATTCTCAAATTCTTTTAACTATTGGGTATTAAGGTTTTTGTATTGAATGGCTCTTCAGGTGTTTTCTGCTTTTGGATTTGTACACAAGATTGCCACTTTTGAAAAGGCCGCTGGTTTTCGGGTGACATGTTAGAAGTTACTTTTGATTTTCTGAGTTTTTCATTTTCACTTTCAGATCACTGCTAAACCTACGGAACTTCATAACAGGCACTTATTCAATTCACTGATACTGACACTGCATCTTCCGCAAGGAATGCATTAGATGGAAGAAGCATACCAAGGCATGCATATTATCATAAAGACAGTCATCTTTAATTTGAATTTTGAACTTGTCAAATGTTCTTAGTTTTGTTTCTTTTATCCTGCCATGGTAACACCAATTCAGGTACTTGCTTCCTGAGCATGTTGGCTCATGTCACCTGCGGATTTCATACTCTGCTCATACTGATCTTAATATTAAGTTTCAATCTCATAGGAGCAGGTAAATAAGGTTCCAAGCTGTCAATGCTAATATTTGTTATCCTGTCTGTGACCCAAATATCATTATTACTTGTTTACATTATTCATTCAGCACTTGGCTTCTTGCTAATTGGTGTTCGTGCTTTTTTCTCCTAGGGGGTAGTGAAGCCTGGTAGCCAGAGCACAGAGGTGTCATCATGTCCACTTAGTAATTTTCTTCATCTTTTGACTGTAGTTTAATTGCCTTTGTGCATGGCATCATAGACAGTTCACCTTACTTTTGCCTAGAATGAAGCACTACATATCCGACAAAAGATTATAAATTACATTGCATGCTCTTATGTTGCCTTAAGTGTTGTTTTTAATATATCTATTGGTTTCTTATATACTTCCCTAAGTCCTGGAATATTTATTTTAGCTTCCTTCTTTTATGATTAAACTTTTTGAGTATTTTAGCTCTTTTCCTTGCCTGATGAATTGAGAGGTCTATTACGATCATGTGACATGAATACTCAAGATTGATCACCTGATATAAATGAAAAGTGATCACACAATGCAAAATTTTTCTTTTGGGCCATCCTTGCACGTCTTTAGTTGATATTTTCTTGTTTCTTTTGGACCCTACACAGTACATATATTCTAAATCTATTCATTTTTGTGATCCTTTGACCTTTGCTTATTTTTATGTTTTCTTATATCTCTGTGTACTATATTTATTCTTTATTCTGTTTAGCATGTTTTTTGTATTAAATGTTTTCTGCATGGGGATTGTTGCTAGTGCTTAGCAGCCTGTCTTGATTGATACATGTGGTTGCTTGATACCTTTTAGGGACTACACAAATCCACATCTCCCTGTAAATCCCACTGCAATGGAGGGACCTATGCAGGTACTTCCATGTGTACTCTTTTGTTAAATACTTTTTTTTTTTGGTGTTATGTATCCTTTAACAAGCTGTCATCTCCGGCCTCTTGTAGGTCCTGATGGAAAGAAGAAAGAGCCTGAAAGTAATATGCTCCTTGCTGCAATAGAAAATATGCAATATGCTGTGACAATGGATGTTCTTCACACAGTAAGTAGTGCCCTTACTCATTTCTTCATCATGAATTGCTATTTTGGTGTGAACTATTCTCATATATGTTGTGGCTGTTTGATCTGTTACAGGTATTTTCTGCTTTTGGTACTGTCCAGAAGATTGCAATATTTGAGAAAAGTGGTGGAACACAGGCACTGATTCAATACCCTGGTATGCTTCCTTCTTCATTGTATACCGATCAGTATGATGATTGAAACTTGTTTAATGAATTTCTTTGCTGCAGCTGTTTCATGTACAGGGTTATTTCAGTCGAAATGAACTGCTTCTCACTTGTTAATTTTCATCTTTGGCTATACTCCTTTTACAACTCTGCTTTTTATGCAAAATAATTTTGTTACTGGAATATGATAGACCTCTGATTCATCTCACGTATTCTAGGAAAAGAAGGCCCATGAATGAGGGGACAGTTGGCTGATCCTAGAGCAAACATATGGCATTTTTTTATCTTTCCCTTTCATTACGTTATTGTTATATTGTTATGTTTGTTATGTCGTTACTTTCGAATCTAGAAAAGGTACATATAGGCTGTCGCTAGGAGCGAGGACATGTGAATTTGTTTATTGTTAAGGAGAGCCGCAGCACTCTCGAAAGGCTGCTACCATTTTACGAAATTCCCTTTTCCGTAATACTACAAGAGTTGATCGAATCTTGTTGTTCTTTTACATAACGTAGTATCCTATCGGAAATTGGTATCAGAGCCAGCAAGCCATGTCTCGGAAGAACTCTGACGGTAAAATGGAAGCAATTGAGAAAGAATTGGAAGGAATCAGAGAAGAGTTAAGTAAGATTCCAGTAGTGGAAAGAGTTGTTGAGAGAATTTTGGAGATAGAGAAGAGTCTCACGACACTCTCCCAAGGAGTGACCCAGATAATGGCCACAATTAGTGAACAACAGAGAACGGTGCAAGCGGGAAGTGAATCTCTAGGTAAAGGAAAGAATGCTGAACGGGAAGGAGGGTCTAGCTAGGTTGAAAATGAAAAGAATGAGAGAGTACCTATGGGAGTGGAAGAAAGGGTAAGTGTGGTTACGGTGGCACATACCCAGCAGCAAATGAAAAGGTTGGGGGGAGATGTTTGGGAACTCATAATCATGGCGTACTGGGAGGCGTCTTGAGATGCCCTTATTCAATGGAACGAATTCGGAAGGTTGGTTATATCAAGTAGAAATGTTCTTTGAAATGAATCGAATGAGCGAAGTTGAAAAGTTAATGGCGGCTGGAATCAACTTCGAAGAGGATGCTCGCGCCTAGTTTCTATGGACTGATGTGAGAACACCATTCGGTAGCTGGAGTGATTTAAAAAACAGTTGGTTCATAGGTTCGGCCAAACTCAAACTGTGAACTTGTGCGAAAGGTTTTTAGATATTAAACAACATGGGTCAGTGGCCGACTATCGGAAGGAGTTGGAGAAACTCTCAGCACCGCTAACGGCGCCGCCTGTGGAGTTGTTAGAATCCACTTTTGTGAAAGAGTTGAAAATAGAAATCAAAGCTGAACTTCGTTTGATGAACCCGATGGGGCTTAAGGCCCTTATGAATACAACCCAAATGATTGAAGAAAAGAACTGGACCATCAAGCAAAAAGGAAGCACATCGGGACCTATTTCTCTTAAACCCAATCAGTGGGGAGAAGGGAAAGGACTTGTGGGTCGGAACATGAACCAGGAGGTAGAAGCCAAGGCTCCAAACTGAGGAACCTTCTAGAGCACTCGGGTCATGCTGCCAACTTGAGAACCAGCAAGACCTCCAGCAGAGGAAGCCGACGACAGATCCAGCTCATTGAGGCCTAGATCCGAGACAGAAGGGCACTGGGGTTGTGTTATTCGTGTTGACACGACCCGTCTTTTTGGGCCGTGTTGGCACTAGGGAATGGGTAGGCTTAATGCCACCAAAACCTGTAGTAAGCCGAACTGTTCTATATTCTACTAAAAATCCGGCATGACCTACTCGTTTTTCGGATTAATCCTTAACCTGCTTAATAGATTGTAAGAAGTAAGGATCCAACTCTGCAATTCTCATATACATTAACTACTTATCATCAACTGACATCATTCTCAACAACATAACAAATCCATACATGTTTCATGTACATATGATTATGACAAACCATGGAGCAGCTAAAAACATCTGCACTAAACATCATGCCAAAAACATTACTTGTCTGCTTATCCAAGCGAGTCTCAAAAGACTTGGATTTCCCTCTTGTCCGATCTGCTAATCTCCTGAAATGATGATAGTGAGGTGTGAGTCTACAACGCGACTCAGTGAGTTATAAACATACTACCATGCTTGTGAGGCTAGGTAACACAAGGCTAGCTTCACAAGAATGGTCTGAGGCATTCTGAGCATCAATACATGATCAATATAAT
>JAOTIZ010000008.1:12083156-12095205 GCA_027123425.1 Erythroxylum panamense | reverse complement strand
TAATGTATGCTCAAACATGCACTAGGCCAGATATCAGTTTTGCTGTTGGAATGCTAGGACGATATCAAAGCAATCCTGGAATAGACCACTAGAAAGCTGCAAAGAAAATCTTTAGATATTTACAAGGCACCAAGGATTATATGCTCACATATAGCAAATCAACCCATCTCGAAGTGATAGGTTACTCGGATTCAGACTATGTCGGTTGTGTAGACTCACGGAAATCTACATTCGGTTACATGTTCCTATTAGCCGGAGGAACAGTTTCGTGAAAAAGTGAAAAGCAGTCCGTCATTGCTACTTCCACTATGGAGGCTGAATTTGTGGCATGCTTTGAGGCCACGGTTCATGGATTGTGATTGCGTAACTTTATCTTAGGTCTTGGTCTTATAGACAGTATTACCAGACCGTTAAGAATTTATTGTGATAATTCTGCAACCGTTTTTTTCTCTAAGAATGACAAATGTTCAAAGGGTGTGAAACACATAAATTTAAAGTATTTGTTTGTGAAAGAAGAAGTGCAAAAATATAACGTGTTAATTGAGCATATTAGTACTGATCTCATGATAACGGATCCGTTAACGAAAGGCTTACCGCCCAAAACATTTATTGGTCATGTTGAACGGATGGGCCTTATAGATAAGTCCTTATTAGTATAGTATTCAGACATGTATATATACATATCATTGTCTTGCTCGAATTGTTATGAAATTTGTGAATTCAATTACAGTCATATGTTTTTGCTCAGTTACTAGTTATCTATATTATGTTGTATATAATAATATTATTTGTGAGATAACAATTACCTAAGTACTCACTTAAAGTTTGTTGAAGTGAGTTAATTCTGTGATATATGGAAGGAATCAGGTTATATAACTTGAAACCGCCATGATCCCATCAACTTAATTCAATTAAAGATGACTTGATCGATTCATGTATTGTGTGCACTTAAAGTTTTATTATTGGATCACCAAGTAGTAACATGGGCCAAGTGGGAGATTGTTAGACTATTTTATGTCCCATATAAATTATAGTTTGAGTCCTATGAAAAGCACCCAAGATAATGATTATTGGGTATTACAGAATGGATCTCAAATGGTTCGAAGACCTTTTCCCTTTCTCTTCCAACAAATGAATCATCATGATGGTTGGTGATTGAGTATTTAAGTTTTAGAAACAAAACTTATGAATAGTAATCTCAATTATTCTGAACCATTGAAGAACCACATAAAAGAAAGGAAGCAGAAAGGGAATAAATTAACATCTTACAAAACAAAACAATAATGAATACAGGTACGCACAAATCATTCAATCCATAAATGTCTTACACGAAAAATATTTTCTCACTTTTCGCCTGCGTCTCCACCAAGTTCCTCACATTTTTTTCAACCTCTGCATGTCCAGAGTTCTCGTCCCTTTTTTCATTGTTTCTCTTTAAATCGTTGCTTTGTACCAATTGTTGTAGTTATTTTTATGAAATGAAACATAGTGCAATCGTTGTGTTAGCTGCGTTAATAGAACTGTAAAATGAAAACTAAAAGAGAGAGAAAGGAGGAGAGATACCTGGGAGAGAGAGAGAGAGAGAGAGAGAGAGAAAGGAGCAGAGATACATAAGAGAGAGAGAGAGAGAGAGAGAGAGAGAGATACACAAATAAGATAATATTAGAGAAGGAAGACAACATTTATTATGTTACATGTCTCCTACTATATGTTACTACAACGTCTTTAATACACGTAAGGGATGGCTGGTATAAGGTTTGGATTATGATAACAATGGTATTAGTTTATTTAAACGTTGTGTTGCTATGTAGTAGTTCGAACAATGACTTTTCCATTAATTCAAGTGGAGTCATCTTGTTCATTTTTCTCTGCAACATCCTATCTATCCCCGCAATCTTCACTAGCTTTGCCACCATCTTTAATCCTCCTTTCCAACACATCGTCACCGGTGCAACCGTCACGCTCTCTCTAACCGCCTCTGACCCTTTCCTCAATAACAACCCTAGTCGCTTCACCGAGCTATACACGTCGGCAATCGCTACTATCCCTCCCCTTTTCACCATCGCCTCAAGCACCATAGTCGCCTCCTACAACAACGACCATATGACTTCGGTAACCGTGACCATAAAACTTTCCTTTGCTAAACAACTCATCGTTTCCTTGTCTCTATATTTTTTTTCAAAATTTCATTGAATCTCTTAATTCTCTATAAAGTTACGAGAACAAAATTTCAAAATATAGAATTGAACTCCAAGTTATGATGCATGCCAGAAATATATGAGATTAATTGAAGAACATCAGAAATCCTTATACCTGATGAACCCCATAAAATGAAAGACTAGAAACCATGAGTGAGCGGCTAGCAGATTTGCAAAGAGCGGAAAAGGAAAGAAAATGAAGAAAGTGTTAGGGAAAATTACCACAACTACAATAACAATAATAACAATAGAAATAAAATGCAAAAAACTAAATCAACACAAGCAATTTTCGTGAAAAACTCCTCTCAACTAGGGGAAAAAATTATGGTCCGGATCTCTACGGACTAAAGTCAATCCACTATAATAATCAAGAGTACAATTAACAACTAACAACAATAATCTTAACGTCAACAAGAACAATTATCTCTAGGTTCTAATACAAATTGAAAACCCTAATATATTTAGTACTCTCTACAAACCCAATAGATACCAACACCGAATACCTGTCGATGATGATCTGCTTCTTCTTGATTATCTCACCAAATAGTTGTCATCACACACCCCAAAACAAAGGAATAGACTTTTCTTTTTCTTCTCGTCCATTCTAGTTTTTTTTAAATACCACTTACAAGCGAAAAAGGCGATAAAGCCATTTTTATCTTAGCATAAATTGGCTTCTCCAATAAGCCAGCAAAACAACTACCTTACTCACAAAGCAATGAAGCACCAACTCCTTCCACCCATGGGCCAATCAAAAAAACTCTTCACTTGGTGAGCCACCACTTGCAAGTGGAACAAAGCCTACCCTTGTAATGTTTCACCGAGAATAATTTTGATGTTTTTATCCTTTTTATTTCCTTTTTCTTTTTTCTTAGTTTTATTTTATTTCAAATAACAATTAAAATAAAATTCACATAATAAGTATTTGAGATTTAGGAAGATACACAATAGAAAGGGAGAGCTTTAGCCGACTACCTGCACTGTAGATTAATTAATTAATCTGTAGTGTTGTTGAAGAAGAGAAGAATAAGAGAGAGATACTGAACGACACTATTTTATCTAAAGTAACATGATGTTGTTAAGTGAAATTAGAATGCACGGGTCAGAAACTTAGATGTTTTTTATACAAAAAATATGAGTTCAACTTAATGCTCGGTCAAATTGAGTGAACTTATTGACTTCACATTGACTCGAATTGAACCACAACTTTCCTAAATTCTCGTAAAATGGGGAGCTTTATGCATAGGATATGTTTACTTTATAAACTTATAATTTATTATTTAAGATTGAAATATAATTGTTTTATTATATATGAACTCGTAATTTATTGTTTAAAATTTTGAATTAAGATGCGATATTATTTTATCCATTCATGAGTCAAAACCAAGGCTTTTACCTTAGTGCTTCTTCGACGTGGGCTGGCTCGGCAAGAGATTTGAGTGACTTAGTAGAATGTATCTGTCCATAATTTACTGCTAAGAGTGGAAAGAGAGGCAAAAGTGGCACCGGAGTTGCCCAAGGAGGCTGATTCCGGTGGCTTTAAGTAAGCTACAGAAGGGCGAGGATGGGGTCCAGGGCCAGTTTGAAGTAGTAAATTTTATTAAGGTTTACATGGTTGTTGCAAGACTTGGTCCAGAGGTTAAACTTTCCCTGCAAATGGTAACTAGGCTGTGGCCTACCATGTGAGGATGTTGATATTCAACAGTACTCTCTGAAGTGTACAAATTTTACTGATGGAATCTAAAGATTTCCCAGTGCCTGTAGTCTTTTATCTTAATGACTTGTAGGAACCGACACTCGTAGCCAAAATAACATCAATTCCGTTTTGGATGCATCAGAAACGACTAACTGGTGCTGAAGAACTTAGCAAGGATTTTGTGAACTCTTCAGCCACCGACATTTGCACTTGGGTTAGTTCTTAGTTCCTTCTCAATGTCGGCAAGTCCCACCCACTTCACCAGAAAACTACCCCAAATTTTACTACGTTCTAAAGTTTACTGCTAAAAGTTTGAAGGCATTTTAGGGTTTTTGACCCTAAACTAATTTATGAAGATTCAATCATGATTTAGGATTCTTTTTTATAAATAATATTAGACTCTGAAAATTTGAAATACGCTTTATTCTTTTAATTTGATTTTACACACTAAAATAATTGAATATTTGTATCTTAAGTAGTAGGCGTGTCTAGTCCTTACAATTTGCACATCATACTTTATCAATCTGCATCTTTTGAAACAGTCACGAAACCCTCATTAACACGATCAATGGCTTTCCATCTAAAATAAATTAGTCAGCGTGTATCCTAAGCCCTAAGTTCTTGACTAATTTTTGGTTGATAACTTAAGGCGAAACTTTCATAACTGAGCTTTATAATATATGATATAGGCAAGAAAATGTAGTCCTGAGCCGATTAAAAGTTGCTGCTCTTTATTTTTGTCAGAACTGAACTCCTTAGCTGAGGGCATATTCAAATTCAATGGTATCATTCCATTCCAAAGTTAATGCAAATGGACAGTACTTGAACTTCAGAAATTAACCTGACCTTCGATGGAATTATCTTCATTTTCCATTCATTTTGGGTCTCATAAATTGGCATCTCCCATGACTTTAAGCGAATCGTCTCCTTCCACAACTTACTGAAACAGTAGTCCCCTCATGTGGGAACTGGTAAGCAGCCTTTTACTCGTCGGTTGTTTTTGATCTGTGCCGGTAGACGAATCTGGTTACCTGATGTTGGATGCTTACCAGACCACTGGCATTGGCAACAAGACTTGATGAGACGGACCCTCTTATTTATTTATCTCCATAACAATCATCGATCTGAAAGCTGAGGTGTTGACCATTTTACAGTAATTTGGTAATGCTCCCAGACAAAAAAAAGGGAAGGAAACTATTTTAGCCTCATTCACGTATATCTTGTCAAATGGTGACTCTACAGTTTCCTATTGGTATATTCTAATTCTTCACAATCTCATAGCCAATCTTTGATTCTTAACATTCAGGTTAATAATTTTCGATAGGCTAATTATATTGCACTCCCAACATTTTCAAATTTAATTAAGCTTGAAGACTGAAAAACGAAAATTTTAACAATAAGTTTTCTTTTTAATTGAAGCCTTTCATATTTTCAATTTATTAGCATATTTCATACAATCTTTCATTATATATATATATATATATAGTCTATATTGTATTTATGTTTTTAATTTGGTTATTATTTTATTTCTTTCTTTTCGTGTGGAAATTATATCTTAAATTATTAAGTTGAAACCGAAAATTAAAATTAAAATTTCATCTTACTGTGTTTGTTTCTTATGTATTTTTAGAATTAGCAGTTCCATGTGTCACGTTGTACCTGTTGTGGTAATTTCGATTCCATGCAACACTTCTGCTCATGCTTCTTGTCACAATTTAAAAATAAAAGAATTTTGGATATTGCTAAAATCAAAGACAGTGGAATCTAGGTGGGGTTTAGCATTAAATGATATGGTATACGATTAGGAATTGAAAGGGCGAAGAACAAATAAAATGGAAATGAAGCATCAAATCTTTATTTTCATACTACGATGCACGTGATGTGTTGGTCCGTGGTACTTCTCAAACAAGCATTAACTAGGTGCAATACAGGAGATGCTTGCCAGCGATTTTGTTTGATCAAGTTTGGTTATTTAGGTCTCTGAGATTTGAAATGCATCTTAACGGTAACATCTCATTCATAAGCAAAAGACTTGGTACCTCGCTCCAGTGGCAGTCTGAGTTTCAGTGAAGTGTTCTGTGGATGCTTGCATATTCTTTCTTTTGCATATGATATGTTGATGTATATGGACATCAGAATTTCTTTGACATTGCATTTGCAATTTTATTTTATTATTATATGATTTACCATGATTACAATTGTATTATGCTCAATTATTGTAATTATCATAATTTGCTTGCTTTAGTAAAGGAATATGGAGTAAGAAGTTTACGGAGTCCCTTTTCAGGACCACTTTTTGAGAAAATAAGTGTATATATTATTTGAGCTGAAGGTGCTTCAAGATCTTGCGAATTAATCGGAGAAACCTGATTGAATGATATTTTTGCATGCTCAGGATCAAATAGACAACAGTGAACCCACACCATGATATGGCTGAGAATTAGATTGATACGTTGTCTCCTTTGGGGGGTTGTAACGTTAGTAAATTGATAGCTATCCTCCTGTGCATTTGTCTGTGATTGATTTAGGCATTAATTTAGCCAGCTAAGAGTAGAAAACATACATACAGATAAACCCCAGGCAATTGTCACTCGAGTCTACTTCTGGACGTGAGTCATCATCTTCAGTTACCTGGAAGAAGGTTTGAGTCCAAATTTTATTTCCTTAGGGGATGCTCATGATCCTTTAACTTTGTTCACTGGAAGCTTTTCAGGGACTGACTTCCTGTATATTAAGAAAAGTTGGTTTTTCTTGCACTGAGATCATCCATAAAGGTGCTCGGTGATAAGTATGGGATCTTCTGTATCCCATAACTTGTACCAACTCTGTGCCAAGTCATCCCAACCCTTCATTTATGTGAAGACCTACATAAATAGAGGATTGAGATAATTTAGCACAGGATTACAGATTATGAAATACAGAGGATCACATCCCGTGAATTAAAGACATAAAGCCCCGCTCAATCTAGGCCATAGATACGTTACCTTCTCAGGAACCAAAGCCACTTTGAATGGTCATGAAAACAAATTTTCTTACTGAACAAATGATGTGAAGTTGCGACGTGCGGATAGCTTGGTAGTGTACTCTAAAATAAACATAACATGTGAGCTTGAAAGTTGTATTACTAGGCATTGGACAATGATTACATCCTTGGAATAGTTTTTGAGATTGAGATGGTGATGGTGGAGGTTGTAGGGTCTAAAGCCTTTTCTCTAGTAATGTAGGTGGTGGACAGAAGGAGAATGACCACGAAAAAGTACCTGGTAGATATATATGTAGCTTTAAGGCCTACTGAGCTTAGAACTATTCAATCTTCTGACTATGTTTTCTCTCTCAGGATTTTCCTGTATGAAGAGCTTTTTTTATATATTAAGAGTGCGGTTAGTTCGTACAGGCGAATGATAATAGAAATGTAAATAAATATAGTAAGAAATAGAAATAGATATTATCATTATAATTATGATGGTTGGTTAAGAGGAAGGAATGATTATCATTACCATTGACAATGGTTAGTTTGTAAAAATACTAAGAAATAAAATTTTATTATAATTAATTAATTAATTAATTATATTATATTTTAATTAATTATATTGTAATTAATTAATTACAATATAATTATTAATAAATAAATAAATTATATTTTCCTTAATTATATTGTAACTAATTAATAATATTTTAATTAATTAATTTGATGATATTTAGTTATGATAATTTATGATCAGCTAATAATTTGATGTTTCTATAAATAAAAAATATTTTAAAATTAGACCTAAATTTAAGAAGTGAGTTTGCTAGAGAATTTGAAGAAAGAGAAAGATGTTTTAATTTTAGACAAAATAAGACATAAAATAAAAGAAATGGATTTTTAAAATAAAAATTTTAAATTATTTTATAACTCATATCACAAAAAATATATTCTTAAAATATTGTAAGTATAGTCATCATGTCATTAAATAAAAATCTAACTTAATTTTCTAGTAAAGAAGAACCTCGTGAACTTTTATACTAAGAAACATCAAGCCAAATAACCAAAAACAAAGAGAAGTGGCACAACATGATCTATCAACAAAATTTTCTTCTAGTACATTATGAACATTAACCAAAACACTAAAATTTATAGTAGCATTAATAAGAGGCCCACAAAATTATAAACCTACAACTGTAACATGCAACCATAAATTTAAGGATACGACACAAGGGTAAATAATTAACATAGTGCTAAAATGTGATAAACTTAATAAAATGCTTCATCTAATTATAATTTATTTTATAGAGGGGCCAAAAAGAGAAAACAAAGAAATCCCAAATATCTTTGCTATTCAAATTCTAATTTATAATACGAAGATTCATATTCCACTTAAGCAATTGAATATTGTACAAATCATTTTGAACAAAGATGTTGTGTATAAAAAACAAGATAAGCCTAATTATATTGCAATAAAACTAAAAAAAAGTTGACATATGTTTATCACAACATTAGTCGGAAAGAACAACAAATCTTAGAAAAAGCAACTTAAACATAGTTCTAACAAATCAAAGTCACTTTAAATTCCATAAATAAATAACTAAAATCAAGTACAACTTATACCATTCATCATTTGATTAACTATCATTTTGTCTTCTCTAAGCTAGCTTTGAATTGTTTACTAGTCTAACACTTTAAGGCATAACACCATTATTAGATTAAAAAAATATATGAATAATTAAGTGCATAAATGATAACTTTAAAAAACCCATTTATATTTTCCTACTGGTATTTAAAAATATCTATAAGTAGACTGATGTAGATATCACCAATGAAATTGATAACAACTCTATCTTTCTCTTATTCTTTACACCAAAATCTCTTCGCAAATAAAGTAAGCATATTTTTGTTCAATGTAATATTTTCATCTATAATGTGATCCCTATCTTGAGTTTTAGACTTAAAAAAATCTAAATTACTTTCAGTTATGCATTTAATTATGAATCTAATTAAAAAATGCACACAAAAATAAAACTCAATTTTAATGTAGAGACAAGTTTTTATTTTTTTTGTTAAATATAAATCCCCTTGTCCCTAATTTTGTTGAAACAAAAAATGCATAAAGTTATGTCAATTTACTTGATAATAGCCACTAATAGGGATTAATGTTGAACTATATTTTAGAGTTCAACAAAATATGCTATCAAAATGACATAATACACTCATTAATAAGGAATAATAATGTATATCTTGCAAGCCATGTTCTGTGTTGAAGAGTGTTGATAATTGTCCAACCTCATTTTTCTTCTTTGTAGTTTGCGATTATTTATCTATCAAGGTAAGTCGTTCAACTAAGTAATGTCTACAATGAGATCAATTTTGTGTTGTTCTTTGCAATTTTACCTATAACAATGATTGATGAGATTTTAGGCTCACGTTTAATAGTCCAAGCATTTATGTGTGGGCATTGTTTAAATTGAAATGTAAAGACCTGAACTTGTAGGTGATTAATTTAAACTTAGTATTAAGATAAGAAATTCACGTAATTGACATGCAATTTTTTGCATAATAACCCCTAGAATGGTATATAGGCTGAAAACCTGTGATTTAGCTCCTATGAGGCTTATCAATAAAAAATTCAACGAGATTTGCAGTCACAATGGGAACTTAGGAGCCGGTTATACCTTTAAGGCAAATTTAGAAACTTTTGAAGAAGAACTGAACCCACAAGTAAAAAAGATTTTTTTTTATAAATCAGAAAGGCTTTTATAAAATGAAAAATATATGTACAGATAAAAGGAATCAATCCCTAACCCTCTTAATCCATAAGGGCTTAAGGAAGCTCCCACTTCCCAAACCCTAAATCAAAACAAAGATAAACCGCACCATCTCTAATAGTTTCCGCCCAAAAGAACAAAAGCCCAACAAATCTGACAAATAACACAAAATCACCCAATTCCATAAACACTCTCAAACAACAATATAGGAATATGAAATTTGGAACTCTTGATTAGGCGAGACGATCTTGAGCTCCTAAGATGAACCAGGAACAACTCCTGAGTAAAGTACACAACTGGCCTTCATGATTAGGACAACCCAGACTAGATGCCCTATGCAAACTGGATCGTCACCTGGCTGCATCACTTTCAGATAAAACATTAGAGAAAATTAAATTTAGCACACTCTTATTACCTTCTCTCAGTGTTTAGGCTGAGGTGCTCCATAACTTGAAAGATCACACGCATAGAAAGATTCCGTTCATCCATGACTTCTTCTATAAAGGTCTGCCTATTCCTTTCCAGCCACAGGTTATAGACAGTAACAGAAAGAATGATGAGGAAAGAGTTTAAGTCACAGGTTCTGGTGGAGGCTGACTGGGAGAACCATAATAATATAGAATGAAGGTTTCTAAGAGATGGAATGGAAATTTGAAAATGGCTAAGGCTTTGAATCCAAATTGTTTTAGAAAAAGGGCACTCAAAGAAAAGATGATCAATAGTTTCGAGGTCAGCTACACACAAGGAACATCGGTTTGGCGTATGAAGATACTGCAAATTATCCCTGGTTGGCAACTTATACAAAAATGCTAACCATAAAATGAAGGAGTATCTCAGACTATTTTTGTTATGCCAAACAAGGTTATACCAGGGAACTGTAGGAACTGGGGGCCTTAAATAGGTATAAGCAGACGCATTTGTATACTGTTTTGTAGGACACGCTAACCATTCTAAGGTATCCTCTCTTGCAGCATCAGGGAGGTAGGTAAGAGGAACCAAGTGACTGAGGTCCACCGGTAACTCCTGCCAACACCAACCAGTGTCTCGTATTATTGCCGAAACTCTAGCACTCAAAGGAAGTCCCGACCCATTGATCAACCTAGGAGTAGAGTGTTCCAATAAGAAGCCACTAGGATGCCAAGGATCCAGCCACAAAGAAGTAGAAATTCCATTTCCAATTCTAAAACGGAATTGATTCCCAAGTTGATCCCTCACAGACAAAAGCTTACGCCAACTCCAGGAACTATTGTTAGTAGGAGAGGTATGCCAAAAAGATTTTTGACTTGCTAAAATCAGCAAACCAAGAATTATGGCCAAATTGTGAGATCATGACTCAATTGTCTTCAATTATTTGAATATTGAACATAAAGTCCGAAGGGCATATTTCTGATTGAAGTTTGGATAAAATTCTTGCTTGGTATAATAAATCACTAGCTCTTGATCATACAATTATTGATAATTTCTACAATATGAAGAAACTGATTAGGGGTCTTAGTTTGCTAGTTGAAAAAATCAATTGTTGCAATTTTGGATGTATGCTGTTTTGGGGAGATGATATGGAATTATAAGAGTGCAAATTTTGTAGTCAATCTAGATTCAAACTTAAATAGCATTCTATGAAACAGAAATTAATACCCTGGAAGTAGATGTACTATTTTCTGTTAACTTTAAGACTTCAAAGGCTATATGACTCTGATGTTACTGCATCTCTTATAAGATGACACAATGAACATGAACAGGAAGATGGAGTAATGAGCCATCTATCGAATGCTCTGGCATGTAAACATTTCAATAACACCCATTTTGAGTTTACAGTTGTAAGTAGAAATGTTAGGTTGGGATTGTTGATAAACAAATTCCAACCTTTTGGTCAATCTGGCTAACAATATTCATCATAGCCAATTATAATTACTTCTTATAATTTGCCTCCATAGATGTGTATGAATGAGGTATATATGTTCTTAACAGTGATTGTGCCAGGGCCTACGAGTCCAAAGCATAAAATTGATGTATTCTTACAATCATTAGTCTTTGAATTGTATCATCTTTGGGAATTTGGTGTGGAGACATATGATGTGTCTCTTAAACAAAATTTTTTGTTGAGAGCAACTTTGATGTGGACTATTAGTGATTTCCCTGCGTACACTATATTGTCTAAATGGAACACATAAGGGAAATTGACTTGTCCTTACTATAGCAATGATTTTGATGCTTTTTATCTTCCTAACGGGGCCAAAACATAAGGTTTAACAATCACAGAAAATTACTTCCCTTAAATCATCCATTTAGATACAATAAACAAAAGTTCATTAAGAATAGGATGATAGAAACACCCCATGTAGGACCTCGGCCTCTCGGGCCTCGCGTCCTCCACTTGGGCCTCGGCCTCTCGGGCCTCGCGCCCACCCGCTTG
>JAOTIZ010000008.1:11992990-12027073 GCA_027123425.1 Erythroxylum panamense | reverse complement strand
GTGATTTATTTTACTGCGATGCCATGAGGATATTAGCGAAATTTTCTGGTAGTGAACCTTTATCGTGGGATACGTGTTGGAATGACCTTCGGGCGTCCCGATGTGTACCCTACGATGAGGGGGCGCTACAGTTATCAACAATTTACCGGCTCAGGACAAAGCTGCATTGGGTTGGGGCTACAAGTTTGTTGAGGTGGGGTTTCAGTATGTTGACGATCACTTTGGTGATAGCCTTGTACAGGACCGTACACAGAGCGATAGGCCGGAACTGCATAATCGACTGCAGGGAGGGGGTCTTAGGAATGAGGACCAAGATAGTATGATTCAGGGCTTGCTCCCAGATTTCGTGCCTAAAGGTTTTTTTGTATGAATAAGACGAGATCGGGCCCAATGTGTTCCCACTGGGATTGGAATAAAAACGCAGTGAAACCGTCGATGCCCGACGCCTTATGAGGATTCATATCAAAGAAAGCAGTCTTGACTTCTTCGGATGAGATAGGTCTGAGCAGATCCGTACGAGCCTGGAGAGGGAGAGGGGGAAAAATACCGGGAGGAAGAGGGGGTGGCGGGGTGGACTGGCTAGTGGTGTAGAGGTTGGCAAAGAAGTTGCGGGCGATGCTTTGAATGTTACTAGGATCCGAACTTTCACACCATTTTCATCGCGGAGGGAGAGACATTGCAGGGACCGTCGGCGTCCCGTAGTGACCGCGTGATAGTACTTAGTGTTTCTGTCCCCCTACGCGAGCCACTGGCAACGCGATTTTTGGTGCTAGAATAATTCCTCTTGAACGAGTACCTGTTCAAGCTCCTGCTGAAGGTACGCCTCCAAGTCGGGCAAATAGGCAGAATCCCTAGCATCTAGGTGGGTTTGAAGGCCTCGAAGGCGCGCCATGAGTCTCCTTTTGCGGTGAAAAATGTTCCCGAAAGTGGTAAAGTTCCACTGCTGAAGTTTGGTAGCCAAATGGCCGAGCTTAGTAGTAATAGTCGAAATATGGGCGTGTCAATTGTCCTTAACAGTTTGGCCAAATTGGTCATAGGTCAACCAGACAGACTAAAAATGGAAAGCCTGAGGGGGAGGGGGAGGAGACGGAGGATGCGCGAAGGTGACAAGGAGAGGGCGATGATCAAATTTCAGGAAGGGAAGGGGATGAACAGTTGTGTGGGGAAATTCTGACAACCATGGATTGGAGCAGAAAGCACGATCAAGGCGGGCGCGAAGCTGCCCGCGTCTCCAGGTGAATTTAGGTCCAATAAAGCCAAGATCGTGCAATTGACAGCAGTGGATGCAGTCGCGAAAGGAAGGGCTCACTCCTGAGCGGAGGCTGGAGCCACCCCGTTGATCGTCACAGTCCAACTTGGCGTTAAAATCGCCTCCCAAAAGTTAAGGGAGATCTGTAGACCGGGCAATGTTCTGTAAATGGTCCCATAAGTAATGTTGAAGAGAGTAGGTCAGGCTGGCATAAAAAGCAGTGAACACGAACGGAGTACGAGTCCATTGGATCTTCACATGAATGAATTGCCGATGGGTTAATAGAATTCGAATAACGGTGTCCTTATTCCATAAAAGCCAGATGCCGCCGGAGAAGCCTATGGCCTCCACTCGGAAGGACTGATTGAAACCCAAGTTCTTGATGACTTGTTGGGCTCGAGCACCACTGATGTGGGGTTCCATCAAAACTACCAGTATCGGTTTGTGAGTGCGGATGTAGTTCTTAAGAATAGGCTGGAAGGATTTACCCTCTGCCCCTTGACAGTTCCAGAGGAGGATGGACATAAAACCAACAGAGAAAAGGAGTGGGCTAAGAGGCAGGGGTGTCGGCTCCATCACAAACTGGTCCCTCATCAAGTGAACTCTCAGTAGCCGCTGTTATTTCATTCATTGGGGAGTCAAGGATAATAGTGGCATCAGGGCCGGACGATGGAATTACCGAAGAGTCGAGGGGCCTAGACGGGGGAAAAAGGTGTATGGTGGTCGCGAGAGAGGTGCGTTCTAGGTCACCCTGTGGGTCCTCTTCCATTCGGGTATGGGTTGTGGCTTCAGGGGGAGGAGTGGTAATGGAGGTGTCGTGGAAAATAACCTCGGAATGAGAGGGCAAAGTGATGGCGATATGGTTGTGTGTGGAATTGGAGGGATCAGTGGGCTTTTGGCCCTTGTCCGAATGGTGAGGGGCTTGGGGAGGGAGCTGGGCTAGGTTGGGGCGTAAGCTAGGCTGGCCTTGGGCCAGAGGAGCTGTTGGAGGAGGGAAAGGGCTCGGGCTGGCGAGGGTGGAGCCAGGCCCAGCCTGATGGACACGTGGCTCACGTGGAATGGGAGGCCCATTCATGCGTGGAGCCCGCCCGTTAGCATGGTGTGGCGTCGTCTTATAACTGGTGAAGCCACGACTGAGACGAGAAGGTTCTGGAGCATGTGAGGATGCGGGAGCGGCGTGCTGGGTGGAAGGAGATGCATCTGTGGCGGCGAGGGGGTTGAATCACGACCCCGAGGGTCGTACAGTGGTGTCAGGATGGCACCTATCGCGACCCGTCTTAGAGCCATTGGGGTTACGGGGAGGACGCCTCTGAACTTGAATCTAGGGGTCGTAAAGATCATCGGGATTTGCACCTGCAGAAGGAGAAGGGGACATAACCGTTGGGGAGGCGGGTAAGTGCGACGGGGAAGGAGCTTCGGTAGGGACAACCAGTGGCCTTGGTTCAGAGGATGCGGCAGGGGAGGAGGAAGGTGATGGTCGGTGGGGACATAGCTCTGTTTCACGTCCAGTGTGGCCACATGCAAAGCAAATCGGCGGGAGGCCCTCGTAGGCAACCTTAACCCACTCACCGTCTAGTTCCACCATGGAACGAAGGGGTGAGTGCAAGTCTATTTCCACCGCCACTCGGGCGTATCGGCCGCGCTGGGCTTGCTAGGTAGTATTGTCAATGCGGATGGTGCATCCAAGCAGATTGCCTAAAGCACGAAGGATAGTCGGAAGGTAGAGCGCTACCGATAGTTCTGGGAAGCGGACCCAAGTGATCACATGGGAGACCTCACCGGAAGACGGTCGGAAGGAAGGTTTCTTCTGCACCGAGAGGGCGTGTCCCATGATCACCCACGGCCCACCCTTAAAGACGTTGAGGTAGTCTTCCTCCTACACAAAGTTAATCAAGAAAAATTCATTATCTATATCAATTATCTTTATCGCACCTGAAAGTGGCCACATGGATTGTAGGCGTTGTTTGAGCATGTTGAAACCTATGCGGCGGCCCAACAATTTGACCACAACCGCAGTAGCCCATTGCTTGTGGAGACGATCCTTGAGGGAGTTGGATAGCTTGATGCCGAGCTCAAGTTTGCCTTGCACCAAAGTAATGTCACCCTCCTCTACCTCCACGGGGTCCTCATCTAGCCAGGTAAGTGTTTCTGCCTCTTCTGTGTGAGATTGCCCAGAAACTGCTGCACTATAACTATAGGGAAGATGAGCAGGAGCAATGATTGGTGGGGGTGGATCTTCTTCCCTTTCGCAAATCCGGACCTTCTTAGCAGCGTGTCCAGTAGTGGTCTGAGCGTGGAGGTCATCTCGGGAAGGGTCTGACTGTTGCCAGTCCTATGAGGTCGTGGATGGGAGTTGAATGTCCATGGTCAACGCAGGAGCCTGCAGAGAGGATGTACTGTAGAAGGGAAGAGCGTTTTACTGTAGTAGTTGAGAGCGTTTTTTCAAAAGTGTATATATTTATACTTTACTACGACTATTGTACAGGATAGCCGTAGCTTCTAACTTTTAGTTTAGAGGCCAAACAAGAAATACATTTTCAGTTTACTTGTTCATGCATCCGTATTTAAGCGTATTTGTGAAAAATCTACTTAGATGATTTTTAGTAAACTTTGATCACAATATTATTATATAAGAGCTGCAGGTTGCCCATTCATAACCTCCCTTATTTTGCCTTGTTTTGTTTTGTACGAGAGCCTATTATTTTACTTATCAAAAATAAAAACAAACAAAATAAAAGCCTCTTCTATTTTATCAAAACCTATAAAACGTTAAGAATGGCCAGTAAGTCCTTATAAATAATACTGGTTCATCAAGTAATAATTTGCGTGGCTGTTAACTACATGGACTTACAAGATTATTTATTTTACAAATATGTAACGTTTATAATATTGTGTCTCTTCTTTTCTTTATTTCTTCTATTATCATATTTACCTTACTTCCTCACTTTCTATCCACTTTTCATTTGATTTTGCATGTTATATAACATCAGTTTTTTTTTAAATTACTCATCAATAAAGCGCTAAATTTGACCTTTTCATCTTGCCTAGAGTAGTATCATACTAACTTAATTAAAAAGATCAAAATGATTATGCCAAGATTGATTTCCTCAGAGAAGTTTTATTTGCACTAAGACTCTCTATACTTTTTCTTTATCAATTTGTACAGCTTCTTCAATGAAATTGAAATTGAAATTGTAAAGGAAAATTAATATAAAAAAACAATATGACTATATTAATCCTATAACATACACTTGGCGAACATGACCCTGTGGCTCACCGTATCTTAGGTGCTAATTATATTCAACCAGCAAGGCTGCAACGGCTCCTTTGTCTCTTTGTCAATCTGTATCTATTTCATAGCTGATTATTTGGCTTCTGGAGGCACACAATGAAATAGTCTATGACTATCTGCAGTTATACTAAGACCAAGGAAACAAAAGTATACTTACAATATACAATCACGAAATCAACATTAGAGATACTTACAATATACAATTACAAAACCAACATTAGAGGCAATCTTTTTATTCCCAAATTACAATATGGAGGTTTTACTAAAACTAGTCAACAATAAGTAACTCAAAAAAGCCACTCAAAAACGTAAACCACTTTGAACACCACAAAATTACAAACAATAACAGCACAGCACCTTAGAGTAACTGTGATCAGCCTTGCGGAGAAGGGACATACACGTACCCAGTTCTCGGGTTAGTGTTAGGTTGCGGATCTTGATAGTCCAACATCTCGATCATCTTTCTTAATTTTCCTGCAGTTTCCTGGAACCAAACTTTAAGCAATTCAACGCCATAACAAAAACACCTACGAGCAAGAACTTGTGGACAACAGTGATGATACCAAATGCGGTAAGTCGGTAACAAAACAATATTAAGGAACACCAACCGACCTCTGCTTGAACCGAGGAATCTACTACATCAGCTGTCTCTATCATCATCTTTCTGCCAAATCCTTGTAGAACCGTCGAAGGTGGCACAATTAAAAGATGAATCGATCAGTTAAGCATTTCAAAGAGAGAGAGAGAGAGAGAAATTACAAAATACGAAGTTCAAAAACAAGAAGTTGTAGTATATACCATTAGAGATGGAGAGAACCAGAATAGCAAAAACAAGTAAAAACCTGAGAGAACGAGACCGACCCATTGTTTCTTGCACAGTTCCAGGAAATGGGTAAGGCCTAGATTTTATGGGCAGCTTTTAGGTCTCCAAGAAACAGCCTACAGCAGACGCAATGAAGAGAAGAGTTATTAATGCTTACACACTTCGCTTGCAATAGCGGTACAAAAACGTGCTATGTACTCGAGACTGATAAATTTTGCGTTTATGGATGTGTAGGTATCTATGAAGCTGTAAGACTTGGGACACTTCACAGAAAGTGTGTGGTTTCATTTTGGTTTTGGGCCTTGGAAAGGAGTTCAGATCTTCTGTATAATATTATAGTGTTTTATTGTGTCCAATGAATTTCAGCCGTTTATTTATATAAATTCTGTGTAGGTCTCGCGTGAACCTCACGTGGACTCCACAAAATAAATGGTTGAGATTTCATGGACAGAATAAGACAGGATAATATTGGACAGAAAATCTGCTCCCCTCGTAAAGATGTTACGTGTACTCGACCGAATCGGTTAAAAGTGAAAACTGTAATAAAATATGATGGAGCTGATTCAAGTAGTGACATAATCTGTGTTACATGACTTTTAATTTAGAAGAATCGTAGATCCCAGTTGGGGCTAATAAGAGAAAATCATACCTTAAGAAAGCATGTTTCTTATTAATGATTCTCTCGTGTTACTTTTTTGTGAGTCATGATGGTGTCATCTGATATCATAAGGTTTTATCTTTTCTTCAGATATATCTTCCCATGTTTTCTGGGGTAAAAGCTGGCAATTTATGTTTATAAACTTTAAGTAAAGAACGTGCTTTATAATTGCTGAAATGTAATGTCTAAATTCCTTTAAGAGCCTGAGAAGCATGTTGATGTCTGCTGATACCAGGCAATCAATTGCATATTTGTGTTGCTGCTTCATTTTCTATTTAATGGAAGGAGATTTGGCAGAATTATAATTTTTTTTACAAAAATATATAATTGAATTGGTCTTAGTTTCAGAAAATAAATTGATTTTTTAAAATAGAATTAGAATAAATAAATTTAAGTTAATTATTGTTAATAAATATAATTAAATTTAATATTTCTTCAAATTTTATAAATTTCAAACCAAATTTGATTTAATAGTTAAAATAGAATTAGAATAAATATTAATTTATCAATAAAAAGTAATTTTAAAGTTATTTATTTTAATAAAAGAAAATATATAAGATATTAAAGTAAATTTATTTAATTAAAATAATTTATCTTTAAATTTTATCTAATATATAGTTATTATCAATGATAAAAATATAACTACATAAATATTAACAACTAAGCATATTTTTATTTTTATTTTTAAAAAAGCTTAAACTGAAAACAAAAAAATAAAAACTAAAAATTACGAAAAGTGGAATAAAACTGTCCTAAATTATTAATTTGACTTTCTGTCTCTTCACCCAAATTTTTCTTTTGGCCTAATTTTCCTAATTTCAGGCATGCCTTGAAGAGGGCAAATACTAAAAGGTCATGACAGTGGTGAACTAATTATAGTTATACGTTCGCTTTTTAATTAATTTTTCGAGTATGTAAGACACAAAATTAAAGAGTGGTTGTCCCTATCCTATCCTGAGAATAAAATTGGTTTTCTTATTCGACAACAAAATGAGATAATTTACGGTGAGATTAAAGAATAACTTACGTTTAGAACTCTAAAAGCATAGATACAATAGAATAGTAGAAGTCGATTAAGTTAACATGCTTGCCATTGATTACGATGCTTATCCACGTGCTAACCATAGCTTCAGCAACTTGTCTTTACGCCTTTTACTCAACAACCATCAGATAACGATCGACAAATTGATATAAGTACAGCGGTAATTTTGGATTAGTCAACTCAGGAGGTTTTTCTTTTTTTTCAACTGCAAAATATCATGCTTTAATGTAATTAGATACTTATTCGTGCACGTTCATCCACATTAAACTAAAATAACGCATTGGGACGCTAAATTACAACCATGTAGGGTATCGTTTTGGCCTTTGAAATCACCATTTTTTATTGTTTGCCACATAAAAAATAGACAAGTTGAGTTGATGCTTCAAGCAGTAATAAGTTAGGTCTTACTGCACCAACGAAAGAAGCATGTACGCCACTAGCTGCCGGGAGAGTCTAATCGATTGTAGTTGAATTAGATTCATTTGACGCAATTAACATTCTCTTCTCTTTTAATATGATTTTGTTTTAGGATAATTTTTTGACGACAAGTATCCGTGATTTAATTTATCAAACATGAGAGATACATTTTTAGCATGTATATCACGAAAGAAATCAGTGTACCGATCGATAATCTGACTTTTCTAACAATTTTATCTAACTCAGGCTTATATATATTTCAGGAGTTTCTAACGGACGTTATAGAGCTTATTCCCTGAGACAAACAAGAAACTTTATACCGCAAAATTTTACGCTAATAGAATGTTTATAATTTGAGTCGTGTGAGATTTGGTTGTTTTATTATACTTTTGTAAGAAAGGACAAAAAAAAAAACGAAAGAAGCAAGTTTGCAAGTCTCTGACTTTTAACCAAAAGCAGCTTTGCCTATCTCACTTTATTAACTTAACTTATGACTTAATCCCATGCTTATGCCTTTTTTTTAATTGTTCTGTAATTATTTAAGCCCCACCTGAAGAATGTAGTACGATTGAAACCATAAAATTTGCCTGATTTGACCTCCCACTAAGAGGCAGAGTGTATAAAGATAATGGACCTTAAGTCATCATGCACTAAATCGCTAGTCTGGATAAATCTACAATATTTACAAAAAAATTATTTAAAAAAACAGCTGAAAGACCTAGGAGAAACTTTACAAGTTTGAGCCAGTTGGTTGACTTTCAAGTCACAAACCCAAATGGTCCAACTTTGCTTTTTCGAGTACCCTAAGATTAAGCTAAACCAAAGATCGAAGCAGGTCCTTGCCAAAATTATAATATTGTTAATCAGCTTAAGTCCTAGCCTTTGATGTATTTAAAGACGTGTTCAATGGTATATTTCAGCACAATTTTTTATAAGTTTTCGTACACCAAATATGAATCTTTAAAATACAATTTATCCCATGAAATTGAATCTAATTTGACATGAATTATACAATTTCACCAATTCTCTTTTGATTCCCTACCCTATTGGGCGAAGGAGGTTGGGTACCGTTGCCAATAAGAATTGGGTGAGGGCCGGGGTGGGTTTGGGTTTTGTGGGCTCCTACTTATTAGTCTCTTTCATTAGCCATTAGATAATTAAAGTTTCAATCTTAGAATTACCAAAAGACTAAACTAAAAGGAAAAAACTTCATGTAATGCTTCTCAAAAGTCAAAACCAGGCACCCTTCTCTTTATTCGTGTGTCCTCTTACCGTCAGATTAACCGAGCTTTTAGGCTTTTTTTTCTCGCGTGGTTACTTAGCTCATGAGTCATGAAGCCCAATGAATAAGAGGCAATAAGATAGGCAAGTTCTTCTAGTCAGCAAACCTTTTCTAAGTTTAGGATCGAATGTGCATACAGTACAAGGTAGAAAAAGGGAAGTCATACAGCAAAGCCAAGAAAATTTAATGTCGTCACGTGCTTTAGGGACCTACGAACAGCTCACAGAATACAAAAATAGTGGCCAATGTTTCCCTTCTCATATCCTTGTTTCAGACTTGCCAATAATACATCAGAACGGTCATGGTGTTTGATGTTGATAGATCCAAAATGAATCCTAGCTTGGTGGTAACATATGAGGTATAGGATAAGCTAGTCAGACAACTCGCTAGATAAGAATCCGTTCCTAAAGAAATATATGTATTATTCATAAATAAGAAACATAGTCCGCTCCTGAATTATGTGTATGCAAATGTAGAAGCTGAAGGGATGGTGTTGAAGAACGTAAAGAAAAAAAGATAAAATAAAGAGTTGTAACAATAATGAAAAGTTTCCATCTTTTGTCATAATTGTTTAGAGTATTGGGTATGCTTGAAAAGGATAGATAATGGTCATTTTGTTGGTTGGGGATTTAAGTCTATCCACACTGAATTGTCATTTTGTTGGTTGGGGGTTTCATCTTTCCCCGTCTTTCTATTCACCCGCATCACCTCCTAAATTTTTAGATATTGAGAGCCTGCAAAGGAATGGTATTCACTTGCCCGGCTTTATTCAGTTCGGATTACCTGCTTCATTACATTTGTTTTCTTTCTTGGAGCCCACAAGAGAAATTCTTTAAAACCATCGCCTGACATTGTTGCGTGCAGTGCCGAAAAGCTGCTTTATCATATGCCAGCTATGGATTGGTTAATGACGGTTGCCTTCGTTGGGCAATGAATTCTTGACCTTTTCAAAATAGATAAAGATTATTGCGTTCCAGTACAAGGGGCACGCAGGCGTAGAAAGGCCACATCTGCAGGAAAAAGTTCATTTTCATTCCCAAACTTATTTTTCTACATCTGGGATTATGGTACACAAACTCAACCCTTTTCTAAGTTCTAAGCCTGTTACAATGTCATATATAAATATGTACATAAACTTGGAAGTAATCTGACAGTAACCCAAAAACGTCTGCATAGAATTAAATAAACAAAACAGAGAGAGAGGGTAAATATTTCAATGGCTATTTCTGCCAAAATTAGTATCTGGGATCCCCTGTGCTCCACTGCAAGTTGACTTGATAATTGCTACTGACCTTGTGAATTCAACATTCACTCTTGACTGAACTGGTGAACCGAATAACACCAAACTGTTTGCACCACCAAAATCGAATCACAACTTTGTTAACTACTCAAGCACGAGCTCTCATGGAATTGGAGAGATCTAGACAATGCTGCAGGATTAGCTTGCAAGACTGACGAAGTTTCAGATGTGTGATTCTTTTCATCACCTTTCGACCGAGAGGCCTTAAAAATCCCTTGACCACTAATGGCGTCTGCCTTGTCATTCTTAATCCCAAGTGTTGTCCATATTGAGCTTTTCGCAGCTTCTTCTGGGTCATCAATCCTCAATGTTTTTGGGATCCAAAGGAATCGTTCACCATTATTTTCCTTTGCTGACTCATCTTCTCCAGATTTGCTTGATTTGAGCACGTTCTCGTCTCTTGAATGTTTCCCCAAAGTTGGAGAGTTAGGGCCAGTGCTTTGGCCAGTTGTCTTTGGTGAAGATGGATGAGGAAGCCAAGGAATGTTCCAAGCACTTGGTACTGTACAACCCCAATAAGAAGCAGCAGGATAGAATGGCATGGGAAATCCTGGAGGGCAAAAAGTAGGTGAGGATATGGGGGAATTCCACTGAGCTGCAGTCCATGGGTAAGGCCAGGGAGTACCAGGGTAACAAGATACCTGAGTTGGAAACCCTTGACAGTTCCCTAGCATCGACTCCTGTGACCCACTTTTATCTGCCTCATCCCGTGAATATGATGTGCTGACTGAAGCTCTATTAGAATTATCATCCCCATTCTCTCTACCTCCATAAGAACCCGGGATCCTTAATGATTCTGGCTTATGGAACCCATTTCTTGGGCAGTTCCGCATTGTTTTATCAGCAAGAATCAATGAAGAAGCCATTGATTCATGGAGAGGCATGTCTGAGCCAAAGGTAAGGACTGTACCGTTGGTTTTCAGAATAGGGTGGTGAATTCCATTTGGAGCATCCGTTCGGAGATTCTGTAGAGTTTCAGTGACAGTTATGTTCCGGTAATGGGATGCTGAGTTCTTATTTTTACGACGACCAGCACCTACAGGCACATTTCTCATGGTTCCTCCAGCTGTCCAATATCTCTGGCAATTCTTGCAGAAATGCCGAGGTTGGTTCACATTGTAATTATTGTAGTAACAGAATTTTGTATCCATACTATTGCAGCGGGGGCATGGGAGAATCTTGTCCGGTTTCTTTGGGGTTTTATCTTGAGAATTACTTGTCTCACTCTGTTCTTCCTCAGTGTTTGATGATTTCAATGGAGTGATTTCCTTCTCAATAGTAGGTGTTTTTGGGTTTACATATATCCCTGAAGCTCCATCTAGATTGGATGACTCTTCCAGAGTCTCACGTGGGACTCCATCTTCTTGCTTACAATGGTTTGCATTCTCAACTACTGCATCCTGAATGAATCATGGTGTCAATTGCATTCTCAACTGCTTGCATGATATACATCATAGATAAACCAGTGGCAGGCAAAAAAATTAGAGTATTCTTAACCATGTGAGGCCACGCATTGAAACAGTTAAAATTGAACAACAAAAAGCAAGGAAACAACAAGGTTCGTTGTAATAAGTACTACTGAGTTCAGTTTTCTACTTCCCTTTCCTCGATAAAAAGGAATACGCCATCTGTCCTTCCAACAATATGGCTCATTTCAAGTGATTCCCTCCACCTTTATTTTAGAGCCAGCAAGCTACATCTCATTTTGCCCTCTTAAAGACTTATGCACTAGCAAGCAAAAAACTAGACCTATGCTTGTGAAGTTTAAAATCTTCTAGAGTAAAGAAGGAATGTCAAGATTCAAAAGTGTGTTATCACCATTGCACCTGTATGCTTAGCTGATAAAGAAACTTATTCCCTACTAAAAACTTCTCTTCAATCACATTTTAAAAGAAAAGGAAACTTCTGTTCAACCACGCAGACAAGAGGAAATCATAGTCTAAGCACAATAATTGAAAATAATCCCTTCATCTCTGAAAGCAAGATGATCAGAGCATTCACAAAGAGAACTCAGGGAGCAATTAGCAGGGAAGCGGCGTCAAATACTTTGAATAAATTCAACATTACACCAAAATCCAAATTTCAACAAAAAATTATTTGGAGAACACCGAGCCCGGGCTATAAACCGGTAAACATAGGAAAATGATTATCTGAAAGCCACACTGTCAAAATAGCACCCAAAACGAAATAATTGATTCCCAAGACAAAAGATCAGGTAGAGCCGCCAATAAGATCCAACAACATCCAAGCATTCCAAGTTCCAGCCCAGTAGGAAACACATCAAATATGATATAATATGGAAATTCCAACATGCTAATACTGAGACTTCCAAAGGACTCAAACTTTACAGGAAAACCTAAGATAGAACCATTCCTATGACTCTAGATTGCTTACTATAGTTAAACTGTCAATCACGAACAACCCAAAACTCACCCGCACAACTAAAACAGCAACCAATTCGAGAAAGCTCTTTCACCTTTAAAGTTATCCAAAACTAAGCCCGACCCATTATTTCATTTCACCCTATTCGAAATGGGTAATCCTCAAAATTCCAAAACACTGAATCAAAAGCCATGAAAATATACCTTATCGCCAGTTTCTCTCTCCTTACCATCTTCTTTGTTGGAGCTTTCATCAGGAGAAGAGCCAGGACGAGATGGACGATCCTGATCTTGATTATCTCCATCCAACCCACCACCACAAGTGGAATCAGTAGTAGTGGTTGTTGTGGTGAGTCCCTGAGAAATTTCAGGCAACGGAATTGTCTTCCCGAATAGCTTTATAGCCGGGTCTTTCGGCTCCGACATTTCTGTTCACTCTGTTTATTTCTTTTTGCTCTCTCTGTATGTCTCTTCGCTCTTTATATCGAATTCAGTTATTGGGTCTCGCAGACATTAAACATATAAGAACAAACAAAAAGACTTCAACATTAATTAGAAAAGAACCGATAAAGTTGTAGAGAGAGAGAGAGAGTGCGAGAGAGGGGCGTCTGCGGAGAGAGAAAGGATTAAGAAATTAGATTCGGAGTGACATGCGTTTGGCCAATTTGCCAAACAGCAAATTTACTAATAATTAGTTATATTAGTTGATTTAATCAATATATAATATCACCTATTTATTAAAAAAATTGATAAAATTAGTTATTTAGTATTAGCTATTAATATGTAAAATAACTTATAAGGACATGATTTTTATAAAAAAAATTATAAAGATATAAATATTATATTTCTTAATAATTCGTTGAATATTCTTATAAGAATTTAGATTTAGATATTTAATTTTACAAAAATTAAGTTTATAACTTTAATAATAATAATAGCAATCTAATATTAAATTATCTATTAATATAAATGATGCTTAATATTTTTATATAATATATGAATTTTATTATTTATTAAATTAAAAGTATCTATAATTATCATATGACACAGATTCGATACATAGTAGTTATATATTAAAAATATTAATTTGATGTGACTTTTTATATTCCAAAACTTAATATTATGGTATTTTTAAATACAAAATAATATTATAAGATTAAATAAAGATTAAAAAGTTTAATTAATCCTTTTATTATATTTTTCTAAACTTTACGATATAATTGTACGATAAAAAAGTCAACTTTAAAACATACAAAGCAAAAATATTAGTAAAATAGAGAGTAATATTTTTATTAGGCAAATAACTAACTTCAAAGGTTTTCTTATATAACTTTTAAAGATTAACTTATTGAAATTAAATAAACTAACCAACAAGTTTCTTCCTAAACATATTAATAACTTTTTAAAATGATAAAAAATATAAACCTTTAATCAATAAAATTAAAAAAAACAGCTAATGTCAAACACCTCGTTTATGTGTTGTGTTTTTGGGATCTGTGGGTGGGGAATGCCACGTCAGAAGATAGGGAGCGATTCTCAGCCACAAGCTGTCTTTGTGGCCTTGAAGGAAAGATTTTTCTTTCTTTTCTTTCCTTTTGATTCGCTTCAGCGTCTTTCCTACTCGGCAGCCATTTTTCCCTTTCGCTCAACCACTTTGAATCCCTCGCCAATTCTTTGATATTTCTTTCACTTACTTTATTTTCCTCTTCTTTAACATGTGGCTGAAATTTGAGATCGTCCATACGCTCCACTTGGGGTGCACGTCTCTTCCTATGTGTAAAGTACTAAAGTGTCTCTTCTCTTTTGTTCATAAATTTAGAGACAAATCGTAACGTATTTCTCACACTATTCATTTTATTATATCTAATTAAAAAATCTTTTAATATTTTTAAAAATTAGATGTGGTGAATTTATATCATAAATTTGATTAACTACTTTTTAATTAATTATATTTCTTATACTTAAACTTGAACTTTACTCTAATAATTCATTTTATTTTAGTTCCCAAAATTAGATGTTGTGAACTTATATTATAAATTTGATTAAATAAATCTTCCTTTTATAATAATTAAATATATTTTATTAAATATCATAAAATCCACGTCAACTGTTTCCACGTGGTACTAGACCCCATAAGTTATTCAATGTCACTGCCTTCCCTGCCACGTCAGAGTAACAGTCATTTATTTTATCCCCCCAAAAAGGCCCCACTGCCAAAAGTAAAGTGCAAAAAGTACGAGTGCCTATCTAAACTTCCCAAGTGTCTTGACGGCATCACACGTATGAACCACCCACTTGAGACTTTCACATGTGAATCTACTTCTAGTGGCTCAGCTATTTCCTTATCAGGTGGAGGTTCGCTTCGCAGCCGACACTTGTCCTCTTAACAAGTTGGTGTCTATCGCTTTCTTTAAAGTTCGTGGGAGATTTTGATTTGTTGTGGGTAATAGCTAATAGGATCAGATAAAATATTAGGCAAGGATCGAAAATGGGTTTTTTTTTAATCAAAAATAGCCGCTTGACTTTTATTCGGAATCACATCTTTTATTTCAATTAATTTATATAAATGTATGCATTAAATTAAACATACCAGAATTAGAACATATCAGTGAGAACAGATACTCCAACCTCTTTTGTTTGGCCTTTGAAAATTTTCAACAACCGTAAAAGTTGTTATTCTTGTTTTATTGCTTATTTATAAAATTTACTTTTATATATAAATTTTAGTGGATACAAGAATTTATGCACTTAATAATTTATAGGCTTATTTTTATATATAATTAGTCTTTAAATCTTATATAATTATTTGATTCATGCTTTATAGTAGAAGGCTAAATATTAGTAACAGTTCAATGGCTCTAGGTAAAGAGGTTATTAATTTTGTCTGTCCTTGTCCTTGAAGTCTCGTTGGTCTAATTGATTCATGGTAAACAATACGAATAACGTTTATTGCTTTCCTCAATAATTATATGCAATTCAGCCAATTGTGGGTAATCTTTCATTCTGGAGCTCAGTCCATTTGCACTTATTCATCGGCAAATGCTAGCTACTAGTGCAAACAAACAGTATTATTGCAGGTGACTAAACTGTCACTTTGGTCTGATGTTAATCGGTCAACAATGAACACGTTCCTGGTTAATTTACTTACAGCTTAATTTGCTAATTTTAAGGTCACTGGAAACCTTTTACTCCTTAATTTGAAAAGGTAAAGATTTATTGTTCCTTGTTACATGCTTGGTTTTAAAGCAAGAAAATGGTGGAAACAACCAAAAGAAAGATTAAAGGTAAGAGTGCTTACAGAAAATAACGGGAATGATTTGTGTATTCGAACATATAATTGGATTTATTACCAACGATCAACTCAATGATAACTATTCCAATATAAATTAAATCAAAACTGAATGTGTACGGTAAAGAGCAAAACATGGTTTAAATAATTTTTTCCTTTATAAAAAAGGTCTTTTGTTGGGAGAGCACTTCTCTTCTCCCACTTGAAGGCCTTTGTGGCATGGGGAAAACTCCCACCCCCTGGAACTCAGCTGAGGCTATCCCTTTCTGACGAAGATGAAGAGTTTCCTGATGCTTTGCCCATTATGAAGTTGAATGGTCTTGGTGAACTAACTAAAGCTAAGAACTCCTTGTTGTATAGTTGGAAACCTTCCAACTAGAGAAAATGTTGGAAACCTATTAGGAAGTTGTTTGCCATAGGATTATACCAGGAATTAATGGGGGAATGAGGAGAATACAACTGCCAGGAATTAAAGAAACTGCTCATATTTTAACCTCGGATGGACCTATGGTGATGACAACACAAGAGCAAGCTTTGTACAACAATGGCACTAGAGAACAATTTATAGAAAAGGAATCTGGATTTTTAGCTCACAGTCTACATGCCAAAAAAGCCCACCAGCCAGCTGGTGATGAGACAAACATTTCACATAAGACTAAAGAATACCTACCTAGAAGTCAGAACTAGCAAGTGGAGCAATTGGTTAGGAGGATTCGCCCATAATATTAGGCATTGCACTATCGTTTCTGCTGAATTATGGGGGTCCTCACCGGTCTACAATTAGCCTGGAATCTTGGATACCGGCGAGTGGAACTAGAAGTGGACTCCTTGATCATTTTCAACATTGTCTCATCACCTACAATCCATTCTAACCGCTTTAACTCCCTCACATTGGGGATTCAAAACTTAATTGCTAGAGATTGGGTCGTCAAAGTAAGGCATGTCTACCGACAGGCCAATAGGGCTGCGGATTGGCTAGCTAACTATGCCATTTCTCTGAAACTTGGCATCCACAAATTTCAGAACCCGCCTGTGGGTTGCCTGTCTATTCTACTAGAGGATATTTCGAGGGTATCATTTCCCCGATTAGTTACTTCCAGTTAATGTACTTTCCTTTCGGATCACAAAAAAAAACTTCTGAATAGGAGTTCATTGCTTCCCCCCCTAACAAAAAGATAAACAACTAAAAAGGAGAGGAAGACAAAGCTAGTTAATAGACTTGGCCCGAAGTGACTAAGCTTTCCGTCAAGGCAAGAATTTTATTTATAAGAATTTTTAGACTTCAAAAATACCCGGCCTCCAAAGCTCAGCTTGGCCGAAGCTGATCCATAACTATATTTAAAAATATTTTATTTTATTTTTAAATGAAATTATATTTTTATAATAATGCATTAAGATTATTCAATTTCAAAACAAGGTAATTTGGTTAAACAACTTGATAAAACTTAATTAATTAGCCTAATTAAGTTTAACTTATATAAGTGTTAAGAGTATTCGTCTTATATGGCAAATGATGTCTTAATGCAGATATTAATGTCGTGATAAAATTGAAAAAAATTAAAAATTTCAGAATTTAATTATTATCTTTTAAAGTTCGGGTCAGGTTATAATTGTAAAATTAAGTAAAGTTTGAGATTTTTTTAATTAACCCCAAAAATGATTGGTCCATTTCAAATTTCAAAATTTTCTTTTCATTTATTTATTGGAACTTATATTTTAAATAGTTATTAAGTTGTTCTTTTTTTAATTAAAATTTTTTATTTTGACTTTCCATATGTAATTATTCTTATACAGTTAACTATTAATATATCCATATACACTTAACATGGGTTTTATTCTTAAAATGTTGAATTTTCAAATTAATTAGCAATATGGAAAGTAGCTGCCAATTGAATATGTTTATTCATATTAATAATTATAATTTTAACCATAGTAATGAATATCAATCTTTAATATTAATGGATTTTTGTTTTTGTGTTTATTTTTAGGAATTGACTTAACAATTTATTGTTAGTATTTTTCTAAATATTGGACAACAATTAATTGTCTTTTTTTGTTTTTAATAAATTCAGGATTAAGCGGATCAAATTTGATTCCGTTAAAGATAATAAGGTAACTCAATAAAAAATATGAATTAGTACGCTGAATTTTAACGAAGAAAATAGACCCTAATCAGTATCGACCAGCTGTTTATTAAGTCTGTGATGAAGAAGCTCGATATAAAAATTATATATATATAATTAAGATTTCTTACAGCTACTTAAGCAAATCGTGAACATTCAAATGTTTTAATCCCTCGAGAGATTCATGTGTTAAGAAAGTTGCATAAAGATATTAACGACATCTCGGTGATTGCTTTTCATAAAGATTGTTGTGACAATCTGTTCGTTTTAATTTCGAAAAACTCGGTTGAAATTATAGAAACGAAATAAGGTATTTTTATGTTTTCATTGTTCATTTCCATTCACGTTCGATCATGAGCAATAATTGAGGCTCATGTTAAGCATTACATTTATAAATATTGAAAATGACTTTAAAATCGAGTAATTATTGTACAAGCATTAATAATCTCTACAATCATCCTTTATACATTATACAACTACAGTTAAAATTTGATAAATTCAAAGTTTCTGTTATATACTAACCTTTTATAATTATGAATTAGGTTAATGGGAAAAAAGTAATAGTTGCCATAAATTAATTTAAGATAATATTTCTATGAATTTTTATATAAATTTATTATTGATGAAGAGTTTTTGTTTGTTTATAATTTTTTTAAATATAATCCAGTAAATAAATAAATTAAATTAATACAATTAGAATACCTTTTTATTAGTTTAATATGCAATCAAAATACATTTCTATTAGTTTAACGTACCCTACTCATAATATTAAATTTCTATTCAGTTTAACCAGTTAATTGATAAAACATGACGGAATTTTATTTGATTAAATATATGTGTATTGACTTATAAATATTCTTAAGATATAATAAATTAATTGACATTTTATTATCATAATATTATTACATGACTGAATTTGGGTATGCACTACTTTTGATATGTATGTCCTGAAATTAGGTGATTAACTGTACGTAATATATATCATGTTGGAGGAGGAACGAGTCTATCCCTTCCTTCACGTTCATTATAATTTATTTATTCAAATATTTAATTATCATTTAATGACTATTAATTAATACAAAATAATATAAACCAACTCAGTTCCCAAGAAAGCGCAAAACTAGTGTAGTTATGAACGTTAAACCATACATTATTACAAATAATGGTACATTTCATGACAGTTTAAGCAGATAATAACATCCATTCTATTCTATGTGTGCAGTCGTTTAAAATTTATATTAGAATTTTGCCTCTCGCAAGAGACCTACTTGACTTGAGCAAGAATTAGTCTAAAAGTAGATAGCTTAAAGGTGCCTTCCTATAATTATAACCCTCCTAAAATATGTAACCAAAAAAAAATTTGCCTCAAATTTACTGCAAAAATCAGTCGCTTTCTAACAGTTTCAGGATGACAAAATAAATTTGTTTATATTGAAAGCCTTCATTTGGAAAATCTGTAGGTTAATGTGTCTCAGGAATTGTCGGACAGCATGAAGACATTCGAACCATGCAGCTACGTAAAGACTCAAGAATGCAAGAATTCAAGATATTCAAGAATAGTCGGTTAAAGTTCGTTAGATGATAGTTAGAAAATAAGTATAAATGTGTAGTTGATTACAGAAATATATATACACGAATCAATTAATGAAATCTCAGTTTTTCACTGAGTTCTTAAGATCATCTGTTTGCCCCTGTTTCTATAATCTTTCTCACACTAGCTTTCTGTCTCTACGTTTCCTGTTTACTAGTCAATTGTCTGTGCATGATTGATCGATAAACTACAAAGTAGTATCAGAGCTATTTTTCTTAAGGACCTGTGAGGGTATAAGCAGGAGTTAGGTATCTTGTGCAAATAAATTCCTTCCGGAATAAGCAAAGGTAACGAAGGAGTGCATGCTCTGAGATGGCCGAGTTATCCACTCCAAGCGTGCAGCCGGCAGTCTTCGACGGTGAAGGCTACCAAATTTGGGCGATAAAAATGGAGGCATACCTGCAAGGACATGATTTGTGAGAACCGATTGCTGAAGATTATGAAGTAAAGGTTCCGGCTGATGATGTCCCGATCGCTCAACTGCATTGGTTGAGGGAAAGAATTGCCAAGAAAGCCAAGGCAAAGTCTTGCTTATACCAAGCAATCGCACCCTCCATATTTACTCGAATAATGTCTCTTGGATCGGCGAAGGAGATCTGGGAATTCTTGAGGAATGAATATGCGGGTGACGAGAAAGTAAAGAATATGAAGATATTGAATTTTTTTGCGTGAATTTGAAAGAATTCAAATGAAAGATGATGAATCTGTTAAGAGCTACACCGAAAGGTTGATTCAGCTTGCAGATCAGGTTAGGCTCTTAGGAGCTGATTTTAAAGACTAGAGACTTGTCCAAAAGCTTCTGGTGTTTGTACCTGAAAAGTTCGAAGCCACCATTGTCTCTCTGGAAAATTCCAAGGACATTGGCCAGATCAAGCTTGCTGAAGTAGTAAGCGCACTCCAGGCTCAAGAACAAAGACACATGATGAGGAAAACCGAAGTAGCTGAAGGAGCTTATAGAGTCTCGGTTAAGAACGAGGGTCAAGAGAAATTCAAGAAGAAGAAAAGAAATAAGGGAGGAACGAGCTTGCATAATACTCAAACACACCAGAAACAATCCAGCAAGAATACAGGAGCAGACAAGTCGAACAAGTATAATCCTTGTCCTCACTGTGGTAAAACTAATCATCTATCTTTCAGGTGTTGGAAGAGGCCGGATGTGGAGTGTCGAAGGTGTCACCAAAAGGGACATATGGAAGCCATATGTAAAAAGCAAAGTGGAAAGCAAGAAACAAATGCGCAAGTTACCGAAGAGGAAGAGCAACTCTTTGTGGTCATCTGCGATCGAGCTGAAGCATACTCGTCTAAATGGCTGATCGACAGTGGATACACAAGTCACATGACACCCGATGCATCTTTATTCAAAATCTTGGATGACAACGTGAAGGCCAACGTAAAAGTTGGAAATGGGGTATGCATTCGCGCAGAGGGAAAAGGAGTAGTGGAGATATCGACCAAGATCGGTGTCAAAACCATCCCTGATGTGTTGCTGGTACCCAAGATTCAGCATAATCTACTGAACGTGACTCAATTAATAGAAAAAGGTATGTCGGTGTATTTTGAAACTGACAAGTGCAGGGTTCTAGACAAGCTCGGGAGAGAGATGTTCATAACAAAAATGAAGAATAAGAGTTTTGTAATGAGACCAGAGGAGATCCAGCAAAAAGCGTTGGTGAGCAGTTCAGGTGAAATTGAACTATGGCATAGGAGGCTTGGTCACTACCACATGAAGGGGTTGGAGGCAATGTAGAAGAAACAGATGGTAAAAGGCTTGCCGCCAGTCCCACATGATCACGCTACATGCAAGATCTGCATGAAAGGGAAGCAAACACATACGCCTTTTCAGAAATCCAAGTGGAGAGCTGAGGAGAGGCTTCAACTACTACACATGGACGTATGTGGACCGATGCCGATCGCCTCATTGAATGGTAGTCGTTATTTCCTGTTAATTATAGATGATTATACGAGGTATTCTTGGATTTACTGTTTAAGATCCAAAGGAGAGGTGGCCAAGACATTTCGGGAGTTCAAGATTCTCATTGAGAATCAATCTGGAGCAAGAATTAAATCTGTAAGAACAGACAATGGGTCAGAATTTACTTCATACGAATTTGATCAAATCTGTAAGCTTACAGGTATCAAACATTAACTCACTACCCCGTACACTCCACAGCAAAACGGAGTTGTGGAGAGAAGAAACCGGACAGTAGTAGAGATGGCAAGGTGTATGATGGAAGAGAAGCAACTCCCGAAAGACTTCTGGGCTGAGGCGGTGACCACTGCATGTTTTCTGTTGAACCGGTTGCATACTCGTGCACTTGACGATAAAACACCGTACTAAATGTGGCATGGAGGGAAGCCAAGGTTGAAGAATCTGAAAGTTTTCAGGTCTCCTGGCAGTGTTCTCGTGCCTCAAGTCAAAAGGAGTAAACTGGATAGCAAATCGGAGATGACAATTTTCGTAGGATATTCGGAGGTAAGCAAAGGTTACAGATTATATTTTCCGGAATTGAGGAAAGTAAAGGTGAGCAGAGACGTAATCTTTCTTGAGGATGATCTCTGGGGTTGGTCTGAAGAGAAGAAGAAGACTGAGGAAGACACTCTGCCCTCGGATGCTCAACAATTAATAGGTGACTTGGGAAATGAGGATGATCCGGACCAATTACAACATACGGATGAGGAGGTAGATCCTGCGGCCCAACATGAGCCATATGGCGAGAATCCAGACGAAGAAGCCCCAGAAGACTCCGATGAATATTACGATCACATTCCGGTGAGAGGAACAAGAAGCCTGACTGAAATTTAAAAGAAGTAATGAAGCGTTTTTGGAGCCTACAAAGGTTCAGGAGGCTTTACAAAATCCCAAATGGCTCGATGCCATGAAAGAAGAAATAACGATGATCAACAAGAATCAGACATGGATGTTGACGGAGAAACCTCCAAACAAGAAAGCAATCGGATTGAAGTGGGTGCTCAAGACTAAATTAAACCCCGATGGATCGGTCAACAAGCTGAAGGTGAGATTAGTCGTAAAGGGTTACTCACAAGTCGAAGGCGTGGACTATGGAGAGACATTCGCGCCTGTGGCTAGCGTTGAGACGATCCGATTGTTATTGGCATTAGCAGCTGAGAAGGGATGGAAGGTACACCAAATGGACGTCAAGTCAGCCTTCCTCAATGGTATCTTACTGGAAGAAATTTACTTTCAACAACCGGATCAAGGGTTCGTGATCAAGGGAAAGGAGGAGTGCATGTATAAGTTGAACAAGGCACTTTACGGGCTTAAACAGGCCCCTCGATGTTGGTACGCAAGGATTGACGCGTTTCTGTTGGAGATAAAATTCAAGAGAAGCAGAAGTGAACCAACCTTGTACGTGCGTATAGAAGAAGGTGATGAAGTGGTGATTTCAATATATGTAGATGATCTGTTAATCACTGGAAGTTCAGAGAAGCAGATAGGCTTCCTGAAGCAACAGTTTGGCAAAGCTTTCGAGATGACAGATCTAGGGTTGATGAAGTATTTTCTGGGAATGGAGATTGAGCAGAGTAAAGGAAGAATCAAGGTGAGTCAGAACAAATATGTATGTGATGTGTTGAAGAAATTCCAGCTGGATCAGTGTAAACCTGTCTCAACTCCAGTATGCCCGAAGGAAAAATTCATGAAGAAGGAAGATGGAGATGAAGTGGACTGTAGGAATTATAGGAGCATGGTAGGCTGCCTGATGTATATATCAGCCACAAGACCTGATATAATATATTCGGTAAGTCTACTCTCCAGGTACTTGAGCAATCCAGGAAGACAACATGTAACCACAATAAAGAGGGTGTTGAGGTATCTAAAGGGAACAATCGATTTTGGTCTTTTATACGAGAGAACAGGTCATTGTAAACTCAGCTGTTATGCGGATAGTGATTGGGGAGCAGCAACCGAAGACATGAAGAGCACGTCTAGATACTGCTTGACGATAGGATCAGCCTGTTTTTCCTGGAGTTCGAAGAAGCAGGAGCTGGTAGCTCTCTCTACAGCGGAAACCGAATTGGTGGCAACAACCACAGCAGCAAAGCAGGTGGTTTGGGTGAGGAAATTGCTTGGAGATTTGCAAGTCCATCTAACTTCAGCTACTGTAGTATATGTAGACAATCAAGCGGCGATTTCCATCTCATTGAATTCGGTATTCCATGGTAAAACTAAACATTTCAAGCTTAGATATTATTATCTAAGGGACGTACAACAGGAAGGTGAACTGAAATTGGAGTATATCTCCACGGAGAATCAGAAGGCTAATCTCTTTACCAAAGGTTTCCATGAGTCGCGATTTCAGAAATAAAGAACAATGGTGGGAGTTTATAAGTTAAATTCCTGATCCAAGGAGGAGAATGTAGGTGATATGCCTCAGGAATTTGTCGGACAGCATGAAGACGTTTTCAATGAACCATGCAGCTACGTAAAAGACTCAAGAATGCAAGAATTCAAGATGTTCAAGAACAGTCGGTTAAAATCCGTTAGATGACAGTTAGAAATTAAGTATAAAAGTGTAGTTGATTACTGAAGTTGATACATACGAATTGTTGAATGAAATCTCAGTTTTCGCTGAGTTCTTAAACAACCTCTGTTTGCCCCTGTTTCTGTATTCCCTCTCGCACTAGCTTTCTCCCTCTATTTTTCCTATTTTCTAGTCGATTGTTTGTGCATGATTGATCGATAACAATTACAACTTTAATGCCTGAATATCATCTTATGGCCAAGATATCAATCATAACCTGTGCCAAGTTGATGGTCTTACATTTTTTCCTCCAAGTGAGGAGAGGTCAGAGGTTAGAGTCTGCATTGTATAGCAGAAGCTACTTAGAGAACCAAATGGTTGTTGCATTTGGTGGAAGGTCAGTCATAGATCATCCATGAACCACTTTTTGCTATATAAGTCACTGATACGAAGTAGATAGTGGTCATGATTTTATAAAATCCTCTATTAACTGTTTGAAATTTTAATTTGCTCGTTAAATGCTGGTGTTCAATATACAAGAATCAATGGCAACTGTAGACGTGGTGGATTTAGAAGTTAGGTAGCTAGTGGAAAGGGCATATTTATGGGCCTAGCAAATCATTACAATTCACATTAATATCTTTCACAAGCTATGAACTGCACTCAAATTATGATTAGTGATATAGAATCCCTTTAACTTTTGGATAGGAGAGCATGAACAATAAAAAATGTAGAACCTGGGCTATTCGCCTGAGAATAACATTCTATTGTAGTTTTAAAATCTTTGTCGCAGAAAGTTACATCTCCACACTTTCTAGCATCCAACGTATCCCTTATTTGTTGAGTCCATTCTTGGAAAGATAATTGTTTAATAGTTTAGTATGATGATAAAGAAAATGATTGGTAATAAGAATAAGCAACATACCGATGAGAGTTTAATCACCTCATTTGTTTCTTCATCATATTTGTAATGCACCATTATCAAAATTTGATGAATAATTGTGAGATCCATCTGTGAACATGCATCAACTATTAGAGAAAGAGGATAATGTGGTGTAGGTGGTGCTTCTTCATGCTTTGTTATACCCAGCATCATGTGAGATGGAACTAGAAAGTAAATTCGTTAAATTACAAGCAAAAAAGTCATCTACAAAGTTAATACAGGTAAATGCATCTCTTAAAAAGGCGTGAATAAGGATTAATAGATTATATAAGAAAGAACATAAAGAGGGATACAATTGATGAACAAATATCATGTATGAATCATGTTAGCAATGCATTATTATATGCTCTAGTTTACAAGATATCATCGTTTAAGAGATTATGCTCTAGTTTTTAATATATTTGAAAGCCCATATCCTTTAGACAATATCATCATTTGTTGGATTGATCAACATGAAGTGCATAAAAGAGAGAGTATAAAGCATCTTTAGCTACTTAGTGTGGAACTAATTTGTTCTGGAAATTTTTACCCCCAAGCATATGTTAGGTAACAGTTAGTTAGTGGAATAATGGATACAAGTGGTTCTGTAGCTGACATTACTAGATGGAAAAGACATTATCAAATCTTGAAAAAACTTTTTGGGTACTTCATCTAAGATGTTTTAGTAGAGGCGAGGGTTGCCGAAGATTCATAACTTTTGGAGGCCTTGCATGTTTACTCAAATGAACGCCATCTTCTACTTCATGGTCGTATGTTTGAACAGTATCCATCCACTTGTTGTCTCGTGATGCTCTGAATTTATAGAGAGAGAAAGTTTTGAGAGATAAAAGGTGACAGTTTTTCGTGGTTCTTCAGTAAGACTCTCGTGGAGGATTTCTTCGCCGGGGGTAAGGCCACCGTGCTGAGGCCTATGGAGTCCTTAGACCCAGAGGGTCAACCAGCGAAAAAGGGTAGGACGCGTAAACGAGAGGAAGCGACTTCCTACCCCAAGTAGTCCTACATTGCGGCAGTGACAGGGAGCCATGCTGCAAGCGATGAGGCGACGGCCCAAGGCTAGCGCAATGAGGATCCTGTTATCGTTGAAGATGGCGACATCACCCCAGTTGTTAGTGATCAAGGAGGCAGTCTTCTTCTATCCCAGAACCTCAAAGACAAGCTTGACAGGCAGTGGGAGCGGGCGGTGGTGCTGAAAGTTCTGGGACGTTGTGTGGGTTTCGCGGTGCTTTATAACCGGTTGTAGGCACTGTGACGTTTGCGTGGTCGGATGAAGATGATCGATCTGGATAACGAATTTTTTTCTGGTCAAATTTCAGGAGGAAGGAGACTACTTTCGGGTATTCACCGAGGGACCTTAGGTGGTCTTTGGCCAGGTTGTTGCCGTTCAGAGGTGGAGTCCGTCCTTCCGCCCCTCCCAAGCTGCGGTTTCTAGAGCTATCGTCTGGATATGGATACCGAACTTGCCCCTTTCACATTATCATCCCCGGATCCTAACTACGTTGGGTGACCTGGTAGGCACTACCGTTCGCCTGGATGAGGAGACGATGAGGGCCAACCGTGGGAAGTTTGCCTGCATAGCTGTGGAGATTGATTTGCACCGTCCCCTAATGCCGAGCGTCGAACTGGATGGCGAAACATTTATTATCTCCTACGAGGGCCTCCCCCAAGTCTATGTTCGGTGTGGAGTTTTTGGGCACACTCCAACCGCCTGTGCCACGCCATCTCCATCTGCCACAAATGACGCTTTACCGGAGGGAAGCATTGGAGCAACTGAGCCCGAGCAAGGCGGCTGTGTGACTGCGCCAGGAGGCCAGCAGATTCCATCGTCCTCTAATGGCTATGGGCCATGGACGCACGTACACAGAAGATGTCAACCAACGTTGAGAGGACAGGGTCAGCAACGGACGACTTCGGCGCATCCAGGGCAATCTAAAGGAAGATCTTGCTTTGGAGTGTTATTAAATGAAGACACTGTAGCTGAGAAGACAGCCCAACAAGCTCCCAACCAAAACGCTGGCTTGCCCTTTAGCATAGGACAGCGAATCAACGTGTTTAGTTTTAAGGGAACTGAGAGGACTCCCCAGCAATCCTGGACTTCTAAGAATGTCGAACGATCCCGAGGCCCTGCACGGGGAGTTAAAGGCAAAGGCCTCACAGCAAAAGCATAAACTCGGGATCCGGGCCAGTCTAGCGCGAGCCTGTCACAGGTCTCGGTCCTGGACTTAGCCATTCGACTCAAACCCACGACCTCTGATCGCAGCCTTGTTGTAACCATTCCGACCCACTCCGAAATGATCTGTGACAACAGGCTTTTTGCAGAGCCACCTCAGCCGGTCGCGGAAGCTCCCCTAGGTATGGAAGAGGTGGCGGATCCTGAGGTGACTCTCGAAATCCATGACCTTTCCACTTCCGAACCTCCTGATATCGCAATGGCCTTGGTAGCGCAAGCGGATTGCTCGGGGTCAAGCCCGCTTCCGCTCGAGGCTCCGGTCCCTGATTCAGTGAAGCCCGAGGATGTTCAAGTTGAGCGCTCGGTAGCAGTCTCGAGGTAAGTGTTTTTCCCTTCATACTGTCATTATGTCTTTATTAATCTGGAATTGTCAAGGAGCAGGCGGGTCTAAGTTTCAAACCCTCCTGCGTAACTACATTCGTAGTTATCGACCGGGTGTCTTGGCCTTGCTGGAGCCCCGGGGGTTAATGGTTTTAATGCTCTATTCTTCCAGCGTAAATGGGGGACGGTTGGGCCCGCTATAGTGGACTTCATCCAGAAAATTTGCCGTCAGGAATGTTGGGACCGTGACCTCAATAGCACGCTTCTAGTGCTCATCCCGAAGATCCCTTCCCCGACTCAGGTCTCCCAATTTCGGCCGATCAACTTGTGCAAAGTGTTGTATAAGATCGTTTCTAAAGTCCTCGTGCATCGCCTGAAGGTCCACATGCCCCATTTAACAGCGGAGACCCAGTGCAGTTTTATTCTGGGCCGGCATATTACGGATAATATTATTATAGCCCAAGAGGTGATTCATTCAATGCGGAAGAAATCGGGCACAACTGGTTACTTAGCCATCAAAGTGGATCTGGAGAAAGCTTATGATCGCCTTCGGTGGCAGTTTATTCTGGAGACCCTGGAGGATATTAGTCTTTCGGATTGTTTCATTCGGGTCATTATGCACTGTGTCACGACTACTACTCTTTAAGTGGTCTAGCAAGGTACAGCTTCCGCGCCGTTCCGACCTTCGAGGGGCATCAGGCAAGGGGATGCCCTCTCACCTTACCTTTTCGTCCTCTGTATGGAGAGATTGGGTCACCTCATTTCAGCTGAGGTGGAACGGGGGGCTTGGAAACCGATTCGGATGGGTCGTACATGCCCTCCTCTATCCCACTTGTTCTTTGCCGATGACCTAGTCCTCTTCGCAGAAGCGGAGGAACGACAGATTCAGCTTATAACTCGTACGTTGGACACTTTCTGTAGTGCGTCTGGGCAGCAGGTGAGCAAAGCTAAATCTCATATTTTCTTCTCTCAGAATGTTACTCGGGAAACTACGCGACACCTTAGCTAGGAGCTTCAGGTTACGTGCATGTTAGACCTAGGCAAGTGCTTGGGGATTCCTTTGCTCCACGAGCAGATGTCCAGGCACACCTATTAGTATATTCTGGATAATGCTCAGCGGAAACTTTCAGGGTGGCGTGCTAGGTTACTGTCTCTTGCTGGTAGGGTTACTTTGACTTAGACCGTCTTGTCGGTGCTACCCATGTTTACCATGCAAACAGTTCGTCTCCCACGACGTTTGTGTGACGATCTGGAACAACTCATGCGCAGTTTTATATGGGGCTCCTCACCTGTGCACCGTAAGATGCATCTCATCAACTAGGACTCAGTGTGTAAGCCTAAATCGGAGGGGGACTGGGCATCAAACGCCTTCGATCTATAAACGATGCGCTTCTGGCCAAATTGGGTTGGGGTCTGCTCACGAACCATCCGGCTCTTTGGGTTCAGGTCCTTAGGGCTAAATATAGGCTTAATCCCACCCATATTCTCCTCTCACTCCATCGGTCAGGAGCGTCGTCAGTTTGGCGAGGGATCTCGGCAACTTGGCAATGGGTCCGGAACGGCCTCACCTGGTGGTTGGGAAACGGGAGGCGGGTGTTATTCTGGATGGACCAGTGGCTGGAGGGTTAGGGCCCTCTTATTTATGTGGCCCCCTCCCCAATCCCAGAGCAACTTCGGTTGGTTACGATAGCGGACCTCCTTACAGAAGGTGGTGATTGGGGTTGACCCGAGTTTTAACAGTATCTCCCGTCCTTGGTTTGCTTGGCAATCACGCACTTTAGCCCTATTGACGGGCGTAGGGGGAGGATAGGTTGATTTGGGGACCTTCGCCCTACGGGGGGTTCACTGTGGCTTCCGCATATGAGATTATAGAGGACCGCGACCCCCATAACCGACACAGGTTGTGGGAAATCATCTGGGAATGGGGAGGCCCTCAGCATATTCGATCATTACTTTGGCTTATTGCCAAATGCCAGCTTCTGACGAATCATCAGCGAGCCATAAGGCATATTGCCTCCAGCAGTAGCTGCCATTTCTATGGTCAGGAGGAGACCACTGTGCACGTGGTTCGGGATTATTCGCGGCTCATGCTCTCTGGAGTCATTTCCCTAGGGAGGTGGTGGATGGAACTTTTTTCCAATAGGAGCTAGACACTTGGTTGGAGTGTAACCTCTCTCAGCAGGCTCCGGTGCAGCAGGAAGCGTGGGTCACAGTCTTTGGGGTCGCTTGCTGGTTCCTCTGGAAATGGAGAAACAGCAGCATTTTTTACCTGACTTTTGTCTGGCCCGAGAAGGGGCACAGAGTTATTATGGATTACGTGGGATGGATTGCCTGAGCCCGGATGTTGGAGAAGGGTGTGTTTTCAGCGCAGGACTTACCAGTGGGTATCCGCGTCGGGTGGCAAAAGCCTGGGGCAAATTGGGTGAAAGTTAACACTGATGGCGCTACGACCCCTACTTCCCACCGGGTTTACTCTGGGGGTCTGATCAGAGATTGCTATGGGGAGTGGCGAGGTGGCTTCTAGAAACACATTGACCAGGGTTCACCGCTTACAGTGGAGTTATGGGGCGTCCTCTCGGGGCTCCACCTGGCCTGGGACTTGGATTTTGCCGTGTTATTCTCGAAGTTGACTCCCTTGAGGTTATTAATCTGATCTCTGCTCCCTTTGGGATACTTACTGAGATTTCTGTTTTGGTGACAGGTATCCACCAGCTGTTGCAGCGAGAGTGGACCGTTCAGTTGCAGCACGTGTTCCGGGAAGGAAACCAGTGCGCAGACAACCTCGCTTGTCTTGCTGGGATGCACAGTCCGGGTCTTTATTTACTTCACGAGCCCCCTTTTGGCATTCAGGAGACCCTCCGACGCGATGCGCAGGGTGCGATGTACCCAAGAGCATTAATTTAGTGTTGTAATTCCCTTGTGTAATAAAAAAAGTATCCAAATTCACTAAAATCTAATATATTTGTGTAGAAGAAAAATCACCATTTAGCCATTGGAAACGATGATCTTTCATTAGCTCCTTTTGATCTTTTGAATCCATCTAATGTTCTAAATTCAAATAGGTTCAAGATCAGTGCTGATCTTGATGAACTTAAAGCCTCTATTTATGTACTATTGCAACTTCCGAACTGTTTAACTTCTTCAGAAACAAGACTGGATGAGTCTCATGGGAGTGTTAAAAGGTTTGCTGATTTAGTAGAAGGTGGCCCTAGGTGTGAAGATTGTAAGAAAGTAAAGAGACATAAGTTAAGTGAAGAAAGGAGCTTGTGTCTTTAAGGACATTCTCCAGTATTAGATGTTGAAGATAGTTAGTGGGTAAGAAGGGACCAAATTCTATAGATTCTTTAAAAGTTGATCCACATAGTAAACAAAAACGATGAAGGTGGGCCCTAAATTTAACAATAAAATTAAAATTTTCTTTTATTTAATTAAAATCGAGGTACCACTTGCCACATTAATATTGTCGTGGTATAGGGATCCACTCATTTTAACAAGAAAAAATTTCAAACCTGAAACTTAACATAATCGTTTGAATTTTTCATTAGGGTGGGGTTAAAATTTGATGTTTTTCAAATATTAGGGTTATAATTGTTAACATCTAAATGTTTGGGTCATACTTGTTGATTGGTGCAAAACTGAGGGTCAAAAATGACCCTTTTGCCTAATAGTATTTGAAAACTATTATCAAAATGTCATTCCCATTTGGTCAAGGATTTTCCAAATTCATATTAATTAAGAATAATAAAACATTCTCTCTAATCAGTTTAAGGTAATGAATCATATATTGATCATAAAACTACTTCCATATAGTTCATGTTTTATCCAATATTTACCAATTGAGATCTTTGATTATAATCAGTCGTAAGTAGTATCAAAACGTAGTAATCCCTATATAAGATACTTTTGAGATCTTAAGTCAAAGAATCACTTATACAATCATCACAATGATAATTTTTATAGACCTATAAGTAATGTTCTAAATAGAATTCTAATAGGGAGTTAGTTCAATGTACTTGTTCTCTAACAAATACTCACATATTTGTTTAAGTATCTTCATATTTTAGTTTACGAGATCAACTACTTCCTTTGTCAGGAAGAAATATAATGTGTGGTAATCTTTTTAAGCTCTATTAATATTCAATTTTAATAGAACATTGATTATAAATAATTTATAGATAATATATAAATACAATATGAATCTTATAATTATAATTTCATTTACAGGGTACATTTATCCCATATAGTTTATCATGTACATTTGAATATATATATATATATATATATAGGATGACGAATGTATTTAAATAATTACATCACTAAAATACATCTAACTAATTGACTATAGGGCATAAACTAACAATATGATATAATTACATGCAAGTCTTTTAATGACAATAAAAGGTATTAGAAAACATAAACAACAAGATTTGATATCAATCCTTCAATTTTTATTACCCTAGTTTTCATACATATATAGTATCAAAATCAATATATCAAATATAAATTCGTTCACTCCACATTCCATATGTTCAAAATTAACATCTACTATATTCTAATATAAGTTATCATAAAAAAATTAATAAAAGACCTAGTAATTAAAGCGAGAGTTTTTGCCAACAACTTCCCATTATTGAACATTTCAAGAATAACAACTATCACTGTAGGCTTGATTAGGTGTTAGATCTTGTTGTAGAAGAATGGATTGAATCCATCCAAAGTAGGGGCTTTGTAGGGGTTCAATGTTTTCAAGGCATCCTCAACTTCTTGACTAGAAATAGGTTGCGTTATCCATTTAGCTTTAATAGCAGTAATATGACATTACATAATTTCACTCAGAAGGTGTTGAGAAGAAGTGGCCTATGAAGGGGTTGTCAAAAGCTGAGAAAAATGATCATAAGCACCATATAGTAATGAAGGTTAAGAAGTTAAGTCCTGGTTGTTATGTAGCAAGGATATGATTTTGTTGCGGTTTTTCCTGGATATGACTTTTCTATGGAAGTAAGCAATGTTTCTATCCTTCTCTTTCAACCACTTAACCCTTGAGCATTGTCTCAATAAGGAATAGTTATAATAGGGAGCACTGGTGAGGTGTTGAATGGTTGTTCTTTCTTGCTTGAGCAATGATGGAGACTGGGGATCATCTTGAAGATGTAATTGGATTCTGTCTAGAGCAGCTTGTGCAATAATCAATAGATGATGAGTGTTCCCAATGTTGTTTTTAAAAAGCACTTGCATTTCCTGCTTAATTACTGAGAGCTTCCTTGCAAGAATGTATTGCTTGGTTCCTTGAACTGGTGTATACAATGTGTAACACTCCACTCCCGCATGACCCGAACCCGACATCGATGGTGATATCCGAGTCTGTGCCCTGCGAGGGTGGCATGCTACATCACTCAGTCTAAACTCAGTATAATTTTTTATATATACAAAAAGACGCTATGCGGGAAGCAATTCATATATATACGATCACCGATAAATATATTGACCACAAGGGTCCTTATTATAAATACACTTTATTTCAATCTGTTGACTTTACAAAACGATTGTACAAAACTTTAAAAGATATACAAATTTATGAGACACTAATACAGACGTGAACTGATCCCGACTTCTTCTCGCATTATACTCCCGTTGTCTAACGGGGTATTCTTCTGAGTCCTAAAAAATAATTGCAAATTTTGGGTGAGTTTTGCGAACTCAGTGAGTTAACCATCATCGATGGTCCACTAAGTCACATAACATAATTTGTATACATCTAACATTATCTCATAAAACACATTCACCAAAATTTCACATTCACACATTTATAGAAGCCAACATTCATATTTTCCTACTTGATACATGCATATGAGACTCACTTTCTATTTATTACTTTGTTGTGACCGAGTGCCTAAATTGTCCCTTGTAGGGCTCATTAATAACTGTCCCTTGTAGGGCTTATTAATAATTGTCCCTTATCCATTGATAGATACAAGGCTCATTAAACATTGAGCCTGAGTCTCTGAATCACTTATGAGCTCGAAGCTCATTTTCACTTGTTGAGCTTAAAGCTCTGGTCGGTGCCGACTCTGGTCACAACAGTCGTTATGTGTCATGCACTCATGCCATGTAATGCAGCAATCACTTCCACTCACTTTCACATATTCTCGGATCGTAGTCCGACCCATATCAAACACATCACAGTTATATCAAAATTTTCCATTCAGAAGTGCCACATGATTGGTATCACAACTGTTATTAACTGAATTATGCACTCATGCATGACATGCATATGTCGCAATTATGCAGTGTCATTATCACAATCAATCCCAAATTATCACATTCAAACAAATAATTCACAATCACATTAAAATCACAATCACATTTATTCACATTTCAAACATGGATTCCAAATACTCAGACAATTTTGCACTTCTATGTCATAATCTCCCGATACATCGGACCTTCTGTCCGGAATCAATAATCATAACACAATTCCCACCATTATCCTCCACAGAAGTATAAACACAGAATTATAACACATCATAATTGAGGAACCGTCTAGGTCACTCACCTATAACTTCCGAGCTAATGCCTGGAAGTATCAACAACGTCGGTGGATCGACGCTCCAAATGTGCCTCTATAACAGTCAAAATATATAAACATTACCAAATGTACACAGGA
>JAOTIZ010000008.1:11961795-11975603 GCA_027123425.1 Erythroxylum panamense | reverse complement strand
ATGCTTATGGTTTTACTATCAAGTCACATACTTGATGACATAAGCCTAATACTATTCATGGAATGTAAATCACATTATATAAACGACATGGATGCATATATAAAAGAATACCTTATAATATCTTATTAATAAGCCATAATGTTAGTACAAAAGTTACATATGTCCATTGGCCTAGGACACACTACTAACAATATGGTCTCAACATAGTACAACCAAACACTCTAAGAATAGAGTAATCTAGTTTTGCATTGTGCAACTTCTCAAATGGTGTAGACTGATTCAAGAGTGGAGTAGGTAGACGATTAACCAAGAAGCCAGCTGTGTATAAAGCAAAATTCCAAAACTTTGAAGGCACTGCAAAATGAGCAAGTAAAGTTAAGCAAGTATCAACCAAGTGCCTGATTTTTCTCTCCACAACTCCGTTCTATTTGTGTGTATGAGGACAGATAATGCAATGTTGTATCCTTGTATCTTTAAAGTAACTATTAAGCGATCTGAATTCTCCACCCTAGTTAGACTGAAATGTCAGAATTGTAGCATTATACTATTGTTCTACAAGTTTCTGAAATTCAATAAAAGTTGGCAACACATCACTTTTTTGTTTTATGGGAAGCAACCGGCAATATCTAGAGAAGTCATCCACAAATAGAACAAAATACTTATCACCATAAAAAGATTGATTTGGAGTAGGGCCTCATACATCTCTATGAATTAATTCCGAGGTTTTGCTTGCTACTGAGCAAGTATGTGGCAAATAAATCCTGCTATGCTTTCCTAAACAACATGTCTTACATAGACTGGTAGAGGCATTTATGGACCTACAAGGTAATTGAAATTGCTTAACAATGAAAGAAACTGTTGATTGTTATGGATGACCAAGCCATGAATGCCAATCTGGAGCCGAATGCTTGACTGTCTGAAAAACCCAACTATTGCCAAGGATAGAATGTAGTGCTGCACCTGGAAGCTTATAAACACCATCCTCTGCTAGTCCGTGTAACAAGACCCAATTACTTCTGTGGTCCTTTACAGAAAAGCCATTGGAGTCAAACTTAAATGAACAATGATTGTCGGTAGCAAATTTATTAATTGAAAGTAACTGTTGTTGCAAAGCAGGAACATGCAAAACATTTTTCAGGTGAAACTTATTTTTAGCAGAGGTGAGAGTTGTATGACCAACATGTTGAATACTTAAACCACGTCCATTACCTATGGTTACTTTGTCAGGACCCTTGTACTCCTCGAAGATTTGAAGCGCTGCCAAGTCAGGAGTCATGTGATGAGAAGCTGCAATATCAGGAAATCAATCATTGGTACAGGTCGTGGAAGCAGGGGCCACATTAGCAGTGATCTTGTCAAAATTCTGCTCATAGCACTTACGACACCATTTAGCCTGATGATTGTTGAGGTTGCATATATGACAGGGATTTTGGATACCATGGTTTCTTACCTTTATTGTTATTGTTATTGGTGTTACCATTGGTCTGATTATTGAAATTTGAGTTGAATGGCCTGTTGCCTCAAATGTTCTATCGTGCTATGTTGGCAACAATGAGAGATGGTTTCTTACTATTGTTCAACAAAATTTCATAAGCAATAAGCCGTCCAAAGAGATCATAGAAGAATACTTGATTTTTCTTGGCTGATAAAGAAGCAATCGTGGGATGATATTCTGTAGGCAGCAAGCGAAATATGTTGGCATTGAACTCATTAGGAGTGACTGGAATTCCAGTAGCGGATAACTTATCAGATATGGATTTAGCTTCACGAAGGAATTGAGCCATGGGTTTATCGTCAGGAGGCAGATTTTGCAAGGCCATACGTAATTGCACACATCTTGTACTATTGCCTGCACCAAATGATTCAGTAAGGGACTGCCAAGCAACAAAGGCATTATCGATACTAGTAACATATGGAATGATCTCTTCTGTTAGAGATGATAAGATCCAACTTAAAAGCAGTTGGTCTTCTTGCATCCATTTCAAATACACAGGATTTGCAAGCATTGGTTGTTGGATTTATGATAAAAGGTTCTGGTGGTGCATGCCATTAATGTGATTGGTGAGATTGTAGCACTTGATGATTGGTTGAAACTGTGTTTTCTAGGCAAGAAAATTTGTAGGTTTGAGTTTGAGCGAAAACTGAAGCTGAGCATGTGGTAAAGTAGTTGATAATGAAGAAGAAGAGAGAGTGAGTGCGTTAGAAAGAGAATTGGAGAGGTTGGCAGAGAGAGATGTAATTGCAGTCGCAAAAGAAGAAGAAGAAGAGGAGGATTGTTGGTTTTCTTGAGTTGCCATGATCTCTAATACCATATAAGATAATAAAGTTGGAATGATTTCCTCGATCATATCATTGATCGCTATGGTATGAATATATACACCAAGTTGTTACAACAGTCTCTCGAAATATCAATAAAGGCTAGATGTCAATGTTATCCTAGGATATAACTAACAAACTTAACAGAAGAAAAGTGATGAGTAACAATAAGTGTTTAATTATTATCTCTACATTATCTCTAACAGGATGAAATGTAAAATGATCAATAACTTTATCTATATTATATTATAAACCTTTCATCTAATCAACATTTCATTATATTATATTATAAATCCCTTCATCACTCAAAATAACAAAAATTTAATATTATATTCATTTACATTTCATTCTATTATAAATTATTATATTCTATTAAAAATTTTACATCCAATTAAACATAGCCTAAGGACTTGCATCCTCGTTACAAGTCTACTGTTCCATACTTTCATGACTTTGTTCTTACTCTTAATTTTTGCTTTTTGCTAAATTATATTCTTCTCCTGAAGTTGCAAACTGAAAATTATTTGGTCATTGATTGTGAGGATTAACCAAACGGAATTCTCAGTGCATTGGTTCAATGGGCATTACAAACTTTTTTTCTTTATCGATTTCTTTTTTTTATTAAAGGGAAAATACAGGAAAATTATAACACTAGTATGGGGAAGCAGAGCCCCAACAGGTCCTCTAAGAGGATACAGTGACACCCAAGAGGTGTAATATCAAAAACGCTGAGGCCGACATCCGAAGGTACGACATGGGTGGCTAGCTAGTCCACACATCTATTGTTCTCTCAATAAACGTGATGATAAATAACAGGACAATTCTGCGTAAGTAATTCGTGGATACCCGTGACAATGGGGTGGGAAGCCTGAGAACGATTCGTCGCGGAAGAATTGAGGTGGTATGCTGCCAGAGAATCTAGCTCTAATTCTATCCGGCGAAAGCCCCGGTCCCAAGCTAATGACAACCCGGTATAAACATCCCAAAGTTCTGCAGTCAACGGCTCACACCAACCGATATTCTGAGCAAAGCCCACAAGCCAGTTGCCATCCCAGTCGTGTAAAAGGCCACCTACTGTAGCTGAGCATTGGGAGCGATTACAAGCTCCGTCTGTGTTGAGCTTCACCCAACCCGGGGGCAGTGTGTGCCACCCAACGAGTTGTTGGTGACGGGGAGGGGGGCATGTGCCTATCCGGCTCTGCCGCTCGGTGCTCTGTCGGACCTGATCTGCAAAAGAAAAAATGAGAGTGTTAGGAGACAAAGGCCAGGTGAAATGGGCATCAAAAAGAGATTTGTTCCTCCATGTCCAGAGGAACCAGCACGTAGTGGCAAAAAGGACTGCCCAATCGTTTCCCTGTATGCACCGATGATGGCGAAGGTTGGTCAGAAGCCATTGACGAAGCGACAAAGTGTAGAAGTCCATAGGGGAGAGAGCCAGGGGCAAGGAGTCCCACACTTGGCGAGCGTGAAGGCAGTCACGAATAGCTTGGAGAGGAGTTTCAGCAGCAGGGCAATGAGGGCACGAGCTGTCAATAGTCAAGTGGCGACAAACCCGGTGGTGATTGGTAAGAAGACGGTCCTGAGCCAGCAGCCAAAGGAAGGCTCTTATGCGTTGAGGGCCAGGCCATTTCCAGATAGTAGGCCAAAGTGCGTTGGACGCAAGCTCGGCTTGGCCCATGAGCATGGAATAGGTCGACGCGATGGTGAATAAACCATTGTCGAAACACCCCCAGATCACCTTGTCAGACCCAAGATAGGTTTAGGGGGAAAGGTGCTCGCAATGAAGTGACATATCGACGTGGGAAGATAAGGCGTAAAATATCCCAATTCCAATTGCCTGTGGGCTCCACAAATTGGAGAGTGTTGTGGTGAAGATACCATTCAGGGAGAGGGTGGGTGGTGTGAGAGAGCAGCGGCCCGAGGCCTCCTAACCAGGGGTCGAGTCAGAAGCGAGTCCGAGTGTCATCGTCGAGACGCCACTGTAATCCTCGAGTCACGATGTGCCAGGTAGCCTTGATGCTGCTCCAGACTATGGAGCCTCCTTTAGTCGTGATGGATGTGGGGAGATGGGTGGCATCGAAGTGATATTTAGCAGAAAGGACTTGGACCCAAAGCGTAGTAGGCCTAGCTATCAAAGACCAGCCGAGTTTAGTTAAGATTGTGTCGCTCATCTCTCGAATTCTTCGAATACCCAAGCCCCCTGGTCCTTAGGTTTGCAAACCTCGTCCCAAGGCACTAGATGTATTTTGGTCTTATTACGAGACGAACCCCACAGAAAAGATCGCATAATAGATTCCAGGTCGTCACAGAGGCCGCGTGGTAAGCGAACGGTTTGCATAGTGTAGCTCGGTATGGCCGCTAACGCTGATTGAGTCAAAGTAAGGCGGCCTGCAAAAGAAAGCAGGTGAGTGGACCAGCCAGAGAGACACTGTTGGACCCGATCGAGGATATACTGATACGTCCGTCGATTGACCCAGTGATGGAGTAAAGGAACCCAAAGATAGCGGCCAAGGTCGTGCGTCGGAGGGAAGCCTAGGTCAGAACTAAGAGAGTGTTGCAGTGAGGAAGGGACATTTTTGGAAAAATAACACCGCGATTTAGAGGAACTGACGCGTTGGCCCGAGGCCATGCGGAAGGATTGCAAAATTTCCCGAATGACGTGCATTTGATCCGGGGAAGCTTCAGCGAAGAGGATGAGGTCGTCAGCAAAGAATAAATAGGAGAGGTCGGCCCATGCTTGCTCAACGTGATCGGTTTCTAGTGCCCTTGTGCCACCGCTTGAGTGATTGCATGACCCAGTCGCTCCATACACAAGACGAAGAGGTAAGGAGAAAGAGGGTCCCCCTGTCGAAGGCCGCGGGAGGGAGTAAAGGTATCACTGAGTTCTCCATTCCAATTAACTTGGATGGAGACAGTAGAGATGCACTTCATAATGATATCGATGAGTGACTCCAGAAAACCGACATCGGTGAGGGTATCTTGAATAAAAGCCTATGATAACCGATCGTAAGCTTTCTCCAGATCCACTTTAATGGCCATGAGCCATTTCTGACCAGTTTTTCGTCGCATAGAATGGATGACCTCCTGGGTGATAATGATGTTGTCGGTAATGAGGCGTCTAGGAACGAAACTGCACTGTGTGGGAGCGATGAGTCTGTCAAGGTGCGGTTGAATCCTATGGACAATGAGCTTCGAGAGGGCTTTGTACAGAACTGAGTAGAGAGCTATCGTCCGGAACTGAGAAATAGAGGACGGAACGGAAGTTTTAGGAATGAGGACCATAATGGTGCGGTTGAAAGCGGACTCCCAAACTTCATGCCGATAAGTGTTCTGGAAAAAACTAGTCCGAGAAGGTGCTAGAGTATCCCATTGGGATTGGAAGAATAAGGCAGTGAACCCATCAAAACCCGGAGCTTTGTTAGGAGCCATAGAGAAAAAAGCCGTCTTGACCTCGTCAGGGCTTATCGGGTGGGTAAGGTCGGTGTGAGCTGGCTCCGGGAGGCAAGGAAAAAGATCCCTAACAGGCCAGGGGTGGCCAAATGCTCGTCGGAGAGGTAAAGCTCTGTGAGATAATTACGTGCTAGGTTTCGGATAGACGAGCTGTTAGAGATGACATTGCCATTGGCGTCGAGTAAAAAGACTATACACGTCTGGAGACATCGGGAACGGGTGAGATTGTGGTAGTAGGAGGTATTCCGATCACCCTGGCCTAGCCACTGGCTACGGGAGCGTTGATGCCAGAGTAACTCTTCTTGGTGGAGGACAAGTTCTAAGTCCGCTCGAAGTGAAGTCTCGAGCTCTCGGAGAGAGTGAGAATTCGTGTGTTCAAGAGGTTTTTGGATGTCATTGAGCTGAGCCATGAGCCGTTTTTTCCGGTGGAAGATATTACTAAAAACACTATCGTTCCACTGTTGAAGTTTGTCCGACAGATGGTGGATTGTGCCACTAAGGTCTGAATGGTAGGGGTTCTAGTGATTAGCTACCACTTGACCAAAATCAGTGTGCGTAAGCCAAGCGGATTGAAAACGGAATGGCTGACGCAGCTGCGGGAGGGGGAGGTCAGGGGGAAAAAATGATGAGGAGCGGCCGATGATCCGATTTCAAGAAGGGGAGGTGAGTAACTCTGGTGTAGGGGAACGCCGAAAGCCAAGAATGGGAATAGAAAGCTCGATCCAATTGGGCTTGGAGAGGGTCGCGTCGCCAAGTAAATAGGAGCCCGGTAAATCCCAGGTCCTGAAGGCTGCACTGGTGGATGCAATCCCGAAACTAGTTGTTGACAATCGGGGAATGACGTGAGCCACCTCGTTTGTTAGCACCTTCTAATTTGGCATTAAAGTCACCCCCAATAGCCAAGGAGTAGTGGTGAGGTGAGCCAGGCGAGGGAGATAAAACCAAAGATATTTTTGTAAGGCATAGGTAGGGCTAACATATATGGCGGTAAAGTCAAACGCCAGATGGTCCCATTCAATGCTGGCATGGAAGAATTGGCGATGAGCAAGCCGAATATGGACGCTAATATCTTGTTTCTAGAGCAACCAAATTCCACCATAGTAACATTCAGCTTCGACGCGGAAGGAATTTTCAAACCCCAAATACCGAATAACTCTTAGGGCGCGCTCGCCGCGGATGCAAGGTTCGACGAGGACAACCAGATGAGGGTGATGAATACGAATATAATTCTTTAGGATGGGCTTGAAGGTCCGCCCCCCAGCCCCTTGACAATTCCAAATAAAAATCGACATAAAACGGGGAGGAGGAGGGCCCTAAAGGTGAATTACTCCTAAGTCAACAGTGGGCTCAGTCGACTCCGAACAAAGGATTGGGGCCTGGGAGGCATCGATTTCGGCCATCGAGATGTCAGCATCGATCGATGGGCACTCATTGGGGGCTATAGCTGGGCCAAGGGTTGGGGGTTCGGCGGAGCCTTGAGCAGGCCGAGGATGAGGGGGAGCCGTAAGGTCTCCGAGTTCGATAGGGTCCTCGTCCATCGCACCGCCCCCAAAAGCCGTTGGGGGGCCAAAGAGAACGAGGGATCGGGGAGGACAATGTCCGCATGGGAGGGGATGGACAAAGCCACATAGGTTGGACTTGGATTGGGGCTGGCGAGGGCCATGGGGGGGGTTGTGGGATGACATGGGTTGGGCTGGTTGGTATTGTGGCCTGGTCTAAGGAGGAAGACTGGGGGGAAACATGATTTGGGCTTGGGGGTGGGCGGGCTTGGACAGGAGGAGGGGCCAGGGGTGAGACGAGGATGGGCCTGGGGTGGGAAATGGGTGTGGAGGCCCGTGCGTGGCCCATGGGCAGGGTCTGCTAAGCCGATGACGTCATGGGGGAGGGGGCAACTTTATTCCTCTGCAGCTGAAGACGTGATCCTCGTTGGTGACGCAGATCTCGACTGTTCGAGAGAGCGGGGGCTTTACCCTTGCGATGGGTCAAATCCGACTGACCCGGGGTGAAGTGACGGGGAGTAGCGTCAATCGTTGGAGGACTATGCGTTGGAGTAGAGGACGTTGGGGAAGCAGAGAGAGCGGAGAAACGTGACCCACGCGATTCAGACGATGGATCATGGGAGGAGGCGAGGGGGCGTGGGGTCGCGGACGGAGGAAAAGGCCAGCGGCCGTGGCGTTGTACTTGCATCCACGGGCCGAAAGCGGTCTACTGGGAGGAGTCAGAAGGGAGGGCGTGGGAAGGGGCCCCTGAGGACGGCAGACGTGGGATTGCGGTGGGTTCTTCCAATTCAGGGGCGACCTGCAGTCGGGAACGACAAACCAACGAGCTGTGACCCACTCGGCCACAGTCAAAGCAGATTTGGGGCAAGCCTTCATAGGCTACGTGGATGAGTTCGCCATCAAGTTCCACAACCGAGCGCAACAGTGAGCTGATATCCACGTTGACGGCGACACAAGCAAAACGCCCTTGGTAAGCTTGCTGGGTATTGTGATCGATCTTGATTGTTTTGCCCACTAGGTTACTGAGAGCCGCAAGAATGGAGGGATGGTACCTCGAAATGAGGAGTTCTAGAAACCTCACCCACGCAACGACGTGGGTGATCTTACCTGACGAAGGCCGGAAGTCTGCTGTCCACGGTTGGACCGAAAGGACGTGCCCTGCGATGATCCAAGGCCCCTGAGTTAAGGAATGAATATAGTCTGCTTCCTCGCGAAAGTTAATTGGGTAGAAATCGTTTTCCAGATCAACAATTTTCAGCGGCCCTTGAGGATGCCACATAGTGTGCAACCGCTCCCCAAGCAAATTGAATCCTAACTTCCTGCCCAGTAGTTTGATCACGACTGCCTGTGCCCAGACCTTGTCTAATTTGCCCTTGAACGTGGAGGATAATTCAACGCCTAAGCCATGGCCTCCTTGAACAATGGAGATGTCTCCATCTTGCAATTCAATGGGGTCTTCTTCTGGCCAGACCAATTCCACGCGTTCGATAGCAGGTCAGGTAGTGCTGGTGGGTCGATAGGAGGGGGATCTTCCTCGCGTTCCCTCGTGCGGACTTTTTTAGCAATATGAATGGTGGATGCGGATGGTCAAGCATGATGAACTTGCGTTGTCAATGCCTGGTTAGAAGAATTCTTTCAGTTTCTTCTTGAGGTTTCTTCAATGAATTGATGGATAGACTCATTTACGGTGGTCCAACAATCCAACTACTCTCTTTCTCTTGCAACCAACTACAGCTTCAGAGAAATTTGACAGTAACATCCCTTTTTTGTGCTTAGGTAGATCTCCCAACACAGGAACCCTCTAGAAGTGAACTTGATGGTTCGATGCTAACTACCCTGTTCTGCGATTCATAAATGTAGGTTCTGAACTTTGACATGATCTTCAGTCCAATTAGCATATCAGCTTGCAGTGGAATCAGTTTTAAAGTTTTGTTAACCAGTAGTCTGCATTGTATTCAATTTAGAATATTCCTATCAAGCTTGAATTCCCAACTTCTGCATTCAATTATGTGCCATAGAGACAGGTCTAAGTCTGTTTACACGAACGTCAAGAATCTTCTTGTGCCATGTTACGGCTAGTAGCATTTCAGCAACATCTGAAGCATTTAGTAATGAAGCCAGATGCTTTAAACTTTGATGTACTAGTCCACAATGCCGGCCAAAATTATATTATCCCCAAAAATGATATCCCCTATCTATGTTGTCTCTAGTTTTTAGTGATTTCCGAATGCAGGAACATTATGTAAGCCGGTAAATTCTTCTTCAAAGTTTGATTAAAGTCTCAGTTTCCATGAAAGATTTTTTGAAGAATTTATTTAACCAATTGAAGCTGCAAAATCTGTTCACTTTGGTGTCTATATTACGAGCTTACACAGCAAATGGTGCTTAAGCACCCACAACTCGGTTACCACAAGCATAATTCTTCCCTTTTCTTTTCGAAGTCTGTGAATCTACGACCAAAATTATAGTGGGACTGTAATGGTTGAATGGGAGAAACGACTATATTAGACGTCGGCAATGGTTTGGCTTGATATAGTGATTTTAACACCATTGACAGCTGCTGACTTGAACTCACCAGAAAGTTCAAAGTAAGCTGGTTTTCAGGCCTGATAACGTGTACAACGAGACAAAGATAGTGACTAGGTTGATGGCCATAGCAGAGTCGTGTCATTTGATCCGACTTGAGCGTCCCGTACTTTTTTTATGCCCACCATCAATTCTAATCGAGTTTAGCGCACGAGTTTCTCCACCCCACAACGAGAGGCTACCTTTGCCTTACTCTTCCCTTTCCTCACTTTTGGTGTACAGTATACGTAATCGATAATTCTTTATCGTGCCCCGTTGTTATCATTCTTTTACGATTCAAAACCCAAGAAACGAGAAAGCAACATAAATAAATCACAAGATTGCTGCTGTAAAATTACAGAACATAAAGAACTCTCAAAATATCTATTCATCTTCTTGCTGGCGTTGTTCTTATGTCGTTCAAACCAAGAGGAGCTATAATAACTCTTCTCCGTAGGCCGTCATTGGGCATCGAGAACCGACAAATTGGACACGGCCCTTGTCCGAGTTTTTTTCTCATGCATAAAGCAACCTTAAATCGGAAACCAGCAGAGACCCAAGGCCCATGTACTTCTTCCGAGTTAGCTTCCTTACTCTCCAAATCCAACTACGCAAGTCCAATGTCTATTGTTATTTCCTCAAGGTTTCTCTCAGTTACTTTGTAATGTACCCTTAAGAGGGACGTACGAATAAAGCAAGCAAGCTGTTACTCAATGTCATACATATGTACGACGACCAACACGCCACATAAACCTACAATAGGTTAGTGAATGAGTATGCTGTATAAATATTACAAAAGGCCGTAAATATTTTTACTCTCAAATCTCAATTCGAAATCGAAAAGAATTAAGGTTTAATTTTATATGATAAATTATAATTTAATAAAATATTATAGAAGAAAAATAAGTGAAACAACCGAAAATGGAGCAAAAGAAATGCAAGATGAAACCGGTTTGATCAACCATAGCATGACAGTGGTCCTAAGATCCGGTTCGATCTAAGCAGAACAAAATTCTCAAAATCTCGACCCCTGCCCGCAAGAAACAAAAGAACGAGACGCAAATTCACGGTGGAGAGAGAGACAAAGTCTTTCGTCTGCGTGTGGGCATATATTACACAAATATTCTTTGTAGAGTTTTAAAGGTCTCATTGATTCCAAATTCCTCCTTCTCCACGCCGACCTTTTACTGTTATCTCGCCTGGAGCTTGACAATGGATTTGCCAGATTCGTATCGGGTCGACTTCTTCGAGATTTACCAGAAATATTGCGGTAACTTGTTGAACCCTTCATTGCGGAATTTGTTCTAGCCTTTTAGATTGGTTTCTGGCTGTTTGATGAAATGGGGTTAGTGTGAAAATCTAACCTTCAGCTGGGTTTAAGTTGATGTGGCCTAAGGTTTTTGTCTTCACGTGAAAGACCCAAATTTTATTCCTTGGGTTTTCAGATAGTTTGATTATAAAGTATGCTGTAATTTATAACTTGCATGGTTTAATTTGACCACTTGTATGCAAATTTCAACTGCATGATGTCTCCCATAAGAAGGAAAGGTGGATTTTGGTTTAAATTGGTTAACGTTATCAGGTTCTTTAGTCCTTGTAGGCGGCTGTAACCAAAGCTTTTAGCTCCAGTCGAATAACATAGTAAATGATCTACTTCTTTCTCCAGGCTCCAGCCTATGTACTGCTTCTTGTTTTCTTGCTTTCTGAAACTTCTTCTTCTTCCTCTGCCTCTACCTTTTTTTTCCCCCTGTTTTCTCCTTCTTCTTTCTTGACTTCTTGACGCAATTACGAATCAGTCAAGTTAGAAGACAATAACTCAATTTTAACCGCATCAGCCTTTTACATTTCGCATTTGTTTGTTACTTATAGACATAATCGAAGTTAATATAGCAGAGTTTTCTGGCGTGACACAGTTTAATGCCTATTCTGTGTGTTTCCATGGATTTTCACATCTTATTAGTTCCTGTTGTTAATTCCATACTTTTATTGCAGATATTAGATCAGGGAAAGCATATGAAGAGGCAAGCAATGGTCAAGGTGACGAAGCACACAGGAGTAAATTTTCAAGGGATGCATTAGCGCAACTTTTGAAGTTTGTTGAGTTAAAGGTTCATACAAGGTATTCATTCATAAATGATCATACAAACTGGTGGAATTTCAAATGCTTTTAAGAAGACTCGAAAGTAAACTTTCTTGGACCAATTAAACTTCCCTTCAGTGCTTTTGTCGTGGATTGATAATGTGGTTCTTATGGACTAAGGTTGTAAAAAGTTAATGGAGTCCTTATCATGTGGAATGATGGGTATCTTAATCTTCTTTGTCAATTTTCTCAATGAAGGAGGACAACAATTAATTGGGGTATTAATAGGTTCATACAAGTTGTCTTCAGGTTTTGGACAAGTTAATCTCTTAATTGGTTGATTTTTGAGTTTTTTCTGTGGATATCGTAGATTGTCTTGTTATTAGCACAGTAAGTGCTAGTTGGCATGCATGCAGGTTATGCAATATTTCTGTAATTGATTTAACCAATCCCCAGGTATTGCTTGTCTATCAATTAAATCTTCCAACACCTGTTGAAGTTTTTGTCTGTCCATTTTAAACCTGTTGAATTTGATGTCAAATGCCATGTTGATGCTGAAGAAAGTATCCTTTATAGCTAATCGTTACGCATTAGCTTATTGCCATTTCTGTTTCTCGGTTGTCCTGATAAGAGTGATATTTTTCTCCTTGGACAGGATTTCGGTTTTTGATGAACTTTTTAAACTAATGTCAAAGCTGGGGTATTTGGTATGCTTCCTTGGATTTTGGCATCTTAAAATAATGAAATATTTTTTTTGTCTGAACTTCAAGTTATAATTGGATAGTGAATGAACTGTTGTATTTATCATTTTTCTTTATTGTGTTTTAGGTGGATTTCTATGAATTTGCACGATTCTATGACTTTGTTTTCCTTATGTGTCGTGAAAATGGACAAAAGAACATTAGTAAGTTATTATGGTCTTGTTACTTCTCACTGTATGGCTTTGTAACTGTTACAAGTTTTGACATTTTGATTTTACATTCACATTTGCTACACTCCTTTTCCTTCTTTCCCCCAATCCCCCTTTGTTCCAATATTTTGCAGCTGTAAGCAAGGCAGTTATGGCATGGAAATTAGTTTTAGCTGGGAGGTTTCGATTACTAAAGCAATGGTGTGAATTTGTTGAGGTACCAATGATATCAGACTGACCTATCATGTGTAATTTATGATATTTAGTTGTATCCTTTTCCTTACAGTAATAGGCTTCTGTTATAAAATTGGCATGTGTTATTTACTATGAGTGCAAGAATTGGTCAGAATTGAGGTCACAAGAATTGTCTAGTTTTGACCAAATAAAGCATCCCTTGGATTTATATCAGGAAAATCAGAGACATAATATCTCTGAGGATACTTGGCAGCAAGTTTTAGCTTTTTCTCGGTGTGTACATGAGAATCTCGAGGGATATGATCCCGAAGGTACAGATTTTAATTCTTTATTTAAAAATAAAGTGAGATTCAAGGTTAACAAGTTTTCTTTCCCTCCCCCTCTCCTTTCACAGTCTCTTTGTTTGTATTTCTTTTCGACGCATGTTTGATGTCGAAGATATTTTTGTTGTTGGCCTTTTATGATTATAACAACAAATCTTTATTGTTCTAACAAGATGTGTGCTTTTGAAGACTTTAGGTTATGAAACTGAAATGACTTTGACAACTTGCTGAAATATTTGCGGATGGATTTTGTACATCCAGTTTTATTTGTTTTCCTTTGTATGTGCTGTTGGCGTTTGTGAAGAAAGAAGTAATCTTTTTTCTTATTTTGCACATCAAGTGCCTTTGAATATATACACAAGTCCTAGCTTAATTTACGTAACTAAAATATTTCCTATTTACAGCAATTTCCTAAAGTAAATATCCATGATATCCTCTTGTTTCCTATTTTATGATTAGGAAATAATTTC
>JAOTIZ010000008.1:11906112-11918970 GCA_027123425.1 Erythroxylum panamense | reverse complement strand
ATTATTAATAAAATTATGTTATTTTAATAAAATAAATAATTTATAAATTAATATTTATTTGAAATATATTTTAATTAATCAAATTTTATTTGAACATTTATATATTTTAAATTTAATTGTATATAATTTAATTATAAAAAATTAAATAAAATTAAATTATTCATAATTTTATTGATAATAACTTTAAATTTATTAAATATATAAATATAACGTTGAATTAAATTATTCATAATTTTTATTAAAAATAAATATTTAAATGATATATATTTAAATGATAGTAAATTAGATTATAAAAAACGAAAACAAGAAACAAAAATCACATTTTATAGTTTTCATAATTTTTAAAACTGGAAAAAACCAAAACTAAAAGTAGAAACTAAAAATTCAAACAAACAAGATTTTTTACTAAATTTAAAAACAAAAATCAAAAATAAAAATAAAAATAGAAACAAACATCCCCATAGCCTTCATATATTGCTTGCTTAGATTAGACTTGTATCTGTTGGACAGTTATCTACGATAAGTTTAGTTAGTTTAAGAAATTATCTTCTAAGAGAGAAGTTTATCTTCAATAAGATATATTATAGATAAGATTAGTAAGTACATACTAAAAATCTAGTAGTTTAGTATTATAGAATAGATTATACTTATGTATAAATTACGTATAATCAGAGAAATAAAGTGAATTTTTCTGATATTTTCTATACCCTCTTGTTTTATGATATGAGAGCTATCAATTCTGATAGCCTAATTTTTCTAGTCACATCATGGCTGAAGTTTAACCAACCTTCGGTTCCTTTGATGAGTCCCAAACCTCATCCCAAATACCTAGTTATGTAATACCTTCAGCCCAAACTTCATCTCCTTCATAATCTTTCGTTGCAAATCACACAACATAGATTAAATAGAACAAATTTTCTAGAATGGTCCCAATCAATCATGCTCGTAATCAAAAGAAGAGGTAAGGCTAGATATCTAACAAGTCTCAACCACACAAAACAACAGTCACTTACAGTGCTTGGGAAGCTGAGAATTCTATTCTCATCGCTTGACTTATAAATTCAATTGAGCAAAAAAAAATAGCCTAATTATTTTGCAAAACTGCAAGAGAAATCTAAGAAGTTGTGTAAGAAATATATTCTGATTTAGAAAACATTTCTCAATACTTTGAAATCAGATTAAAAATCAGAAATACTCAACAAAGTAATATGTCGATTACTGAGTATTATAAGTTACTAAATTATGGTAGGAGATTGATCTATTTTATGCAATAAATTGGGAGTGTTGTGTAGATGCCGAGAAGTATGAAAAATCATTGGAGAAAGAGAGTTTTTTTAATTTCTTGCTGGGATTTAAGGTTGGACTTGATGAAGTACGAGGAAGGTTACTCGGTTTAGAAACGTTTGCTTAGGTGCGTAGGGAAGAGAGTAGGAAAAAGGTCATGCTTACCTCACATACTTCTGAACATGAGAGGCTCAACTTTATTGGCACTCTCAAAAGGAGTCTACTTATCAAACCCGAGAGCAAGAAACCAAGAACAAGCAGTGGTGTGACTACTGTGATAAGCTCTACCACACTCGTGAGACCTGCTAGAAATTACATAGGAAACCGCTAGATTGGAAACCTAAAAGCCAAAGAGTTCAACAAAAAGGTGGAGCAACACATGTAGCAGAATCCGATATCAACAAATCCACATGGCTAAACCTGTCCCCCCAGTAGATTGAACTACTCTATCAACTCTTGAATCAAACAAAAATCACAACTAAAAAAGACACATGACCAACAAACCTCTACTATAACACTAGTATATAAAGATAACTTATGTCAATCATTATTATCAAAGTCCCTAAGTCAAAATCTCTTGATTGTGGACACAAGTACATCAAATCACATGATTGGGTCTTTGAATGTTTTTAAAAAATATGAGTCATGTAATCAAAAAATTAATATTTGGGTCGCGGATGAAAAAAGATCACCAACTATTGGTCAAAGGACAATTTGTTCGATAAAATTGGCATTAAATATTATTCTCTATGTGCCTAAGTTAACTAATAATCTACTATTTATCAATCAATTAACCAAGGACGTGAATTGTATTGTGACATTCTTTCCATCTCATTGTGAATTTCAAGACCGGTGTTCGGAAAAGATGATTGGCAATGCTAAAGAAAAAGATGGACTTTACTACTACTCAGGAAAAAGTACTACTAAATCCATCAGGATAGTGAAAAATCCAGTTCAACATGATTGAATAAAACATGTTAAAATTGACAGAAGCTTTATTAAATGTGAAATAAAAGGAAGCATTGATCTATATTATGTCCCTACTGAAGCATAAGAAGTCGATATCTTCACAAAGAACATGACAATGCCTAAATTCAAAACAATTCTAAGCAAGTTAAGAATGATAAATATCTATTCATCAACTTGAGAAGTGTTGGATAATTATCTTAGATAAGTTTAGTTAGCTTAGGAGATTATCTTCTAGAAAATAAGTTTAGCTTTTAGTAGATAAGATAAGCTAATATATACTAAAAAGTCAATAGTTTAGTATTAGAATAAATTACTCATATAAATTACATATAATTGGAAAAATAAAGTAGTTGTTCTTATGATATTTTCTATACCCTCTTGTTTTAGTATCAAAGATGCAAGTAGCTAGCTCAGTTACAAATATATCAAAATGATTCACATTTAAATATCGAGTTGATATTTTATAATATCTTTAAGTAGGGCGGAGAAAGTTAATTAATCGAAGCAATACAAAATTAATGACAGCAACATTGGTACAATTCGACTCCAAAAGATCCATCAGCGCCATCAAGCAGCTTTTTCACATACCACAAAGCTTCCAGGGTTAATGGTAATGCTCTTGGTGCAGTTGTCAGTTTTGTAGATCCCAACAAGTCGATCAGCCAACTCAAACATGTTGTTTCTAAGGCTGTATGGGGCATAAACATTAAGAACATGAGTTATGACTAGCAGCTGCAGCATAGAAGCAACTATTCGATGACATTACCTTATAATTATGAATTGAGCATCCTTTGTCCTATCCTTCACGTAATGTCCCACAATTGAAACATTCTTGAAATCTAGAATTCAACGTGAATTATGAGTAAAGAGAAGTAAAGCAAGGAGCAATCATGGCAAGAAGATAATTGAGTTTTTTCTAGTCATTACCTAGAGCAGCGTCAATTTCATCCATTACGTAGAGTGGTGTAGGCTTGTAGTGATGAAGCGCAAAGACAAGAGCTAGTGAGCTGAGAGTCTGAAGACGGAAAACACACAAATGTCATTTATCCTAATAAAAAAGGTTACTGTCGTGTCTCATGCTACTTTCACGCACAACTAAATAACGGAAGAGTCAATTATGTATTGAATTACCTTTTCACCACCAGATAAATTGGCAATGTTCTTCCAGCTTTTCTTTGGTGGCCTCACACTGAAGACAACACCTTCTGAGAAGGGATCTAAAGAGTCTACTAGCTCAAGTTCCGCATCACCTCCAAGTGTAATCATCTAAATTTAAATCACTCAAGAAAAGAGTAAGGAAAAGAGACTAAACAGGTGAAAAATGTATGACCAAGTGCAAACTTAGGGTCTGGCTTGAGAAAAAAGACACAAAAGGAGAAATATCTAATCCACAACCAGAAGAATACACCTAACCAGTGATCCACAACCAGTCAAAAGATGCAATATACGAACCTGATACATTTCCTTCAGTTTCAGTGATATTGTGTTGAATCCTGTCATAAACTCATCTAATCTGCAAAAAAAAAAAAATCAATAAATCAGAATTGCGCTCTAGGACACAGTGAAGATCTAAAACATGGACATAACAAGAATAGATATGCCCGCCTTTTCTTTCTCCATTCATCATACTGCTTTTTCATGTCGTCACGTTGTTGAGTGATCATGTTCAACTCCCCGACTCGATCATTGTATAATGAAACTTTTTTCCGATATCTATCAAAGTTATATAAGATAATATCAACATGCAATTAAACGTATGCATAGTTTCAGATCAAGTTAAACAAGATTATTCGTACTCTGAGATCGAATCTAGATTTGGGTTCATCTCCTTTAATTGTGTTTCTAGGAGAGCTACCATTTCAAGGGCCCTTTTGAGGTCACAAGCATCGGTTAAAGTCCCGTCCGCAAGCGTTGCTTGAAGCTTTTCGGGGTCAACTAGATCTTTCTGAATTCTGCCATAAGCAAGCATACATTTAAATGTTCTTTCAAAATGCTCTGTCCAGAATAACGCCTATTCTGGATCCTAGAAATGGAATTAGAATTACAACTTTAATAGAATTTGTATGTAAGTAATGAAAATTTGAGTTGTTTAGAGATAAAAGTATTCTACATCTACTCTGCCAACTGAAACTGGGTGTATAACTGTCTGATTTCCATGCAATTAGGTATGGAATATAAACTTCAACTTCAACGACAGATAAGCCACGGAATTAAAGTCGACGATCTGAATCAAATTCTGACGCTCATAGTTCAGAGTTAATAGTTATTTTGCCACAAACTCAACTTACTGTTCCATATGATGCGTAAGAGCAGTTTGCAAATCATCGAGCTTTTTCTTGTAACCCTTCCCCTTCAATTCCAACTCTTTGTAGCTTTTTTTCATGTCTTGCAATTTATAATCAGTATCAACCTTCAAAACAAGATTCAATTCTCATATTACACGACTTAAAAAAAAAATACGCACTACAAGATAAGGGAAGGAGAAAATAAAGAACCAAAAGGTATAATAATAAGATAATCCAGGATACAGTACCTCTGATGCGCGCAATTCATCCACGACCCTCTTAACATTTTCATAATCCGACTTTGCTTTATCCAGCACCTCCTTGTGTTGATCAATCAACTGCATTAGAGACAACGGACACTGTAAGAGTTTACCAACCCGATTCCCACCAGTGAACCATGTGTTCAAAGGTAAACGAAAAAGTAGAAAAAGCAGACCTCCTGTGTTTTCTTGTAGTTCTCTTGAACTGTAAATGCCTTTTCTTCTATTTCTTTGAAGATCCCTCTCATTTTATCCTTCTGCTCAGTTAGTCGTTCCTTTTCCTTCTTTGAGTCTTCGATCCCTTTAGTTAACTTTTTTATCATTTTCTGCCCGGTCTCCGTTTGAACTTTGTGACGATTGATCTCCGAGCTATTTTTGTCAATATCCTATACAGTGAAGGGCAGCATGGATTAAGGCAGACACTGCAAGAAAATAGCTTGACAGTTTAAAGTCAAGTCATAACTTACTGACTGAATCTTGTTGACCTTTAACTTCTGGGCCTTCAGCCTTTCACCACCTGCATTTTCTATTTTATTTTGAAGCTCCGAAGCCTAAAAGCAGAACTCAATATAGTAAGCAACCAAAGAGAATCATCAAGGCAAAGGGCGTTTTGTTCTCCAATAGGAAAATTTGGAATCAGCTAACTTGGAAAAGAATATTCACCGCAATCTAAAGGAAATAAGAACACTAACCACAACTGGTCCTCCACCATAAACCATTTTATTATTTGGAGCCTAGAAAAATTGGTTAGGGACATATACGGAGAAACTCAATATAATTACTTAACACACCTTTTCCTTCAACCTTGCAGACCCTTGAATAAGTCTATCTATCTCTTTTTCTTCGGTACAAATAATTTTCTTGAGCTCCTCCAACCTATCAAGCTCATCCTTCTTTGGTCTCGATGCAGCCTCCAAGGAACCAAGTTGCTTTTCAAGATAACTATGTTCTGAGTTCATACTGTCAATCTGGTTGCGAGGTAAAATTCACAGAATGACTTTCCTTGTTACTCACAATGACAAAAGGAGCCTTGGATAAAACATGACAACAAATACCTCTTTCTGACTTCTAGCCAATTCCATTTCCAGGTTTTCAATTGCTTTTTCTGATGTCCGATAACACTTCACTGCATTAATCATTCTTTCACGGATGGCATTTAGTTTGTCAACAATGGCAGAAAGCTCTTTCTCAGAATTTAAAACAGCTTCTCCGGTTACACTTGCAGGTCGAACAGAGGTTCCCATCTTACCACCACGAGGCTTGGTGCCACCGCCACTCATTGTGCCAGATTTCTCAAATAGTGCACCATCAAGCGTCACCACACGTCGGAACTCTGTGTTTCCACCATATGCAATTCGAGTTGCCTGTACATTCATAGGACACGCAATCAATCTTCTTCCCTCTATGAAAGATTTCAAACAGCTGTTAGAAATATAAATCATATAGCACATGAATGTGGTATATCTTCAAAGATGTCACCAGGGCAAAAAATATATAATCAAATGAACACTAGGGATGGCAAGGAATTGTCGAATTCCAAACTTCATCACACATCATCTTGTCATAAATCAAAGGTCAGACTTTGTTCTAGTGCATTGAATATGGCAAGATATTGCGGCATAAAGAGTTAACAAGTGTTTTAATTCAGAAAGAGTGGGCAGCTGCACTTCAACTTTCTCAGCAACATCATTCCTATTCCTTTCTAGATCTCTGACAACAAGTGCTTTTCACCTAGAATCTTGCCAGTGAAACACAGGTAACCAAGTATTCAATTCAGGAAACTATAGATGCACAACTTGGAGGACCAAGGAGAACTATATCAGTTCAAGAATCTATTCCACAAGTTTTCAGCAGAGAAATAATTAAACAAATGCAGGGTCATTTTTGTTTCGACCATTAAAGCTAAAGAGCAAAGCTATGCAACAATAATAAAATGAGAATCAACCTGCTCAAGGTCCTTTGCTACTATGGTGTTACTCAAAGCTGCATAGAAAGCAAGCTTCATTCTTTCATCTTGGACCCTGACTAGATCAAAGAGACGTGGAACTCCCTCTGGAGTTCTTATGTTCTCCTTCAGCTTTGACAAAAGGTCAACCTGTTTCTCCTGCATTAGTAAAAGAAAAATGTAATGCTGGAATCAAGGTCTCCTAAACACAAATAACAGTAGTCATTTCACAAGAATGTTTGGCATCCAAGCTCAAGCATCTCATCGCAAAAGAAAAACTTCATGATGCCAAAGCATATAAACTTTATCAAATCCAAAGCTCAAAATCATGTTTTTAGAGAACTTAAGAACTTAAATCAGAACACCTTTAATATATACAATTGCCAGGTTTGGCTCAAGTGTGACAAAAACTCGGAAAATAAGTAGAAGATGCCATAATCAGGTCATGAAAAACTTGCAACTTGAATTGGACCTCTAATCCGAGTTCTGTTCTTACTATCATCAACAATTCATTTAACTATTTAGCATCTAACTCATCAATCAGGCATATTTTCAGGTTTTAAGTCAATTTGAAGTGTAGTAATGAGACATCGTTGATACCAATATCATGAAAGTTGCAACTCCAAGTTTATCCCTTCTGAGTAGCTCAACGCATGCTTGGGCTGCAGCAGTTGTTTCCACTACAATGTAATCAAGTCCAGGACAAGCTGTTGAAATTGCAACATCATATTTTGCTGCAATGACAATCAATTCAACAACAAAAAGTGATCAGACAACAGAAGATTGTATCGCTTAACTTGTCAATAAGAAGAATGGCATGAACATGAGCTTATCAAGTACAGCAAGGATGTTATAATTGAACATAGCAATCTACGAATACCATCTAAGCAGCAAGCACTGCCTTCAACATATAAAACACAACATTGATTTTATTGTCCTTGAACAACAGGAAAATATCAAAGTGGATCACAATGCAGAAGAATCCAAACATGTAATTCAATATGATCAAAACAGAAAAAGAAGCTTGCTTGTCACATTTTGAATTCATAAGCAAACTCACCATCAATAGCACCCAAATCCCCCATACGACCATAGATTCCTTCAATTTCATTAGATTCCTTGGCCCGAAGAATTGCTTTCAAAACTGATCCTTGACTTCTTTCAGAATCAACAACTTGTTTAAGTTCTGCAACCTTCTGTTGTGCAGCTTGTTCAAGAGGCATCAGTGCTTCTTGCTCTTTGAAGCAGTCCTGTAAAAGATAGTTAACATAAGATAGCACCAAGGCAGTAGAAAAGATAAAAGCATGGTTTCAATAATCATCATAACAGGACATACTTGCTCCACTTTACGTGCTTCTGTTGCTTCAGACTTGTGCTTTACAATATCACTTTGTATTTTGGCAATGGATGCTGTTTTTGTTTCAATTCTTCCCAATATACTGTCCATCTGCTTGCGGGCATTTTCAAAAGCTGCATAGCCAGCTTCATGCTGTAACAGTGAACAAACATTCAACTAGTGTATAACACCCTTCGTTAAAGAAATTAAGAATTTTTCCGAGTCCCTAGTTTTGTCTCAAGGTATCTTTATAACTTCGAACTCCATAGAGTAGTACAGAGACACCTATATGGATCATACCTGGACAGTAGCAAAAATTAGAAGACAAATATGTTTTAAACAATGAGGATAGACTACAGGCACTAGAACAAGACAAATATGTTTTAAACAATGAGGATAGACTACAGGCATTAGAACATTTGTTATCCATATTATCATCTCATAAAGAGTTAATATAACATGAGAACCCCACCTTCTCAGTCAAAAGCTTACTCTCTGTGCTAGCAACTTCAAGTTGTCCCCTGTGATCAATCAATTGTTTTTCCCATGGTTCAAGTTCAGCACGAATTGTGACAAGCTCAGAGCGATATCTTTCAGTTTCAACTGTTTAAAAGACAAATTACCAGGGATAAATTAGTAGAAAAGGCACAGGAGAAAATGACTGTTGATAATGGAACGGGAATCAATTCTAAGTAACTTAAATTGATCCTTTTAACTTGCAGAGCAATTATTTGTTAAAATGTTGAATATGACTGTCTAGATTAAACAGAAAAATATATTTAAAAAGAAAAAAGATCAACAAAAAACTAAGGTTCACAAGTTTAATTCAAAAGCCACCCTTTCACTCAAGAAGATGAGCCTTTATTAATCTTATTCTCCAAATAAGATGAATCATAAATGTTCACACGGCCAATTCCTTTGGGTAATAGGTAACCTTCCACTAACTTGTGTGCTAAAATTGCACCTAAAAGGAATCAACTTTTGTTAGCGAAATGAAAACAATTAAACCTTTTGAATTCTCCACAATATCCTCTAGCAATTTCTCCTCATCCACCAACATCTGTTGCAGCCTTGAAATATTTTCCTCAAGTTTCGGAAGCATGATAGTGGAGTCCTCGCAATCCTTCTGTAAGTTTTCAATCTTAGATGAGTCCTGTCAAAAACAAAGAGAAGTGAGTCGACAGCACAGAAACAGGTTATTCACATTTTTGCTTACCTTCTCAAGCTTTTCCTCAAGCTTCTTGATCTTTTGCTTCATGTGTTTCAGATCCTCCCGGTATTTAACATCCTGTCTTTCAAATTCCTTAAAATCTTCCTTACAATATCGAAGGTCATTGTCAAGTTCCTGAATTCAAGAGATGCAATTGAATTGCCACTCAGTTTGTAAGCACTCCGAGAATTTAATAAGAACAAAAGAAAATTCCATGATGGATAATATAATAAATGAATTCAACCATCACTGTAAAATATTATGCATACAAACCTCCTGTTTCTTCATATATTTGTTGTGCACTGTCTCTAGATCCTTCAATGTTTTATGACTGTTTTCAATCTTCTCTCTGAAAAAAATGAAAAAAGATTCAGCATATGCAATTTCTGACAATAAAGAATGTACAGTGAAGAGTCATAAAAATAACCTTTCAGCCTTCAAACTTTCTTCTAAGCTAGATACATTGTCTTGAATTTTACTCATTTTTGCTCCAGTATCTTCAGAAGCCAATTTAGTAGCTTTCTCTTGCCATTTCAGGTGCGATAACTCTTTCAGCATGTAAGCCTCTGCCTCATTCTTGACATCCTATTCAATGAAATAAACCAAAATGCTTTGCAAACATTTTCAAAGATCAGCAACAAAGTGCAACAAACTAGACAGCACAAAAACCTCTAAGCTATCTCTTTCCTTCTCAGCTAACTTAACCATCTGCACCACCCCAGATCGTTTCTCATTCAGGGACTCCAGCCTATGGAAGAAAGTATCGTATAGAATGAGATCTGAATTTAATCTAAATCAGATTCATAATACAAATAGTCTTCAGCAAAATAGCAATGTCTGAAAGAATGGAGACAGCAGTGGTCACACAGCACATAAATCCATAAGATTCCACTGAGTATTTCTTAGTGAGGTGAATGCTAACACATGATAGCACCATTACCAGCTTATTTGGATTGAAACCTAAACCAGAATCACATAACATTTTTATGATACATCATCCTTGGACAAGTAATAGATCCTATTCAAGAAGTGTGCCATTATGATCCTAATTACCAAAATTCTAAACTTTTATAGTAGGTTTTGAAGGATAGAAAACGTATATAAGCAGCGATTTTACCCCTGGATTTTGCACTCAGAACAGATAATAAATATAGATGTAACATATTGCAGCAAGGATGTCAACACAGAAACAAGAGCAACTCAGCCTGTTTATGAAACTAGAAAACAAAGTACTCACTCCTTAAATGACTCGTCAATTTTCTCAACATATTTGTTAGTCCCAATTATATCCTCCAGATATTCAAGAAACCCTTCATCATGGGGTCCTTGAGCCTTCGGTTTCATCAAAGAAATCTGCTCAACTTCACCCTAAAACAAAAGAAATGAAGCCATTAAAACAACATAAAGTCATTCAAATTGAACCGCTGAGCTACAATAACAAACCTGAAGAATCAGAAAGCGGTTATTGTCCAGGTCAACTCCTTTCCCTTTGAGCATCTTGGTGACCTCAGTGAAATTACTAGCACGGTTATTGATGTAGTATTTGGAAGAATTGTCCCGAAAGGCGACCCTAGTGATTACAAAATCTGTTCCTGGAACAGCTTCATAGGTTCCATCATCCTACAAGGTTTTGGAGCTTTAGTATTGAGTATTTCCCTTATTTTCAGACTCTTTCTCAATCTAAACATAACAGCATAAAATGTGAAAGCGTACATCATTTTTCTCCTAATAAACAAACCCAGCTGTAAACAAAGGGAGTAAAGCCCTTTAGGTTACAGTAAGAAAAAACAAATTTCACATCCAAAAGAGTTACCAGGTCAATGATTTCCTGAAAATGAACAGAAACACCGGCACTATCCAGATTCTGGTGATTGGTAGAATTGTGAATAAGCTCCGAAACTTTGTTAAGTCTCATCTGCAAATTCAAATGGGTGCATAATAAGTAATAGACTAGAAAAACTAAAACTAAAAGAGAAAATCCCTACATTTCACCCTGCCTGTAATCACCAAAAGAGCACATTATCCTAATAATCGAAAAACCTGCTTCGCTCGCTTTCCAAATACGAACAGCATCGCGTCTATTACGTTGCTCTTTCCACTTCCGTTTGGCCCAACAACAGCAGAAAAACTCTGATACCAAAGCAGAAACCAAACAGATTAGAGAAAGACAGAAGGAGAATACATTCTTTTAATTATCAACTTCGGGAACAGTTCATGTTTGTAAATGAGAAACAAAAGAGAAAAGAAGCAAGAAATTTCCAGAATTTAAGAATTTACAACAGGGATGAGCACAGTTGCTTGGACCTCGAAATCGGCCTCGAGATTCAAAATTCAAAACGCCAACACATTCAATCAGACACCGACAAATTGGACAAAGTTTCGAAGTCAAACCTTGTGAAAAGGACCAACGCGCTGTTCACCGGCGTATGACTTGAAGTTCCGCATCACCATTTCCTTGATGGCAAGCCTTGGGGCAGCTACGCCAGATCCGGCAGTGCGGGCCGTATTCGACTCGCTGGCCATGAACTCGTCCCCCATTGCCCAAGTCAAGTCAGTTCCTTGTCCTTGTGCTTTACTTGTAGGAGATAGATTGCTGTTGAAGAAGACTCGTGCGCTTTTCTCTGTTTCGCTATTTGAAAATATGGAGAATTTTTTACGACTGATGCGTCATTCGGGAAAAAAGAAAAATTGGAAATGGTTTTGGCGGGAAATTTTAGTTTGGTTGGGCTATTGGTAAATGGACTATATACAACTTGTTATGGCCCTTTGGATGCGTCTTTCTTTTAGTTTGGTTGGGCTATTAGTAAATGGACTATATTCAACTTGTTATGGCCCTTAGGACGCGCCTTTCTTTTTGACCGTGTGGTGAAGTTAATTGATTCATAAACGTACTGTACCTTTTTATCTTAACCAAAAATCTTTTTAGTATTGCGATTGTCTTACTCTTAAATTAAATTTATTACTCCTTATAAAATGTATTTGTTAAAATATATATTAAATCATAAATCATTGTTTTTTGGATTATCTGTTGTCCACATGTTTACGTAGAAACCAGGGAAGTGAAGTTTGAGTGAATAGACGGTCTGTCATGCCAACATAAGTAGAGAACTTTATTGAAAAAGTTCCATTTTAACGTAATTATCAAGGGATTACTTGGCAGGAACAATAATATTGCCTTTGACATTTTAATCCAATATAATCTAATTTGTGTAGAAAAAGAAGTAATCGGTCAACTAATTTCATCCAAAGTCCAACCTAGCAAAGCTCATGATAAGGTGTACCGCTCATCGCAAGCATGGTAACTGCTATGCCATCACCTTGTGTAGCTAGCTAAACAATTAATTTGTCTTAGGACCTGTTTGGTTGAACTTTTATCAGTAGAGCTTTTGTCAGTAGAGTTTTTCTGAGAAGAGCTTTTTTTAAAAGCCAGTTAACTGTTTGACTGTCAATTAAAAAAACAGCTTTTTAAAAAGAGCTTCATACAGTAAACTATTTGGCAACATAAAAATAAAAAACACTTTTATTAATTTTAACTATATTTTATTTTATAATAAAATTATTTATGCTAA
>JAOTIZ010000008.1:11863635-11879818 GCA_027123425.1 Erythroxylum panamense | reverse complement strand
CCACCCTCGTGAGGCACGGGCTCAGATATCACCTTCGATGTCGAGTTTGGGTCTTGCGGGAGTGGGATGCTACAATAAATTTCTGGTATCTTTTTACTAGAGCATCAGGGTATTTCCTCTTAACATGTCCGAACCACCTAAGCCTTGTCTTTCTTAATTTTTCATTAATGTTGTCACCTTTAATTTGCTCTTATTATTACATTTATGATCTTATCTTTTCTAGTAAGATTACACATATAATGGAGCATCCTCATCTCTGCCACCATAAACTTATAACTATACACCTATTTGATAAGTCAACACTCTGTCTCTTAGAGCATGTTTGACCTAATCGCTAAATAATAAAATTTACCTTTGAGCTTGAATGATATGTTCTTGTCACATAAAACTTTTGGTGTACTTCTCTATTTAACCCACCTTAATTTGATACGGTGAACTATATCTTTATTGATCTCTCCATTGCTTTAGGTGATAGATATTAAATACTTAAAATACTTTTTTTAGTATAACTTCTGAATCAATCTTTACTTCTACATTAGAAGCCACCCTATGGGCCAAAAAGTTACACTACTTAGTCTTAGTCTTGCTCATTTGAAAGCTTTTCCACTACAACATATCCTTATAAAGTTTTAGTTGACATTTACACATTTCTTTGTCTTATCCATTAAAACAATGTTATCAACAAACAACATATACTAAGGCACATTCCCTTGAAAATTCTTGGTGAGCTCATCCGTCACTATTATAAAGAAAAAGGGGCTTAAAAAGGAACTTGGTATGGCCAATAACGATAAAAAATGCTCTGTAACTCCTACTATTGTCCTCACTCTAGTCTTTATACCTTCATACATATTCTTAATAACCTTTCTATGGCTAATAGGAACTCTCATAGTTTCTAAACATAACAACTCCCTCAGTTTCTAAGCACCACCACATGATTTTCCTAGTCACCTTGTCATAAGTTTTCTGTAAGTCAATAAAAATCATGTGTAGATCATGTTGTCATTTCTTGTAATATTTCATTAATCTTCTGAGGAGATGTAAAGTTTCTATCGTGGACTTTCATGACATGAAGCCAAATAGGTTCTTTGAGATATGAGCATCTTTTTTCACTCTCTTCTCATTCACCTTCTCCAATAACTTCATAGTGTAACTAAGTAGTTTGATGCCTCTATATTTTTTACAACTTTAGATATATCTTTTGTTCTTATATAGAGGAATTAGCATACTAATGCTCTACTTATCTGAGATTTTGACGAACTTAAGTATCAAATTAAAAAACTTGACTAGCTAAGTTAGACTCTCTTTGCCTGGGATCTTCCACACCTCTATGGGCATCTTATCAAACCTGACTGTCTTTCCACTCTTCATCTCTCTCAATGCTCCTTTAATTTCTTTCCTTGTAATCCGCCAACAACAAGTAAAGTTACGATACGTCTCGGACGTACTAAGATCACCTAAAGAGAAGTTTTCCTATGCACCTTCAGTAAATAGGCTATAAAAGTATATTTGTTATCTTCTCTTGATGTCATTTTTACCCATAAGCACCCACCCTACTTCATCTTTTATTCAACAAACTTGATTTAAGTCTCTCGTTTTCTGTTTCCTAACTCTTGCCAACTTAAAAATGTCTTTTTCTCCATTTTTAGTTTCTAATCGTTGTTATAATTCCTTATAAGCTTTGCTTTTAGCTTATGATATTATCTTCTTCACCTCTTTCTTTGTCAGTTTGTAACTTTCTCTATTAACTACTCTCTCTACATCTATAGTACTATCCAATAGAGCTTTATAGCTATCCTTCTTGATCTGAACCTTTTTCTTGTACATTTTTATTCCACCACCAATACTCTATTTTACTACTCCTAGGTCCTTTAAAAATATCAAAAAGCTCTTTTCTTGTATTCCTTAAAGAGTTGTTACTCTCTCCCACATTTGGTTTGTTATTCTCTCCCACATTTGGTTTACACATTAAAGTAATGTTTAAAAATTAAAAAATACTTATAATGCTAAACCCTAAAATTCCTAAGTTTATAGACCACCTGTCAATGATAAAAGCAATAAAAGTTCTACTATCGATTCCAAGTATTTTTCTTTTTTCCAAGGGCTTTTAAGGTTTAACATTTTAAGTATTTTTTTAGTTTTTAAACATTGAATTTGACGTGTAACACTTAGGCCAAGTTTGTTAACTTGGGGTTTGATGGTAGATTATTTATATGAAAAATTATAAGTTAGAGCATTTTAATGCATTTTTTAAAGGTCTAAGTTAGTACTTAGTAAAGTCTTTTTTTTAAATAATTTACCCTATAATATTTTAAGTGACATATGGTAAATGATGCAGAGTCTTTTTGCTCTTTTATTATTTTTATATAAAAAACAAGTTTGATATAGTTGAATAGAAGTAAAGTTTTATCTTTTTTGAAACATAAGTTTTAACATTAACATAATCATAGACTATATAATTATATTGCACAATCATTTACATTCAATAAAAGTCAAGTTTCATCTTTAAAACTGCAATTTAACTCTACTTCTCCATAATATGGTTAAAAATAACAACCAATATAAGCATACCATATCCTATTACAATACTCATTAACATACACTTTAACTCTCTTTTTTTTTTTCTCATTTACCAACATATTGATTTCTTACTTTCTGAACTTCATTTACTCCTCATTCTTTCAACTGTTTTGTTTAATATAAATAGTTATTTCCTTAATTTATGAATCATTTTAGCAATCCATCTAGTAAATTTGTCATGTACCACGTGAAAAAAATGACATCTCTAATTTGAAAAAAAAATCCATATTTCAAATATTAAACACAAAATTATTTAAATTAATTAAAATTAAAATTCACTAGATAATTGAAGCATCCATGAAATCTCCTTCTTACATTATAATCACTCCATAAAGTTCTTAATGAAGAAGCCTTTAGCTGAAAATATTAAATAACATTTTAAGCATTTGAACTTAACGTTGTATTGGAAGATGATGAGGATTTTATAACTTTAGGAGCTGCAGCTATAACTATCACACTAATAACACATAAGTAAGTTTCATACACCTTCGTAAAGACCAATATTGCATAAAAAGTCTAAACATCCTAAAACTTCAAATAAAAGTTCATATTGGATCCAACGCTAAACTAATTTGAAGCATATAGCATTATACAAAAAGCTAAAAAAAAACCTAAATGATGGAAAGTTTATCAAATTTTATCTCTAAGATGCCATTAATTGAGCTTGAAGTATATTAAATTTAAACCACACGTTAGTAACTAATTGACTTGTCCTTTTAATTAGATGCATGTGTTAATGTAAAAGAACATCACTTACAAATTTTAAGAATTAGAGGGTGTAACTTCATGGTTTTCCTTTTTTTTTTTACCTTGAATGATATCATAGTTTAACAAGCAGCTAGGTAAATTAAACATAAAAACGTTGATGGTGACACAGACACGTAACGGTGCAATAAGTCTTGCACTTAATTAGTGCTTACATTATAAGAAACAAATAAAAAGAAAAAAAATTAATCATCACATATTGCAGAAAAGGCAATTTTGAAATTAAGAGACATGCACGCCTTACACAAAGTTGTTCTTCTCTATTCGTCATAAAAGAATGAACAGTGGGCACAATATCTGTCAGTAAAACAAAGGTACCCTTCCCTTCTCCTTGACTCCCCCACGCCCTAACCATATCATTGTGAGTAGGAAATTAAAATTATATCACAGTTTTTTGTTCAAAAACAAGCTTTAGAGTCTAACCAACTTAGAGCCTAATTACTTAATATCAACTTTCATTTATTAATTAACACTTTTAGCCTCAAGCCATATATAAAAAATTAGATAAAATTGCTTAATTGAAATAATCGATAAAAGATAGAACATCGACAAGGCTTAATAGAAGTCGATTTGAGAAATAATTTGTGATATTTAAGCTATCAATTAACCCACACTTACCATTCAAAAGATGGAAGACTCTATTTTTAGTCATAAATCACAATAAAAAATTATGGTTCTTTTTCGCCAATTAAATAAACCTGGTGAGCAAGCCAAAGAGATCCAATGCCTAAAATACTTTCATTACCTTAGACATCAAAAAATCAATTAAAGCTAAGGAAGATTACCATTAGGAAGAAAAAAGTTAGAGATAACTCACCAACTTCTACACACGTAATGTCGAAGGACTTCCAGTGTCTAAGAAGGAGAAGCTGCATGGTTAAGTGATAAGAAGCCATCAAGGAGAGGTCACGTTATTGCCAAAGAGAGGTTGCATGATTAGGGTTGATATAAGGAAGGACCGGTGTTTGCTTGATGAGGCAGATAATAAATATAAGTTGATAAGGAGAAGTCTGCCAAAGACAAAGATGATGGGGAAGCGTGTGAAATGAAGAAGTCATGTGAAATAGATTTGGTGGCCAACAATTTTCAGATAATTTGATTATGGTTCAAATATGAAAATTTCGAAATCAGAAATTTTTCTGATTCAGATCACATGGAATGAAAAAACCAAATTCAGAGTTTTTAATAATAAGTATTTTTTTTAATTAAAATTAGGTTGATTAATATTAAGTTAGACTATTTTAGTTCAACTAAATTTATTAATTTTAAGTAGAGTTTATTATATATTATCTGAATTAAAAATAATTTATTTAATTTTAAGTAAAAGATATAAATTTTATTGGTTCACGTGACCTTTACGTGACATAGTAAAACCTATATTATTATTTAAACAAAAAAAGTTTGTACTGTATCAACGTTGACGTGATGTATAATCGATGGATATAATTGATGGACATACACCGAAATAAAGAATTCGTTGATAAGAATGTACAAGCATAATAAACATAATAATATTGTAGAAACTTGGATTAATTAAATGTTTTTTTTGACATATGATTAATTAAATGTTAATGGTACTTTTTCATACGTGTTATTGGGCCTATATTTATGAGTTTACTATGATGGATAAGTTTGGCCTATATTTTATAGTACACATCAAGTCTTACTGTTAGTCGACCTTAAATACAGTCGCCTTATTGAGAATTGTACGAATTTTTAATCAAGATTTAGAATAGCAGTAGTCAATCATCTTCATCTCTATTACTCCACTTTACAGAAATTAACAATAGATTTAATTGTTCCTCAATTTTTAGGTATTTGTCCATCCAATTATTTAATCTAATATGTTGCAATTCTAGAATTAATCAATTGTATTGATTAATTATGAAATTAACATATGATTTGGTGTTTATTATTTCCTTGATTCGTCACTTTGAATTTTAAATTGAATGTCTTGAAAATATTATATTTTAATTTAAACACTCTAAAATAATATACGGTGACTATTATTTTTGAGTAAAAATATTAAAATTAAAAATGCAACTTTGATTACATTCATAGTGGTGAGGAAGGTATTTTCTTTTGCAATGTAAGCTATTTTGGCATAATTTGAAGTCCATATGACTGGGTAAATAGGTGCAAATAATTAAAACCAATTTGATGGATTCTTTTGTCTTCTAAGATTGCTTGAACTAGAAGCCACATATCCAGTTCTGTTCGATTCAGTATATAACTAGAAATGAACCAGTCGATGCATACCTTGGAAGAAGAGAACAGCCCCATTATTGCAGAAAAGCTTTGCTGGTTGTTGCCTTGATTATCACTCCTCATACATATAATCTTTAAGGAGACACGGAAAGGAATGGATTTGCATCATGCAATCTCTTACTCCTTTATGTGATAATGCCCACCAACTGCACACACTGTGCCCATAATGCAACGGCCTTGTTTGAACGTGACACATCTTTGAGCTCACACGACATGAATCTGTTCTTGCAACCAAAAGGGTAAGGGGAACCAATTAATTCAACTTGGTAATTAAGATTCATCATGAATAGAACTAAGTTGAATGACATCGTCTTTTTTTCTCGGGAAGAAAAGGCCTCACCAAAGTACAGCACCAAGTAGCGCATCATCGTTAACCATTTCTTAGCCTTATTTCGGGTTAAAGCACTTTTTAGTATAAAAAATTATCGTTAAGATTGAAGACCTATTATATATATATATATAGAATTTTTAGCTCCAAACGCTTTCATGATTTTCTTATTTTGTTAATTAGTGAAAACTTTTGTTAATGTAATGCAATTTTCCTTAATATTAGCATAATGTTTACTTAAGTAAATATTGGGAGACTGCTTTATGGATTAGCAGGAACGTATAATACATTACGTATTTCTAATATAGGAAAACAGTTTCAAATATTAATTGTAATGCATATGATTTATCCTTCTCTTTTGAAAATTAAAATTAAGAAGTAGCTAAACAGAACTCGTTGGTTCTAATTTTTATCAGAACAAAACAAATATTTGATCTTTCTTGCACCAGCCTTTATCGGATTTAAAGATACGTATATCAATAAAAGTGTGATATTCTCTGGAGTTTATTGAAGCCTTAGTTTGATTAAGTGGACGCAACCTGAACCAAAGCAAGTACAGCTCTTCACAGTCTCATGACCTGAATTACGGATTACCCCATTGTTTATAGAATGGAAAGAATGTAAAGTAAAATAGAGAAGAGAGCAAAAGTAGTTGTCAATGAATACCCTACGGACCTGTAGAAAACATGATCCTTGTACCTAAAAATGTGCAGAGTCTTAGGTGCAACAAGGTACGCTGTCCTTGTATAAGAACACACCATATCCATCCACAGGCCCCATCAAATTATGTAAACTTTTGGGACCCTGTAAGTCTCAAATGAGATACATACTTAATCCTTTTTATTGGTTTTTTTAACCGTTGGATCATGACATTTGCTCTTTTCAGATGAAAGCTTAGTTGCCACAGCTGCACAGTAAAAGTTGTCTGGAGAAGTACATTGGTACCTCCTCGTAATCACGTATCTAAACAATTCATGTCTATTTCAGTCCAGGTGGGTGCTTAATAAATTGCCATTTTTCAAATTCAAACTCCTACAATGCTTGTCGACTGGGTTAATTCAGACGCTGCTCAACCAAATCTCTCGTAAAAACAGATAGCTGGATCTACTAATTCAAGGCTTCAAATCTTCTGTACCAGACAAAGTGGAACAGAAGATTTAAAACCCTAATTCAACTTTGTTACAAAATTAAAAAGGAAGTAACTCATTGAAAACCTCAACTTTATTACTTTGGTAGCAAAACTTTAAAGGAAAGTAACTCGTTGAAATCCCCTGAAGGGATGATAAATCAATTCAAAATAACTAATAATTGAAATGAAATTGAATAAATAATAAACATAAAAGAGTGAGTAGACACAATAAATACATAAACTAATACTTAATAAATTCAATTCCAGGTTTGTGAGTTTCAATGCAACGGTTATGTTCGCACACACATATCGATGATTAAACCTTAGCTGCTACATGATTGGTCTGATGACGTCAGTCATCTCCTCTTCCTCCTGACGAGTCACGACCCTTTGATTTGCCACCACCAGATAATTTGCTTCGCAACAAAATCAGTGCCATGGATCTCGTCTCATCTCATCATCTTTACTGTAGTCCTGCAAGTACGCAACCATCTCTCTCTTCATCCATATTTTAGTTCCTACTTCCTAAGGTTCGACAAATTATAATTATCGAAAACTTGACTTTTTTAAAGAAAGGTGGTTACTTTTCGGACGTGGGTACTCCACGTGTCAACGGGTGCAATGACAGTTAACACGTGTTATTATCTTAAAGCTCCGAAATCTTGTTTTACGTGTTAATTATGATGATTTCTTTTAGAAGTTGTGTCGAGACTGGAGACCTATTTCTTAACATCACTGAGGCTAATTTTGTCCAAAAGATTGTTTCGCGTCTCGCCGTGGCCCTACACCGGGGTTACACTTACAGGTTAGGGTTACACCGAGAAAGGGGGGGCACAAGAAAACTCGAATCGGTGTCGTTTAGCTTAAAGGAAACAGAGGGGGAGAAAAAATATGAACCTTTTCGGGTAGATGTAAAAATAAAAGTTTATGGAGGCTGGCTAGTGGCTACCCTGATTGAAGAGTTTTAAACTGGGAGTCTTTACCAATTTTCATTAGCTTCTTTGGCTGCATGTAACAAATATTCCATCTAATCAATATAACGATCTACTGTACTAATAAAACGTGGTGTAATTTTTCCAATTTGATTAAATTATGGTTGTAGCTGAAAGCAAAAAGCAAGAGTGAAGATGCTTATGGAAATGGTCCACACGATTTGCAGGACCGAGTCACTGTTAATTTGGGTCACAGAAATTCTCCGACAGACTGCAGGTGGAGGAGAGTTTCACCTCTCATTACTATTCAACGTTGTCGCCAACTCCTCGTGTCAACTCAGTCGTAACCACTGAGTCCCTATCCTAGAAGTTAAACTCGGACAATAATAACTAGGTGGATTTTGGTCTAGAGCTAAAAAACAAAGAAAAGTAACACTGGTATTCGTATATACCGCTGCAACTAGGGTCAATGACTAGTAGACCTACATTTATTACACCCAAAAATCTAACCCGTGTAGAGTAAAGGACTTAACCATAGAATTACAACTTAGGGTTAGAAAAAACCCATGTGAGTTAAGGTTAAGAAGGACAACCACAAAACCCAGATTTTTTTATCATCAGTTTGTTCTTCCAGCAAACCCCCTCTGTCATCACCACCACCATCATCTCCGCCACCACCTCCATTTCATAACCACAACAGAAGAAAAAACTCAGAATCCCCAATCCGTTCTCTCCTGTACCAAAAATATCCAGTCTCTAAACTTGGTAAACTTAATGAATCTGTCATTTCTCTTGTAGAGTTACTTTGTAGGTTGAAGCTTGAGCTATGGACTTGACCCCAGCTGCAACCACCACCACCACCACCACCACCACCCCACCCAGAAAATCCCCGGAGCCAGACACCGAGACCCCAACTCGGATCCAGCCGGCGAAGCCCTTATCTTTTACCAACGGAGTTCTCAAACGCCACCACCCTCACCACCACCACCACCACCATATTGCTCAGCCAATTGTCATAAGCTACAAAGAATGCCTCAAAAACCACGCAGCCTCTTTAGGCGGCCATGCTCTAGACGGCTGCGGCGAGTTCATGCCGTCGCCGACTGCCACCCACACTGACCCGACTTCCTTAACGTGCGCTGCTTGCGGGTGCCACCGCAACTTCCACCGCCGCGAGCCAGAGGACTCCCCTCCTCCAGCTAACACCACCACCACACTCGAGTATCAACCCCACCATCGCCACCACCCTCCACCGCCGCCTGCGCCACTTTCCCATCGGAGCCCCAACTCCGCCTCTCCCCCACCCATATCTTCCTCCTACTATCCCTCCGCCCCCCACATGCTTTTGGCCCTCTCTGGCGGCTTAAACGACAATGCAACGTTGAGCGTACCCCCAGGTTCCTCTTCTGCGAGGAAACGTTTCAGGACCAAGTTCACGCAGAGCCAGAAGGAGAGAATGTTTGAGTTCGCTCAAAGAGTAGGGTGGAAGATGCAGAAAAGAGATGAAGACCTGGTTATGGAGTTCTGCAACGAAATTGGGGTCGATAAGGGAGTTTTAAAGGTATGGATGCATAACAACAAGAACACCTTTGGCAAGAGGGATGGTAACAACAATAATAATGGGAATGGTATTGCAACCGCTGATCTGGAGACCACCCATAGTGACATCAACCACAATATGAACAATAACAGCACCGAGAACATGAATCACCATCACCACAATCTTCAGCTTGATAATGATAGCCTTGCACATGTTGGGACTAATGGCTCATCTTCATCTTCCTGATCTTTGAACTGGGGATGGGGATGCATGGTGGCCAGAAATTGGTGGGTGACGATGACTATTATAATAAGTTTTTAGCTAGATAGAGTAAGCATGGTTTTAGTTGTTCATTTCTTTCATAATTTCCAGTTCTTTCTTCCTCATCCAATCCCTTCTCCATCTTCTTCTTCTTCTTCTTCTTCTTCTTTTTCTTTTTTCTTTTGGTTTTCTTAGTTTAATTAATGGTGATCACCAACTTTCTTGAGATAACATGGGAGAGAAGAGATTGAACCAGAGGCAAATTTGTTTTCAGTTCCCTCGTATCTAATTACTATCTTTTTACGTACTTAATTAGACTTACTTGGGTTGGATGCACTGTTTACTTGGCTGTTCTGGTAATTAATTTTATTAATTCTTTTTATACGGAGGTAGCTGCGCTTGGGATCATAAACTTCTCTTGTCTATTGATTGATAGCTAGGTTCCGATTTCCATCCATTCACAATAGATTGAGCGAGAGGGAGAGGGAGAGCGAGAGAGATATATTCTTTATCTTGTGTCTGATAGAAAGAAGCAAAAAGTGGTCACACATACACTCCCTTTGGTTACATATTATTCTAACATATCTTGTTATCTTTTATTCTTTAGTATAATCTTGTGTAAGATGTGGAATAATTAAAGTGGATTTAGAAAGTGTACTTGTGTTATGGGCTCTGTGTAGTTTAATTAATTGATTAGCAGAAAGCTTTTCAATGATCAGTTTTGAATATTTTAGCGAGGATTTGAGATTCTAAGTTCTAACTTCCTTCTTCTCATTGGGTATTGTTGTCTACAATCATGGGATACAAAGTAGTTCTGAAAGGCCTAGTGGTTTCATTAAACAAACTTAACTATAATTAACAATCTTTTTCCGTTATGTGTAGTACTGGCTTTTGCCTTTTGGACTATGCGAATCCTAAACCTAATACTTAATTAGGATAACCCCATTCTCGTACATGGAATTGGATGGCTCCAAGGGTCTTAATTATAATGGCTACGCATTAGTTGTTTCACTTTCCTTTCAAGGGAGGCAGAGAGTTCATAAGTTGGTGATTACTGATTATTAAATAAGGTAGGTGATGGTGCGGAAAGCAATACTTGAATCATGTGTGTCTTGTCTAGATTCTATATATATAATCTGAAACTAGCTGGGGTCTCTCTCTATCTTCTGGAATTGTTGGTGGGTGGTTTGTTTTGAGTTTGGTCATTGATGAAGTCAGTAATCTTGTTTTACGTCTTGTGGTTGAGTTTTGCTGGTCCAACTGCCCTCTGTATGGGTCAGGTCTTATCTCTCTGTGTCTCTCTCTAATACTAAGAGAGTCCTTGACCCTAACACCAGCTATGTTATGGGTGTGTGTATATGTGTATGTTATATATAAGAATTGGTCTACAGACTACTAACCAACTCAGGAAGGAAAACAAAAAACAAAAAAACACTAAATTAAACGTATCAAAATCCCGTGGCAGCCTTACTTTGATATGCTTTTTCAGTAAAGAAAGGCTTAAATTTGTAGGCCATGCGTCGGAGTTGCTTGTGAGGTATGGAGAGGATCACCTCTTTTGGACTTTTTAAAGCTCAGATACATATACAGATCAGTATACGTGGTGTTAGGTTTTATGTGAATTAGGAATGTATGATTAAGAACATGATATAATATGTCACCTTTAAACGAAGTAATATTGTTCCTGGGCTCTGCAACTGCAAGTAGGCGGCTAAACTTGCTTAAGAGATGAAAGCAAGGTGTGGCGTTTGTATCACCCATCATAAAATATAGAATGTTTGCTTAAGCCATTTGTCCTAAAACGGTTATCCACCTAATTGATGTTTCGTTGGTGGTAATTAACCATCAAGAATTGCTTACGGAGGGAGCCAACTGGAAGTGGTGCCTTAATCATTGTTTTGCTAGTTCGTGTCCCTACACCGTAATGAAAATGGCCTAAATCAGTAAAAGCTCCCAACAACAACTTGAAGTAAATGAATGCTGTATGCTTTGTTATTTTCTATCTCACCTTCAGAGAATTGTTAAAAGGATGCCTTACTAGACGCAAACTTCAACATACACCAAGTTATGGATGGTGTATGTCACTCACTTTGTCGTTAGGACCGATTAAGACTGTTGGTGGAGGAGTAACGTATGCACCAATTGCCGTACCAAAATCCCATATGCTTGCACATGGCTAAATTTTGCTCTTAGAAGTAAACAAGAGTTTCAAAGTTCTAAGTGACCTCATGATCGCATCAGCTAATATGATTAACTTAACAATCTTAAAAAAGGAAAATTTATATATTTCTTCTAATCGACGTCAATAAACTCGAAGAATGTTAATTCGAAGTACAAGTATATATAGGCAATGGCGAAGCCACACATGGTTAAAAAATGGGCTCAAGAAAACGAGGTTGATAGCAATGAAGGCCAGGTAATTTATCCCCTTAATTTTCACTGATGATTTCTATGTTTATATGAAAAGCTTCAACTTAATGACATTTTTTTGCGGATCTATCATCTCCCTGTGTAAAAGTTGAAATGATGCTTAAACTGAAAATGGAAATGTTGTGAGTTGTTTTAACATGAGAAAAAGGCATGGCATGATGGGTCTTCCTAATTAGATGGGGGGCTTTCCTTAAAAGTATATTTGGAGCTATAGCTAATCAGGTCCATAGAGACGCATGCAATGCAATGCAGAGTGGGCATTCATAAAGGTAAAGATAGTACCATCACATTCAATGACATAACCTACTAGGTGGCGAACGAATCTCTATGCCAATCTAGCGAAGGCATAGCCCACTTGTGACCTTTTCCCCCTCAATCAAAATTTAGCCAAATCACAGATTAGTTGCTATCTCCGGTTTCCACTTCTTTCTCAACATGCTTTACACATTTAAATTGTGCTTAGTAGGAGTTACTTAATCGTCTTGAATTAGTATATCGGGGCATACCTATATTGAACAGAGTGAGAAAGTCTTGACAACCGGCACTCTATTTTCCTTGAAGTCATGGCCATGTTTTTGATGAATATTAGACATGTATAGCCGACAAGAGCTTTGCTGAGATCAAATTATTTAGTACAATTAAAAAGATGATAGTGGTAAAAAAAATAAATTAATAATTTAAAATCCTCAACACTCTCTTCAAGATAAGGGAAGAGGCGATGGTGCATAATAATAAGTCAAGCAAGGACCACAAAAAATGATCTCCAGCATAAAGTTTAATGCACTTTGCTCCGTGGTCCAACAATTATCAGCCCATATGCCTTGTAGTGGTTTTGTGAATTGGAGATTTCTGGACAAGTAGACAGTAAAAATGCTGCAAATTGGCCACAAAACGCCAACTTGGTTGTCTAATTCTGATAATCTTGCAGTTTATGATGCTTTAGTTGTTTGCTGGTATAAGCGACCAAAAATGATTCACATGTTGCTTTCACTATTCTTTTTTTCTGCTTACTTTTAAAGATATCTAGATGCTTGCAATTGCTTTTATTTTAAAGGAGAAGAAAATTCAAAATCAAGAGCTATGTGATCAGAGGTACGAAAAATGCTGCTTGTGCAAGAAGTGCAGGATTTCGTGGTCATACGTACCCAAAATAGAAATGGATATGATAGCATGTGAAGCAGAAAGGGTAAAAGAGCCCAAATGTCTGGCCCAGAATTGGAAACCTATTAGTACAAATTCACATGCCCAATAACTGTGTATTTTGATCGAGACCTTGAAACTGTATAATTGACTCACGAGCTACAATTAGTTGTGGCTGTAAGAACCCAACCTGTGTCAAAAGGACAATTGATTAAAATAAGGAAGACAATGTACTTGAAAATGTTCAACTTTTGTTACATCACTTACCAAAATTGGCTGCCACCCCTACTTGAAGGGCACATCTTCGTGACCCTCAATTCAAGTTCATTACACACCAATTACTCAATTACTGAAAATTTGACCTTCCAGACTTGCACTGTTAATTATTACAAATGTCAGAGAGAGAGAGATGCTTTAATGAATAATCATGTATTGGGTCTACTGTTATACGTACTATTCATTTGCCTTTTTCGCAAGACTTGAGAATTAAGCAATCAAATCCTTATAAACCGATTAAAAGACGAGAATACCATTGACCAAATTTATTCCATTCAAGGATTTTACAGCTTTAGCTCTTTAAGCTAATCCGACAAATTGATATCTAGTCAGGAAAGATTGTATGGAACAAATTGATATCTTCCACTACTGCATGTCGTCTTACATGACAATGTACCGGATAGCTTGGTCGATTTGTTAACTGTTAGGCAATGGTTATGAACCCCGAGCGTTAAGATTGCTGTTTCCGCCCATAAATCTCTCTTCTGATGTAACATTTTAGGCCCAAAAGTGATATATCATACCAAGCAGGCCTGACAAATTTTCAACGTCAACTTGATTGGAGGCACAGTTCTCAACCTCAAATTTGTTTTCCTTTTAGGTAAAAGATACCATTTTACTTATTTTGAAAAATACTTGACTATTCTAAAATACTTAATAAATGTCTTTTGTTGTCAATTTTTTAAAAAGAACTTCTTATCAAATGTATGCTGTGTCACTTTAATAAAATTATTATTAAAATTAAATAAAATATATAAACTATGATTTGTCCGTGAGATGGACATGTTATTTAATTAAAGGATAATTTATTTTGAGCACCTTTTCATAATCAACTTGAAGCATCAAATGTATGTTGTGTCACTTTAATAAAATTATTACTAAAATTAAATAATAATATATAAAATTATGATTTGTCAGTGAAATGGACATGTTATCTAATTAAAGGATAATTCACTTTGAACATCTTTTCATAATCAGCTGCTGCTTAAGGATAAGTTGAGTCAATTTTACAACATAATATTTATTAAAGTAATACAAAAACATCAAACAAAAATTCTTGTTTTAGAATATGTAATGCATCAAAAATTATTTTAAATAACTTTAAAAAATAAAAATATTTTTAAAATATGTGAAATCACAAAAAAGTTAAATCCATATACCTTTTTTTTTGCAACGAAAATGAATGCCAAATTCTTTTGGATTTCATTTAGATCTCAAAAGTAGCCTATTTTTTTAAATAAGAATGAATGAATTAATGAAGAACCCTAAAAAGAAAGTATGAGGTCGAAGAAAGTATACAACAAGAGAACTCCAAAAGGGGTATTTACAAAATGGCTAATCCAAAAAGCCAAACGTTATCCTATTGTAGTATAAAAGAGACATGTTCTTGACTTAAAAAAAAAGGACATAAGTATTAGCAGAAAAAGCTCATGAATCTCACACTCGAAGAATAATGAGATAACTAAGGATTTAAGCTTTAGCACATTCATATCTAAAACCTACAAGAGCTAATTAAGAAGTTTAACTATTATAAGAGACGTTATATCTTGAAGTTACGTTAGGCTTAGCTTGGTGATCTCTTTTACAATAACTAAGAAGTTTAACTATTCTAAGGGATGTTATATCTTTGATTCTTTTCCCTCTAGAGTGCATTGATGATGTAGCTAAAATCAAGTCTAAAATGTTGTTTGATCTACCTTGGTATTAAATCTTTTATTGCTTGCCCATTCAACTATTTGGGACGAGTTTTGCTCTTCATACTAGTTGTTATAGGTCTTTAGAACTTATTCTAAAGCACTACAAAGGACTGACAAAGTACTAACAATTGAAAAGGAGATGAATGATTGTCTCAGTTTTCTGATTGTAGAGATTATAAAGACTGGAGCTTGCAATTGTGAATTTTAATATACCTTTAGTATTGAGCTTTTGCTTAATAGCTAACCATATTATAAAAGAGGCTTTAAATGGATTATTAGAAAACCATGCCAAACTAAACCAAGTAGTAGGATGAAGAGGTGTTGTGAAGATCTCCAAGTAGATTGGATGGTGAAGGATTTAGATATCTTCCTTTTCTGAGTTATGGTTATAATTTAGGATATTACTTTAAATGTTGACAAACCTTCTGGAATTAACCAAAAGCCAATTCCATGAGCCACCTTATATGAATTTTTGCTACTTTAGAGCTCTTATCTATACTTGATTTCAACGTATTGAAGTTTGAAAGCTTGTACAGTGGCATTAGATTATTCTAGCTATCATAGCATAACTACGTGCCTTTGTCATTTCCAGATATTTTAGCTCGTTATTGATTGTTCTCATGTATTTCTTTTAGTATTGGTTGGGTTGGTCGTGCTGGGCCCGAGTCCAGTCATAACAACCCATGGACCGATCGGTCCATCCTTCAAGGATTGGTCTCACGCCTATCGGCTAAGCAAGGCCCTAGCCCAGGGCCAGATCTATACAGCCCACTTGCAGACGAAAACCTCCCATGCAGAAGTAGAAGTCTACGTAAAGACTTAAACCTAGCGTCCATC
>JAOTIZ010000008.1:11821570-11842349 GCA_027123425.1 Erythroxylum panamense | reverse complement strand
ACCATTATCATAAGGTATGTACTTGAATGTCCTTCGGGTGTTCGGGTATTTGCCTTATGGTAGTGGGATGTTGCATTTAGTTATAGTCAACCAAATATTTGTTTTTCTTTGATGATATCAATGATTTATACTTGAACTTGTCAATACTGTGTTTCATATATTGATTATTCCTTGTTATAGCCTAATTTTTATCGTTGTTTTGAAAGATTAATCCTAAGTTAGGATATATTTTTTGTTTAAGTTTTAATGCATGAGAGAGACAAACATAATTATTGTTTTTCATTAAATCACTTTAAGTATCTCATTAGTTTTGTTGAATAAAAATGTGCAAAACTTGATGTATTTTGACATTCATGTGCGCTTTTGAGCCTAAAAGCAATTCATCACAATTGTGCTTATAACTTTTCTTTGTAGTGTATCTTATCAAACATGGCTTGTTTATGCAAGAACTTACTTTTGAATATATTTTGAGACTACATTATTAGTGAATTTATGAATGGACATGATATGGGCATTTGTGATAATTATTTTTGATCTACAAAAAGCTACCATAATTTTTACTCCTAAGTGGCCAATTTGAGCCTTAATCTTTTTTTGAGCATACTAACCTTGTTACAAGCTAATTTTACCCTTCTTTTTTTATTTCTTTAATAATTTTGAGCTCCTAGATTGAAGGAACTGTATAAAGCTTATTTACATAGGATTTTGATTATTTCTATGAAAAGTAAATTAATTGATTTGAGTTGTATTATTTTGATTTTTCAGATTTTATAGAATGAGAGAAGTATAATAAAAAAAAAGAAAGAGAAAACTCCCTTTTAATTTTATTGTTTAAAAAATAAAACACTTGAAAAAGAAAAAGAAAAATAATGAGGTGTTTGAAAACGATGTTATTTAAATCAAGTGAATTTTGGGATTTATTTGAGTTAAAACTTGTATGGATAATTTGTATAGTTTCCTTCAACTTGTTTAACCTAAAAACTTCTTTTTGCCATACTTTTACCTTAGCTATGTTACAACCCTTATTAGGTCTTTTAATTTATGCATTAAATCTATTTTTGTTAAGTCGTGGAGATATGATTCATAAGCAAGCTTATGGAAATAATTAATGCTTTGATTTAAGAGCTTAATAAACCTTAAAAACTTTGAGTGCATAAAGTGAAATCTATGGGAGGGTGTCAAGTATTGTTTCATTTGATTTTGAAAGAATTGATAAGATGCTATATTTTTATTCTAAAAATGTATCTTATGAGTGCTTCTTCTCTCAATTGATATTTTATCTTAATCTTTTAATATGTGTTAGCTTTTGGGATATTTTTGGATAACATAAAAGAAGAATAGAGGTTGTTATAAGGATGATAAATGTATTGAATTGATGTATGTTTAAAGAAAAATACGAGTCAAGAAAGTTAATAGATATGATTTGGTTATGCTAATTGGACAAATTGATGGTGGCTAACATTGAGGCTAAACTAAGGAAGACGAGACTTATGTGTTTCGAACACGTTAAGAGGAGACATTCTCATGCCTCAATGAGAAGATGTTAAAAGATTGTACTTGGGGATTGTATGAGAAAAAAGAGGAAGATGAAAGTGATCAAGAATGATATGGCTCTATTATTACTTATTGAAGTCTTGACTCTCAATAGAAAACTTTAGTAAAGTAGGATACGAGTAAAGGATTATTCACAAAGAGGCCCTTCTCTTTTTTATAAATCTTTTGAACCTTATTCTTTGATTCTTGTGCTTAGATTTAGCCTAAACAATTTTATTAGAACTACTTACCCCTTTTTGATTTTAGTTAAATATTTTTTTCTTCTATCTTACAATTGCTTGTTTTATTTATTTATTTTCTTTATTGTCTATTTATTTATTTACTTATTTATTTTTTATTCACGTTTTACCTTTTAATCTTTGTTATTATTTATATTTATTATTATCTCTATTTTTATGTTATTTATGAATCTTTTTAATTTGATTTTTGAATTTCTTTATTCTTATTTGATTTTATTGTTATTTTTATGAAGTTATTTCTTTATAATGTTTTGGCTTTTGTTTTCTTCAAATAACTATCAAAAACTTTTTTTTCCTCCTTTTCTATGGGTCTATAAAAAACAGCCACTCAATTAGTTAAGAGTAAGACTGCATAGTCTTAGACCTCTTCAGGTCCTATGTCTCAATGAAATTTCTACTAAGATATTATTAATGTTGTTTTGGATTGATTTTTGGTGCTTAATTGGATAAATTAACATTTATTTTATTTTAGGAGGTGATAAGTGGAGATTGCATCAAATTGAAACACTATTTGTCAAAGTTATGGATTTATGGAAAAAGATAATAGATTGTTGTAGTTGATAAGGCGAGATCACGCCTAAAGCCATATTCACTCAAAGAGTTTTTGTTCAATTAGGAGGCGTATTCCTAACTCTATTATATAGGGATTTAGATTTGTTTAGAAGAAAATCTCAAGAATATTGGAAGAAGTTAGCTTTTAGCTAAGAAAAGAAGGAAAAAAACGTCACATACACTCTCTCAATATTCTCTTTAGTTTTCTTTGTGTTTTCTCTTCATTTTTCATTTTTTCTACAATTTTTGTAGTGTAAATAAAGCTATGAGTAGTTAATTTCAAATATTCTGATTCAAGGGAATTTAAAATTTTAGTTATAACCTTATAATGCTTTGCTTTAAAACTAGATTTTATTTTAATTAAAGTATTTATTGTTTTGTGTTCTTATATTTCATGATTAATTAATATTGGTTGATCTGAAAAATTAATTTAATGTTTATTATTCTATAGCTATTTATGAATTCAATGATCTGTAATTGTCGTAAATTATTGGTACAAACAGAAAATGTGTTATTTATGAATTTGCATATTTTACTTATAAGAAACAAGAAAAATAAGTTGAATAGTTATAACTATCTCAATTATTTAATTTAGGATTCAGTCTTTTTTACTAAGCTTATTGCTAACATTTAATTGGTATGAAATGTTATTATTCCTAACTAATTTATGGTAAATTTTGATTTGAATGATGTATTTGAACTAATTAATTTAGAAAAATTGAGACTTTTATGACTATTCTAATATGTTTTAGACTAGCTGCAATTGTGAAAATTGTTTATTTTGGATCAACGATCAAAGTTACAATTAGATAAATTTTTTTTCCCTTGAATCGAAATTAAGTACCATTAAATTTAATATTTAGTTTATTTATTTTGATTTCTTGTTAAATTTAGTTTATTAGTTAATTAATCATAAACTCACACTTTATTTTGTCGATTAAAATTAAGAAACTAATTTTTAGCTTTCCTAGAATTTAACCTAGTTCATTACTACTATTTAGTGAAACGTAATTAATTTTGAGAGCTTCAACAATACATTCAACCCTATACTCATAAAAACTTTCTAAGCTTCGATACTAATTGTTGCATAAATAGAGCTATAAGAAGAAAATAAACTAAGAAAAGGCACATAATTTATGTGGTTTAGTCGATATGACCAATATTTATGAGTTGGAGATATATTTCTCATTATTTTACCAATATTCATGAGTTAGAGATCTATTTCTCATTATTTTAAAAAAATGATACAATTTCAAGAACATAATTTGCCACCAATTTACATAAAACCCTTATCAATGTATTTATAATTTAGAGTTACATGTACGATGCTTATATTTTTATGCATACTTGGATTTTATGTCACGAGTATGACATTTGACAATCTCTTGACATTGATGTTTGGTATCATTTTGACTTCTCAGTCATCTCTGGCCATTGCGAATTCGGTGTCGAGTCTATGTTCCTTTTGGCGCTGTTTCTTCTTTGATTCCTCAAGTGATATCTTATTTGGGTCATAACATCCAAGATTTCGAGTCGGATCATAAAATGAGTTGAACTAATATAAATTTAAGGAATATCTCACACCTTTTGTCCTTAATTAACTCCGTATAAATTATAACTATTAATTTGTTTTCCAAATATCACTTACTTAAATAAACAAATAGTTTTAATTTGACATTGGTTTTTTTTTCATTAATCATTATAGTTTAATTAGTATTTGGAATCTATTTCTTCCCTCATAAGTTCATTAGAAGAATTTAGCATAATAAAAGAAAACAAAATTGAGTTCAATTAAGATTTATTTTTGATATACTAAAAGCAAACGTGACATTATTAAGTCCAAAGTATAAAATTTCAAACAGAGAATGACTCAACACAAATGAGATATTATATCTTTTGTACGATTTATTATTCTTACCAATACATTATTGTCATTATATTTTAAATTACAATCTCTAATAAGAAATATAATGTCATAAGCAAAAGCGCTATCTAAATAATGTGAGTTCTGCTCTATCTGAATGATAAAACTTCTCTATTCTATCAAGAATATATATATACAAAATTTTGTGAAAAAATGGATGATTAAACTCATTTTTTATTCAATAGAAATCTAAATAAGTGAATAGGATAGGACCTCAAATAAAGAGACATAGAAGATTCATCCTAATTAGAAGCTCAACTCCATATCAAAATTACGGTCAATATCATTATTTACATTCATTTCATTATCAAGGTTAATACGATCACTATTTTTTTTTCTTTTCTTATAGATCCAAAAGTTATCATATTCTAAAGAAATGCTGTTTTTTACAAGGATAATTCTATATATGTAATTGATTTGGGAAGAAATCAAATTCTATGCCATCAAGGTAATTCAGGTTTTGCTTTTCAGAAGTTTTGAAGAGCAGGGCCATGAAAGGTAAAGTCTTTTTATTCTGTTCAATGCCTACCTGCCGTTTTAGAGCATGACCTACGTGTTCTTGAGGATATGTTAACAATTAATCGTGATCTTCTATCAGATAATTAGACGACTCATACGAATTTTCCCATTTGGTAAGTAGAAGCAGTCCAATGCCCATCTTGCATTTTGGTGAAATCCCCAAAGTCAATTTAATTAGTATCATTTTCTTATTCAAGTTTGGACTTATATTATCATCTGTTCTTTATAAGACTGTGATTAATGCGTTCCTCAAGAAATTATTTTCTTCCTTCTTAATTAGTGTATTTCTTTTAGGAAAGAAGGGAAATACAGGGCTTAATAGTTCTGAAACCAGGTTCTATCAATGTACTAAAAAATGTTGCATAATCATGAGAGTGTTAGGCCCTGTTGCCTAGGAATACTATGAAATAGTCATTAGTGAACAAAACCTTATGTATTGCAATCCAAATTGCTAAGCCTGGTTAAAATGGATATTAATTGATACTCATAATTTTCGATAAAACTGTCTACATGATGTGTGTATATATCTTATCTGACAAAAGAATTGTTTTCCATATCTACATTTATTGGGTTAGTCAAATTATCAGTTCTCCTTTCGAATAAAAAGCAGAAAATTTTCAACTGTTAATACCATAGCGAAAACGCAAGTGATTCAAACACATTAAGTGTAAGCACAGTACATCATTAATCCATAAAAGCTACAATAATCTGTAAAATAAAAATTAATCATATTAAAGATAAAATATATCAGTTTTATTAAAAAAATTACATCGACTTTTCTAAGTATTTGATAAGTTGAAGATTATTAGTCTAATTGAATTGTTAATTTTGATGGAAGACTAGACTAACATATAGCTTAAATATCTGTTGAAGTAAAAATATCTTAGTCTCTTGTACCTAAACTCATATCCAAGAATAATATCAGCTAGATATTGTTTGAAATTGACTGCTACCCAATTCAACTACAATGTATACCGAAATGTTTGTTCCCCTCCACATTCATACCTAACTTGAACACTTTTTTGCTTATGCATTTCACATGGAAAATTCTCGAGCCACTACGATCAGTTAATATTTGCTTTGCCGAAGACAAGCAAGCAAACAAACAAGAAAACTCTGATACTTTTTGCAGATCCTTTTTGTTCTTAGGGACCGATACATATTTTAAGATATTATCATGTTATTTGCTCAAGATTATAATTAATATTGCATCTAATATTAGTTGCTTTCATGCTAGTATGATACAAATATGTTGTCAGTCAGGAGTTGTCGATTTCTCAGGATGTCAATTTCTTTAATGTATGTAAGTGTACTTTCTATCTTTGGCTTTGAACTTGTTCGAATTGTATTGACTAATTAGAAAAAAGGAGATTTATTAGTCTTTTAATCACCTTTTAAGTACATGGCTAAGTAGGATTTCCATCACAACAACCAACATGATTAGATATATGTGGGCCTCTTGTCACAATTTCAAAGTAATGATCTCACAATACCGATATGACTAAAAATATTCCGTGTATTTTCATTCCAAGCTTCAAAATGATGAGTGCCGAATGGTTAGTGAAATTAATGATCCCATGCGGCAATTACATTTATTTGGTACAGATGATTTGGAGCTAACTTGACTATGTATAAAACTGCAATTACATTGTCTTTGGAAGAACTCGAGTGACAATTAGTGAAGTCTCAACGTTATGTGAGTTGGTTGTTGCCACACTTATTTACCAGTTTAGAAACACTGCAGAAAGTTTACGTGGAGGAAATGCATTTCATTTCAGGTACAAAGAAAAAGACAAATACTTTCAACTCCAAACTGAAAGCTTAGCCCATTTAATCAAGCAATTAGACAACAGATAAATTCCATATTACATTGGATGTCCTTCGCTCACCATCCACAGATAAAAAAGGAAAAGAGATCGAATCAATAGATCATTACATTCAAACATTGGGAAGCATTAATTAGCTGTGATCTTGAAGTTCCCAAATCTTCTTTTACAGAGGAGTTTATCATCTTGGACACACAGAAGGTAGCTTCCGACCTCCATAGTTAAATTCACTCCAGTTTTTGAAGCTCGATACATAAAGTTGAGTATATCATATTAACACGACTGATTTGGAGCGATCTGCTTTCCGATTTAGAAAGGCACACCATAGTCATTCTTCTTCTCTTTTGCCAGCTTCTTTCTTATTAATTCAAATACAAACACCATAGAGTAAGATTACAAGTCATAATCCTTAAAACCCTAGCAGCAGCCAAACCACAACTACAGCAATCTCAAACACACCTGGGAAATTGGTACCAATCATACGGAAGAAAGACGACTTTGAAGAATTTCAATTATTCGAAATTGAAGAAGGTGAGGAGCATTCGCATACGACCTCGGTCTCTACTTCTCTTCTATGGAAGTTTCTGTGACAGCCACAAGCAGCACACGTCAGTGCAGCGGTTGTGCCCTCCTCTCCACTTGCCATGAACTCTCTGCAGCCATCTACCGCATACCCTCCTACATTAGCTGCATGATTCTTTTGGCATTCTGCATATCTGACGCTCCTAACAGTGAATGAAGAATTAGTTGAACTTCTTGAAGGCTCCTCTCTCCTCACCACTACTTGTCTCTTCCTCATCGTGGAGTTCAATGATTCTTCCTCCGCCTCTTCTTCACTTGATCCAAAAACAAGGGTAAAATTCTCAAAGTTATATGGTGAGCCACAACTAAAATATGGCATAAAGAGAAAGGGAGAGGTTAGAGAGAGGATGTGAGAGTTTTCCTTTAGGTAGTGGCCTGAAACCCTAACCCTAGAGGGCGTATTTATAAAGTTGTAAACCTTCTCAGAAATTTCATCTCTCACTTGAAATAAATTTTGTTTATTATAAGCTGTTCACTTCATCATTAATACGGTAGATATTATTTTCTACCAGTAAAACTTAGAATAGTAGTTGTGAAGTGAGCTTTCAATTAACTCTGTGTAAAACAAGATTTACCCAAAACTATGAAAAAGCTTTACTTTTTACCTTAAAATGTGATTGGTTTAAAATAGAATGATCAGCGAAGATCTTTTTAATAACTTGATAATCCTGTGGCCCCTAAACTTCTCCTAATGCTAAAGGACATGTTTTTTGTGGGGTGCATTGAAACGATGCCAACAACATTTGTCTAGTTTCACCTAATTTAATCAACACGGGTATGTTAAGTAAGCTTGCCTAACCTATACTGAAAGTACTGGTGGCAAGTGACCACCATGTTCCTTTTATTCTTTAATTAAAATTTTCCATATCAATCAAATTTTGTTTCGGTAACTTGATAAAGCTTTCGCGAAACTTCAAAATTTACAAGGTCTTGAAGTCGTGGGCAAACTTAAAGTTCAGCATAAACTTGAAGTTTCTGATAAATTGACATGTACCACTCTTGCTCTTTCCGCAAATAGTTATTGAAGTTTTCTTTTTATTTCGTGCTCTGGATGCGGTTTCTTAGTGATATGATATCTTTTCACCTGTTGATTGGTTTCTGATCCATTTTTCTATGTCATCATCAAAACCAGTAGAGAATATATAACTATAACATGTAATCTAATAAAGCTTAATATGGTTCGTTAAGCTAAAATGTCAGATGTCAAAAGGCTACAAATGCAGTGAAAGTAGTATGGAGAATGGGAGATAAGACTCAAGGTACGTTGCACTTGGCTTTCTATTACCTTAATTTCTACCTCTACCATATACGAAGAACAGAAATCTTGCGCACTTGAAATTCCCCATCTTTTGTTACTATAAATTAAAATAAAATTTTCATTTTTTTCTTATTTACCTTCACACCCAACATTAATATCTAAAAATATATAAAAGATAAAACTTACAACCATTAAAGGTTAGTTTGCGTAGCAAGAAAATTTTAAGGTATCAAATGTCTTGTTGTCTAAATTTGGGCAAACTGCAAAACAGCTCACGTGTTCATTGATTTTGAAATCTTCTCCAAGTTTTGTATCAAAGAAGCTAGCGGTTTTAAGATATTTTTGACGCCAGATGTTTGCGAAGGAGATTAATTACTTGTAATGTTAAAGTTCAGGATTTAATTTCATGAATTTTTAATTTATTAAGTTCAAGCTACAAATTGGTTACTTAAGAAGGAGCAGGGAATTAAGGGGATTTTTTGAAAAAGAACAATACACGTGTAGTCTGATTATCAGGCTAGTACTAAATTTATCTCATGGGAATTCGTAAATATGATGAAAAGAAGCAAAAATGCTTGGTAGAATTTAGTCGTTTAATCCATCTTTTTGAGTTGATGTAAGATTTGATCGTGTAACGCTATAAGCTAACATGAAGAAACATATAAAATTTCTTTAGTGATCAGTATGAATCTTTTTGCCATTTGGGTCCAACACAAATTCTCCCGCCGGCCTAATGCAATTATTATGTGTGCTGTTAGACGTTGTAATGCACTTTAAAGACCAGCGGAATGCCCTCTTTCTTTTCAATGCGCAAGCCATCCCAAAAGATCTACCTAACCAGCTATTCCCAAGTAGGCATTTGATTAGGTCTTGGTCTGGCGAGCGAAGGTGATGGGAGACTAAAATAGGCATGTGGGTCAACCTATTCCTCATTTAGGTCATCAAGTGGCACACAACTTTGCTCAATATAGCGGCTTCACTGCCATTAGCCGCTTAAATAATTAATTACCAGAATCAAAAAAGTGTGAAGAATACCTAACGGCATGGCCATGAGCGCATATGTAGGGAAAGCATCCATTATCATCAGGGAAGCAACCTCCAGGGCCAGTGAAATTTAGTAACGTTCAAACAAAATACAATTCAGACATGGAATCAGATATTTAATGTTAATTTGTACACGGCTGTTTCCTTGCCTCCAATGTTGGGGGTGGTAAGTAATTTCATCTAGTTTGCCTATTCGTGTGCTTTCATTGATCTCTTGAATTCTTTATCTCAATAAATTTATGTGCATAACTTCTTCAAGCTTAGTCTTCAATACAAGTATAATAGGGCATCTTTATCAGACTTTATATATAGTGGTTTTTATATTTTCAACTTTTTTATTTTCTTGTGGAGGCCCAAATTGCACATTATTTCCTCCATTTTGAAGTGAAATAATATGTTTTTATATCCTTTCAATTAGAAGTTTTTCAAAAATTGATTTTTATCCATGTTTTAAAAATTAGATTTGATTTCTGTGATTGAAATCACTTATACTCCACCAAACTTCACTCAGATTCAACAGAAAACAAGTAAAAATTGAAGACAGAAAGTGGATGTGTGTGTTGGTGTTTGAAGAGCTTCGAAGAGAGAAGGGGGAGAAATTCTTGATGGTTCTATTCAGACAGAATATAAATGATTTAGTTTACAGACACACCCACGTGATTGAATACAAGTCTGAAGCATAAGGTTAAAACTCAATCATTTAATACAAGTTAGAAGCAACACACTTAAACACTTTCGTATTTACTTTATCACAAGCTCCAAATATTAAAAAACACACAGCAGAGGAAGAACCTTTTAATAAGTCACGTGAAAGGCACATGGAGGTGGTCTGATAGAAGAAAACTCATCCGAAAGCCATCATCTTCTTCAACTATATAAAAAAAGAAGCAGAAGGATCAGACACAGACACCACAATATAGAAACTTCATCTTTCAATTTACATTGTATTCAGTTTTTGAGAGTGAAATAGAGTGAGAAAATTTCAGAGAGTGTTAGAGTACACACCTGTGGGTACTAGAAGAGTTTGAAAGGGCTCTTTGCAAGTGTAGTAAATACACTCAATCTCTATACTGTTTCTCTTCTTCTTCATCATACTAATGAAACACCAAATCAGTGGGAACCTTGGACGTATATAGTTTTAAACTATCGAGCAAGTAATTCAGGTCTTCTTTTTATTTTTCTGCATTCCTTAATCTCTGTAAAATAACAAAAATCTTTATCAGTCTTGTTTAAAAGAACAGCAGTAAAGTAGTAATATCCCAATAGAAGTGGTATTAGAGCATTAGAAACTTCCTGGGGCATTTCTTGGATACTCCAAGCATCAAAGAATCATCAAGAACAGTCAGTAAATAAAAGCCTTTAAGTTCTTTACACTACAGTAATCATGGTAGGAAAAGAAATGGATGCTTTTACTAGAAAAGAAGACTTTACCATCTGGAAACTCTAGATACAAGCTCTTCTTGAATCATATGATTGCTATGGAGCTATAGAAGATCATTATGATCTACAAACTAATCCAGTAAAGAAGCTAAAGATGCAAACAATTGTATATTACAAATTAATGCTTCATTTATCACTAACGGTGATAAGAAAAGTGCAGAATTATAACACTACATAAAAACTTTGAAGTAAAATTGATGAGTTGTATACCAAGAAGTGTCTTCCTAATAAGATGATACTTCTTCACAATCTTGCTAACTGCAAGATGAATACCTCTGTCTCCTTAGATGATAACTTAGACTATTTCTTTAAGCTAGTTCAAGATTTAGAACCTATAAATGAGAAAATATCTGAGGAGAATCAAGCTGTAGTGATTCTAAAGGTATTACCTTCTGAATTTAATGTATTCAAGAAGGTAATTAAGCATACTAGTAGAGAATCCCTTACTGTAAAGAGGAAGTTAGACTCTTTAATGGAAGAAATTATGGAAGTTAACCCTTTTAAGAAAGAGGCAAAAGTGATGTTTGTAGAGAATAATCAAGAAAAGAAGCCTTATAAGAAAAATAGAAAGAAAGGAAAGTGGTAGAAGGGAAATGGAAAGGATAAGCACTCTAAGGAAGGTGATGAAAAAACGAAAAAGGGAAAAAAGAAAGAAGTGTCTTTAATGTGACAAGAAGGGATATTTTGCAAGGGATTGCAGAAAGAAGAAGAGGGATAAGGCAGCAGAAAGTGGAGTTTCAGGGAAAGTGGAAAAACCAGAAGATTCAAATGGAGATAAAATTCTGGACGTCATTGAGGATAGTGAGGACCTCAATCGAGAGTGGATCTTTGATTCAGGGTAAACAATGCATGCCTCTCCTCATAGAGACTAGTTCACTACATTCGAACCAATCACTGCTAAGGTGAAAATGACAGATTCTGGACAGTAAAGGATAGAAGGGATGGGAAGTGTTTCCATCAATATGTTTGATGGAAAGAGAAAGACCCTTACAAATGTTAGATTTATGCCTAGAATAAGGAGGAATTTAATTTCTGAAAGCTTGTTTGATAAGAAAGGCTTTCAGATCAGGTCAAAAGATGGACTCAGAGAAATCCCAAGGGATGGTAGAGTCATTATTAGAGGAGTGGAAAGGGGTGGGCTATACTATGTTATAGGCTCAATATAAATAAATCAAATTTCAGAAAATGGAAGCCATGAACCAACCAAGCAATGACATGCAAGGTTAGGTCATAAAGGGAGTAAAAACTTGTTCTATCTCTCTAGACAAGGTCTAATCCCTGAACAAAACTTACAGAAGTTGAAATTCTATGAATCTTGTGTGCTAGGAAAGCACCACAAATCAGGATTTCAAAAGGAAGCTTAGAGAGCCACAAAAATCATAGAGTATACTCACAGTGATCTCTAGGTGCCAGCTGAAGTGCCCACAGTAGGAGGGAACTTATATTTTATGTCCATAATTGATGACATATCAAGAAAGTGTTGAATATATCCTATGAAGAGAAAGGATGAAGTACTAGAGAATTTCATAAGATGGCATACTCTTACGGAAAATTAAGCTAGGAAGAAGTTGAGATGCCTAAAGACTGATAATGAGTTGGAGTATTGCAATAAAAAGTTTGAAGAATATTGCAGTAAAAGAGGAATTCTAAGGCATAAAACAGTAAGAGCTACACCTCAGTAGAGTGGTGTAGCTAAAAGACTCAATAGGACTCTCCTAGAAAAGACAAGGTGCATGCTTTTCTCTTCGAGTTGCTCACATTCTCTATGGAGAGAAGCAATTAGGAAAGTAGCCTATCTAATTAATAGGCTTCCATCCTCTGTTAATGATTACAAGACTCCATAGAAAATTTGGAATAGTAAGAAACCTAAACTCACCCACCTTAAGACTTTCGGATGTGCAACTTATGCACATCAGAAAGAAGAAAAATTGAAACCTAGAGCAATCAAGAGAGTTTTCCTAGGCTATCCAGAAAGTGTTAAGGGATATTAGATCTTACTACTTCAAAAAGGAGGCTATAAAATAATCATAAACAGAGATGTCATCTTTAAGGAAGATGAATTCCCTCTATTGAACAAGAATTCCTTAAATTCTAATCTCCAAAGGGAAATTCAGGAGAATTTAGGGTCTTTGAACCAATCAGCCCATTTTTATGTACCACCAGAACCTGAAGAAGATGGCACTCCACAACCCATTGATGTGGAGCCTATGCAAGGCTCAACACATCATGAAGAAAGAAAAGAAGAGGTCAAAGGTGTGGGTGAAGGAGAAACCCCACACCTAACTTCGGATGGTGTTCAAGAAAACCTACAAGACTATCAACTCACAAGAGATAGGCAACTAAGACTGAGAATTCCTAATAGAAGGTACACTAAACTAAACTTAGTTAAGTTTGCATGCTTTATGGCTGAAATTGTAGGAAACAAGTTTCCAAAAACTTATGAAGTAGCTATGAGAAGCAAAGATGCAAAACAGTGGAAAGAAGCTTGTGAGAAGGAATATTCTTCATTGATGAAGAATACGACTTGGACTTTAGTCCCTAGACCCCCAAAAGCTAAATTGATTGAGAACAAATGGTTGTTCAAATTAAAAGGAGTGATAGAAGCAGAACCTAGGATTTACAAGGCTAGGCTTGTAGCTAAGGGATTTAGACAAAAAGAAGGAATTGATTACGAGTAGATATTCTCTCCAATAGTCAAATTCAATACAATTAGGCTTATATTAGTTCTAGCAACACTATATGATTGAAAAATCTATCAAATAGATGTCAAGATAGCTTTCCTATATGGAAAGCTAGAGGAGACAATTTACATGAAATGATTAGTTAGATTTGAGGATAAAAATAAGCTAGACTATGTTTTCCTATTGCAAAAATCTCTATTTGGGCTCAAATAAGTACCTAGACAATGGAACAAGAAGTTTCATGAGGTTGCTGCTAGTATGAACTTCATCAGAAGTTCATATGATTACTGCCTATATTTTAAGGATCTAGGAATGACTAAAACAGTTTTTATGTTGGTCTATGTAGATGACCTAATCATCACAGGCAACGACTTGAATAGAATTTAAGAAGTGAAGTCTGATCTATGCCTTCACTTTGAAATGAAAGACCTAGGAGAAGCTCAGAAGCTTCTAGGAATGCAAATAATCAGACATGGGAGGGAATGAAAGATTTGGCTTGTTCAAAGGAATTATATAAAAAAAGATCCTAGCTCAATTCAATATGGAACAAGCTAAGCCTACTTTACTACCCTTAGGATCACATTTATAGATGGCTTCTGACAAGTGTCCAAAGACTGAGGATGAACAGAGGGCTATGGCTCACTATCCCTATGATGTAGGTGTTGGAAGTTTAATGTACCTTATACTATACATAAGGCCTGATCTAGCCTATGCTTTTAGTATCCTAAGTAAATTCATGGCCAATCTAGGTTTAAAACACTGGCGAGGGCTCAAGAATGTTCTCAGATACATATCTGGAACAATGAACTACAGACTATGCTTCTCTAAAGCAGAACTAATTAAATGCAACTACTTGTTTCTATATGGTTATGTGGAAGTTGATTATGCAACAAATAAGGAAACATGGAAGTCAATCTCAGCATATGTTTTTACACTATCAGCAAACATGGTCAGTTGGAAATCACAACAACAATCAGTAGTGAGTTTATCAACTACAGAGGCAGAGTATTATGCTATCATAGAAGGAGTAAAGAAGCTAACATGATTATCAAGATTATTAAAGGAAATCAACAGAGACATCTCAACACCAGTACTATATATGGATAGTCAGAGTGCGTGGTACCTTAGTCAGGATCCAGTCCTCCATGAACGATCCAAGCACATAGATGTGTGATTGCATTTTGTCAGAGACCAAATCGCCAAGGGAATCTTCAACTTGGAGAAAATCAAAGGTAAGCAAAATCCTTCGAACTTCGGAACAAAAATACTAACTAAAAAGAAATTTAATTTTTGCAGGGACTACTTACAGATTACAAAAACCCCTTGATTCTGAAGGTAGATCCATCCGATCTCTCACTGAAGTGGCAAAAATTAGGGTTTTTGGTTTTTCAAAATCACTCTCGGGTTTTTGTTCTGAGCTGAAGATGGAGTAGGAGGGAAAGTGTGATACAAATCACTTATACACCACCAAACTTCACTCAGATTTGACAGAAAACAAGTAAAAATTGAAGACAGAAAGTGGATGTATGTGTTGGTGTCTAAAGAGCTTCGAAGAGAGAATAGGAGAAATTCTCGATGGTTCTATTCAGACAGAACATAAGTGATTTAGCTTACAGACTCACCCACGTGATTCAATGCAAGTCTGAAGCATACAGTTAAAACTTAGTCATTTAATACAAGTCAGAAGCAACACACGTAAACACTATCGTATTATATTATCACGAGCTCCAATATTACAAAACGCACAACAGAGGAAGAACCTTTTAATAAGTCACATGGAAGGCATATGGAGGTGGTCTGATACAAACAAACTCATCCGAAATCCATCATCTTCTTTAGCTATAAAATAAAAGAAGCTAAAGGATCAGACACAGACATCATGATACAAAAGCTTCATCTTTCAATTTACATTGTATTCAGTTTTTGAGAGTGAGAAAATTTCAAAGAGTGCTAGAGTACACACCTGTGGGTACTAGGAGAGTTTGGAAGGGCTCTTTGCAAATGTAGTACTCAATCTCTGTAATGTATCTCTTCTTCTTAATCATACTAGTGAAACACCATATCAGTAGGAATCTTGGACGTAGATAGTTTTAAACTATCGAATCAAGTAAATCTGGTCTTCTTTTCTTTTCTGCATTCCTTAATATCTGCAAAATAACAAAGTTCTTTATCAATCTTGTTTAAAAGAACAGCAATAAAATAGTAATATCCCAACAGTTTAAAATTGATAAGACGATAAATTTAAAGTTTAAAAATTCAACCAGTATATAGCAAATAATAATGAGAAAAATAATATTTTATTAAATAAAAAATAAAAAATGTTATTTTACTCTTTAACCTGCATCACTCATTTATTATCACATCTACATGTGGGTCTACCGAAAACAACCTCTCTACTATGTAGGAATAAGACTACATACTATCAAAACTCCCTAGATATCACTTTATTGCGGGATTTCGGACTGGGTATAATGATGATGATGACGATGATAAAATCAAATAATTATAACTAGAGAAAAATCTAACATAAAATTTTAAAATAATCATAATAATTAAAATTTTAGTTATCTGTTCAACAAATCTATGACGGTATCACGTAATGGTGGGCTTATATATAATCCAATCGAGTACAATGAAAAAACAAGAACACATACACATGCAATTTGTTAATGGTAGCTATTACCTTGCTTCCCCAAATAATGTTAGGAAAGGAGGTGTCGGTCACGCAGCGGCAACAAACCAGAACCAATAAACATTTCCCTGTGTGAACAATCACAGCCAATCCAAAAGAAAAACAGCAGTCAACAAACTCACCAATACACGAAATTAAGCAGCAAGAAATAAATAACACAGACATCTTTTTATGTGGAAAACCTTCATCAATGTGAGAAAGGAAAAACCACGGGACCTAGTCCAGTAAAGAAAAACTCCACTATAATCAATCAAGTTATAGAGTTTTTCACCTCTAGATACAACTAGAGTCAACACTCAACTCAAAATACTACAATAATCATCAACAAGATGAAAAATCAAAGAGTTGAGAACAATATCACCCTTAAAATTTCAGCAACTTCGACTGAAGATCAGGGCACCTTGGAGACCTCGAAATCCAATCTCCACCGTTCAGAATGAAGAACAACGAGAGAAGAACCTCTGGTTAAAATTTCAGGTCGATCCGAGAAGAAATCACCATCCGATCGAAGGTTAGAAAATTACTGCATAAAATAGAAAAAAAAATTTCTTCCTCTCTCTTCCCTCTCTCTTCCTCTCTCTTCCTCTCTTCCTCTCTTACGGCAGAACACTCTCCTTACACCTCTTTAGGGTTTTAAAAACCCTTATATATGTTAGGCTTTGGGCTCCACTTAGGAGTGGACCCAAAACCCAACACATACAAGGTGACCTTGGATGGCTTTTTTTGGAAACACTATATCCCACCTAAATTTTCATTTGTTGATTGGCTTAGTCTTTGCAACCAATTACCCACCAAAGATAACCTACAATTTTTGAAGATCGAACGAACATGTGCTTTATGTAATAAGGCATCAGAAACTATTGATCACCTATTCTTCTAGTGTTCTTCCACTAGGGCTATCTGGCATTCTATCAGAGCATGGTTAGGTTTAACTCATACTATGTCTTCACTACACAGTGCAATTAAATGGAACTGCAAGGACTATAGTGGAGCCCAAATACGAAGCAAAGCTTCTAAACTTGGGACTCCTATGTACCTTATACCTGATTTGGAAGATCAAAAACCTCATTCAACTGGAGTTTGCTTTAGTAAGTAGTAGTGATGTAGTCATTAGAATACAGACGGTAGTTTATAGAATTCTATATGGACTGCACCCCATGGATCTCATCACCTTTTGACACTCCGCATGTACTAGCGGATTTTGTTAGCTTGCTCTATTGCACATTCAGGGACTCTTTATGCTTATTTGTAGTGTTCTTGTTTTGGCTTGGCATTATGATTGTAGCCTACCTTTGGGTGTAGTGGGATGAATGGAACCTCTCTGGAGCGTTTTATATGGGTAATAGGGGCAGGGATATGGATGTCTTACCCTTTCGGGTGGATTGGGGGCATGAGAGGACTCAGCCTCCTTTCGGGTAGTGGCCCCAGTACACTGCTATGGTTCTTAGGAGATATGTTAAATATGGAACTGTTGATTCGAAGGTGAGATGGCACATTTGGTGACAACTCCCTGCCTACTCCTCGACTTCCTGCCTTCACTGACTGTCTGGAGGCTAGTGTTGTATGGAGGCTCTTGAGTTCCTATATATGGCTTGTTTCCATGGTTGGTTTTGAGATAATTCTAATTTGTTGATAGAGGCATAGATTCACTTGGGTGTATTGGGGTCATAGGGGATAGCTTTCTATTCTTCCTTATAGGTTGGTTATTGTTGTTTTAGTAGGCCAGCCATTGTCCTTGGGTGTTTTGGGGTGAGGGTAACTCATATTTTGGTGTCTATATGTTGTGACTATTGATGTAGGTTTGACACTTTCTACCTGTTAAGGTCATGATCCCAAGTGTGTGGTGGCTGTGTTGGGAGCATGTTGGGACATCCATCCCTTCAGCTCCTAGACTTCATCTGGTTGTTAGGGCAATGAGTATCCTTTTGACGTCTGCTTTTCTATACTGCCTTATTAGGAATTTCATGTGTTCATATCCTCTAACGTCATGCACCTTTAGATTCTTTTGTATTTTGGGCTTTGCCGCTTGTGGTGGATGCAGCACTGAAGGGGTAATGAGGGCTCCCCCTTGTTTTTATTGAATGTATTTAGGATTCGGTGTGAACGTAGGCTGTGGAATTATTGGTTAGGTTCTGGTCTGTATTGTGTTTATACAGGCCTGTGAGGAACTCTAAATACCAACTATTGGTTATACTAGGCCATCAGGTACCTAATTGTAGGTTTCTGTATTACTTGATTACAAATGATTTTATTTGGGTCTTCGTGCTTGAGATAAAAGTTGCTCGGGCGTCATGCCAGATGGAGGGTTAATCCCCTAGTGCTTGACTACTTGATGATTGTTTGCTTATACTGGTTGTATTAAGACTCTACCGTGCTCATGTCCTCATAGTTTGTGGAGGCTATGGCAGTGAAGGACGAGAGAGGGATCTCCTTTGCTATTACTGACTACATTAGGTTTATGATGTCACTATATGTTGGGTGCTCTAGGTGTTGGGTCATAGATTGTCTTGCACCCATATTTTGCATAGAACTATAGCAAACCTCCTGTGGCTCTATTGGGTCAATGGGTACTGTGATGTAGGTGTTTGAATTATATGCACACAAAAGGATATTTTAGGGTCCTAGTGTACTGGATAGTTGGTGGTCTGGTGCCATGCTTGATTTGGGACTCCTAGTCTTGGATGCCTCAGCAGTAGACATGGAGGAAATGGGTGATTGGGCATTGCGTTGATTGGGCCTATCTACTGTATGAGGTCCGAACTACATATTATAGCCACGGGGTGTTGTTGTTGCTACGGCCCTATGTGGGCCTTGTTGCAACACTTCAAGGTAGCTAATCTACAGCTACCATATCTTCTATAGGTCCACTTCCTGCTACTGTTTGCTTGCCTTTTTATGTACTGAGGTCTTTATAAGCTATTTTCAGATGTAATGGGTCACCTAGGGAGCTTTTGAACTCAACTTCAAATTGGTTATATTGGGGATTTAGGGTAATCTGATGTTGTTTCATATTTGACAGGGGTATGCCCCATTGATCTTGTACATACATTTTGATGAATATATTATTTACCTTTCATCAAAAAAAAGAAAGAGCTATCAGTAAGAAAGATTATCAGTAGGCGTTCGTGAGAGAACTCACATTGGGCGATTTTTTCACCCAATTTATGTCTACTTTACAACCCGATACTGCATTAACGTTCTAGCTATTCTTGTGAGGGTCAACATTTCTAAAGTGGTTTTGCTAGGTGTGTTAGTAGCTCAGAACAAGAGACAACCCTCACTTAGGGCCATCGTCGGTCCTGCTGATGGGCGACTACGGTGGAATAGGAAAGAAAAAAAAGTCTACAGTTCAGTGGTATGCATATGAATCAATAGGAGAATGATGGCAGTGAAGCCCTAAATAAGTAGGAACACAACCATGAACAGATGTGAAACGTAAATGCACAACCTGCAGTAGCGGGTAGCTAGGAAATAGTTGGGGCTAAACCAAGTGTTGGTTTTTGTAGCCAGGAACAGTTAAGGGGGAATAGGGAACTTCAGGTAAGATAGGAGAAGACAGGCTCTGACAATGGCGAAGGTAAGAAATTGAATAAATTTGATAATGTGGCTTCTACGATGTGTATTGAAGAGCTGGGGGATGAGGATGCATCCATAATTGATAAGGAGTCAGATAGAGGGAGTGAATACATGACATCGTATGAAAGTTCAAAGGAGGATGAGTTTGTACAGAAGGTGCTTGATAAAATGCCACATCGAGGTTCTAAAGCAACTAAAGGAGATAAACAGAAGCTTTCATACGTTAGCCTCTTCATAAATAATCGAGAGATAACAAAAAGACTACAGTTAAAGCATGTTCAAATGGAAGACAAGGTTATTCTGGAAGCTGAAGATGTACTTAGCATTGATCACTGATACGTGTTTAATTGTTAATATATTTAATCATTTACATTTGGTGATTAATGACATGAAAATGTTTAAGATACTCACTTTAATTCATATATGATTTTAGGTACAATTTGGAAGCAAATCTGTTGGGCCCCGTTTCCAAAGTGATTCAAAGCCTTTTGTTCTTACCTTTGGAGGTCAAATAAAAAATTTTAATTCTAAGGATTTCAGTATAGAATGCAACTTCTGGTCATTTCACTTAATCAGAACCTGATGAATGGATCTAAGCTAACCCACATGTCATGATATGCAAACCAAATTAGCAAAGAAAGGGGGTTTTGATCTTTGAAAATTTGGACAAAAATAAATGAATTGTAAGAAAATGTTATGAAAAGTATTTTTTGGATTTTGGGAATAGAAAAGCGATAAGATAAAAGCAATGATCAAATGATGATAGTATCCTCTTGAAAACAAGCTTTGGCTATAATAGTTTGAAATGAATTTTAATGGGAGTGAATCACTAAGTTTCAAATGGTAAACCTTAAAGAACTCTTTAAGTCCAAGGTCTTAATCAATGAACTCC
>JAOTIZ010000008.1:11792637-11808843 GCA_027123425.1 Erythroxylum panamense | reverse complement strand
TTTTATTTCTTGATTTTCAACTTAATTTCAATCAACTCATCCACTTTTGAATATTTCTTATTTTTACTCAAAAATCGAGGTCCAACACTTAAACATAAGCTTAAATGTAAGTTAGATCAACATTCTAGATGTTTGGCTTGAGGAGAGACTATATTTTGTCCTATGGTTGACCCTCCACAAGGACAACAAGAAGTTGAGGATGTATGTGTTCCTTCTCCACCTGATAGTCATAATGCTCATTATCAATTGTTAGGCTATCATGATATAAGAATATAGATGAGACCAGTGGTCTAAACAATTAGGAAGAAGTGTGGAGAGAACCTACCATAACCCCTCAAGCTACACATGATGAAGGGAGTGAGAGAAGAAGATGCAAAAGGATTTTAGGGAGTGATAGTTTACAAAGTAACAAGAGTGAAAGAATTGATTCCGCAAAAAGGGTAGCAAGATTTGCAGCAATGTATGAGAGGCTTGACGATATGATGTAATTGATTCAAGAGAGAGAGTGCAACAATAAAGATGAATAGATTCATAACAAAAATTTTGGATACAATGAATATTGGTGCATCACAGAGTAATGGTGCTCATACGTCACATTATAATGTTACAAATGCTTTGGGAAAACTATTTACTTTGCTTGGTTTAAAGAATGATACTCTTGAATTTTACTTTGCTTGTATGTTGATTGAAGATACGCAAAGAAGGTCTATTTGTTTTGGTTTATCAGATGATATAAAGAGAGTTGAATATATAAAATTTATGTATGAGTATGACAAACATAACAAACATTAAACATAGTTTCTATCTACCCATTACTATGTTTAGTTCATTGTTTTTATTATTTGGGCACTTATGTTGGCATGGTGTATTTTAAGACATTATGAACTTGGTTAGCTTATTTTATTATATTATGTTATCTTGTTTGTAATCTATAACTTTATTACACGCTATATTATTTATTTCTTTATATTTAGACATATAAGTGTCTTGTTTATTTACAATATAATTTTACTTATTGATATGTGGGTATGAATGATACTGTTATGCAAATTATGCAACTTCTGCAAATGAAGAAATTTTTGGACAATTAGAATGAGTTTTGGGATTCGGTAGCTTGTGTAGCGGGTTACATGAGTGTGTTTTTTTTAACCACATATACAAGAAACAATGCATGACTTCTTATCAAACAGGAGAATTATGGATGAATGAATTATTGAATAGTCATGAAAATTGGTGTTTTACTACATTTAGGATTAATCAAAATACATTTTGCCAATTATGTATGGTATTAGAAAATAATTATAGTTTGAGACCTTCAAATATGATGTCTATTTTGGAGAAAGTTAGTTTATTCGTGTATGACCTAAGTAAAGGTTCCTCTAACAGAGATACTCAAGAGCATTTTCAACATTCTGGTGAAATTGTAAGTAGAGTTTTAAAAGAAGTTTTAACTACTATGGATGGATTTTTAAGGGATATACTTGTACCAAAAGATCCCGAATTTAAGGACATTCCACCACAAATTGCTAATGATGCTAGATATATGCCATAATTTAAGGTAATTGAATGTTCTTCCTTCCCCTTCATTATATTTTCCATTAAAAAATGTTGTTTTATCATCTTATGATTATTGTTCTATATTAGGATTGCATTGGAGCTGTTGATGGTACATATATAACGGTAGTTATTACAGAGGAGGATCAAATGAGATTTGGAAGATAGAAAGGAATAACAACAACAAATGTATTGACAATATATGACTTTAACTTACTATTTAAATATGATTTAGCGAGTTGGGAGGGATCAACTCATGGTTCGTATTTTCCTTGATACAATCGATAATCTGAGACTTAAATTTTCAAAACAACCAATACGTAATTTTAAGATTTGTAGGATTTGCTATTCATAATTTAGACTTTTTATGATATCATTTATACTAATTATATTGCTTATATAGAAACTCAGGTAAATATTACTTGGTTGATAAAGGTCATCCAGAAAGAAAAGGATATTTGAAACCTTATCCAAAAACAAGGTGTCATCAATCGGAGCTTTGTAATGCAAATCCAAGAAGATCTTAAGAATTTTTTAATCGAGATCATTCATCATTAAGAAGTTGTATTAAGAAAGACTTTCGGTGTTCTTAATGCTCCATGGAAGATATCAGAGAAAATGCCTAAGTATTCATTAGTGAATCAAAATAGAATAATTTATGCAGCTTTTGCATTACATAACTATATTAGAAGATGTACAAGTGGTGACTCAACTTTTAGCATCATAGATCAAGATCCTAAATTTGTACATCCAAATGTATTTCAAGATGTTGAAGTTAACTCTACATAAGAAGACATTGAAGAACAGAGAATTTGTGAGATGACAACTATTCGTGATAATATTGCTTCTAGTTTAATGGCAGTTAGATGTTGTTCTTAAATTGTTATAAACCTTTGCTTTAAATGATGGAGTTCATTTCTTTTGCTCTATTTGAATTGTATTGTTAAACTTCATTTGGATTGTTATATATTTATGTTTGGATGTATCATCGTCATCATTATTGATGTTGATGTTGATGTTTAGTTATTGTTGTTGTTGTTATTGTTATTGTTGTTGTTGTTATTGTTATTGTTGTTGTTGTTGTTGTTGTTGTTGTTGTTGTTGTCATTACTACTATATGTTCTATGTTTTCTATTAGAGTTATAAACTTAATTTTTGTAGAATTAAATATCTAAAATTTAAATTCTTATAAAAATATTCAACGAAATACTAAGACATATAATATTCATACCCTTATATTTTTTTAAAATTATGTCCCCATAAGTCATTTTACACACAAACAACTAATAATAAACAACTAATTTTACCAAGTAGCTAATGCAATTAGCTGATATAATCAACTATTAGCTAACAGTTAATGCAATTAACTGATTGCCAAACAGGGCCTTTATATCTAATCAGAACGTTATATGATGAAATGATTGAACTACACACAAAAAATTATACATAAAAAGGCTAGTTAAAATCAATTTAATATTGTTAATATTTGGGTGATTATGATATTTTACTAGATATCAATTTTTATCTATAGATATAAATTATTTAATTATATAATTAAAAATAAATTAAATGAGTTATGATTTATATCCATTGTTAACATATTTAGAAACTTAATGGATCACATACATAGAACAATTAAAGAGAGAAAAAGATAATTTAATCAAGATAGAGTTAGACATGATTATAAAGTTTGAGAAACTTTAAAGGTTAAATATGAGATATTTAAAAAATAAAAACTATCATAAGATATTGAATCTTATTTGGATTCAATTAATATTTAATTACAATTAAATATAATGCTAATCAAAGATTAATTGAAATTACAATTATAATTCAACCAAGCTACCAAAAAGTCCAAACTAATTATAAATAGATGTAGACTTTAAAGGAGCTAATACTTTTTGGTTACCCCTCCCATTTGTAAATTTTTCTCGATTTGTTAGCATGGATATTATTAGAGACTGAACGCTTATGAAGCTACGTTAGTGGCAATGAACTTAACTAAAATTCAAGGAAAACTATAGAAAATGTTTATTATCGAAGATCATATTACTTTTGAAACTCCTTAGTTGCCATGTTGTAAAAGAGAATAACTGAATGTCCTCATTCCCAAAATAATTGAACAAAAATATAGCCTAATCACATAATGTATTGATTGAAAAATCAAACCATCTTAGCTCCAACGAAGAGCTAAACTAAATACTACTAATTAATGGGCAATCTTTAAGAAGATGAACCAATGATTCATCCAAAAATCATAAAGACAACTTTTTGTCTAATAAGAAAATGCCCGTTTTAATTAGCTAACTTCTTGTACGAAGGAAATCTTTCAAACCTCTCTATATAAATACTCAAATATTAGCAAATATACTAATGTTCCAAATACATTTCTAGAAATGAAGAGGAAAGAAGTAGCTAACGCTACTATATGAAGCCTTATTATGAATGGAATCCTCTAAGATTGAGTGATAGGTAGGTAAATTTATCTTAAACAAAAGTATTTGTCAATAAATAATTTTAAGGTTGTTTTTTATCTTAAAAGATAGAAAAATTTTGTCAACTGTTAAGCATTTCACCTATTAGTTGAAACATTAAGATCTTGTTTGGTCACTAATAATAAAGAGGTAGGAATAAAAATGTAACATTTATTTTCTAACTTTTACTTGTTTGGTCATTAGAAATGAATAAAATAGGGAATAATAAAACTAGAATGAATTCTAAACAATTTTGGATTTTTATTCCTAAAGGGGGTATAGGTATAAGTTGGAATCAAATTTAAAAAATATGATATATGAGATACGATTAAAATATTAACAAGTTATTAACAAAATATTATTAGGATATTGATTCTTATCATAATATTATTATCAAAAGCATATATTATGTTATTTTATATTAATTTCTTTAAGAATTATTTATACTTTTATTTTATCATAAAATCATTTATAATTATTTACAAAATTTATAAATTTATAAATAATTGAAAATTTATTAAATATATAATAAAATACAAAATATTAATTAATTATTCACAAAATAGATCATATAATAACTAAATATGAGTAAAAAAATTCTTAGCATCATTCTTAATATTTGATACCAAATACTAGCATAAGCGTTAGCTTTGTTTAATCTCATACCAAACATGCATAATCAGTAATTTTACTCTTATTCCAATTCTCTCTTTCTATTCTCATTTCCCACTTTTTATTATGATTCTTTCATATATTGTTACTAAATGAGACCTAAAGAAGTTTATGAACAATATCATATGAATTAAATACTTGGTATAGGAAAATAATTTTAGGACTTGGAAACATTATTCAACTTTCAAATTTAACCTAATTATCATTCCTCACTCTTTAGATACAACCTCTTTTCAAACACCTACAAAATTATATGCATTAATCTACATGAAAAAGGGATTATCGCTCCTCTAAGTATTGAGCAAATCTCCATTTAAAAAAATACTTAACTTTGAAGAATTTAGAGCATAAAAAGAGAGATTATTAGGCCTTCAGGCGTTGAGCAAATCCTCATTCTGTTAAGGTGCCTTGACATAGAAAAGTATTGGATAAAATAAGTGTTTGAGATATTAGGGCTAGATCCAATTTTGTTTATAGTAGAATAAATACGAAACATTTTTTTATATAATTTCTCAAAGCTAAGATCACTTAAATTCTAGAACATGATTAACATATAAATTATAACAACACAAGATTACAATTCATACCTTATTCTGAAGCTTGATTTTTTTTCATGTCATTTCCTTTAAATCGTTTTTGAAATCAACCCATCTCAACTGCTTTAGTTACTAAATATTCAACCTCTAATGATATCTACAAAATGTGTTGAGAGAATTCTACAACTATTATAGGGAGGATTAAAAAAGAGGTACTAGCTCTCTTGAAGCGTAAGTCTATTTATAATAGGTTTAAAATATTTTAGTAATTTAATTGAAATTAAATTCTAATTTCAATTAAATTTTAAATAAAATTACAATTTTTTTAATTAAACACCAATTATGTCCAAATAAGATCTTATATCTCTAGGAATGGCAATTACCTGGCCTTAAGTCAATAGACCACGGGTCGAGCCACAGGCCAGGATTTCTTGGCTCGACTAGACCACGGGACAGGTTCAGGCCAGGGCTGTCTAGGTCTAGCCCAACCCAAGGCCTAACCTAGAGCTACAAAACGATGTCGTTTTTGAATTTAAAAAAAAACAATAAATCGAGCAAGGTCGGGTTGGCCTACTAGTGGTTGAGCTCTAAGAAGGAAGAGATAAGAGGGCTCCATGGAGAATGTGGTCAGAAATCCATAATAGAGTCTGACCATATCGATTAAATTCATAGAAGATCTTCTTTCTAAAAATATTCAATTTATATAGAATCAAAATGAAAGAAACTATAAAGAAATGAAGGAAGATCGGATTCTAGTCAGCCTAGGGGCCACGCGATGGGCCATCAGCCCATTGCCATCCTTATATATCTCATATTGATTCTTATTTATTAAATATCTTATATTTAAAGTTTCTAAGTTTACAATCAAGTCCAACGTGATTAAATACTTTTTTCATCTTCAACTCATTCTTTGTATGACACCCATTAGATTCCTAAATATATTAACAATGCATATAAATTATAACCTTGAATCATATTTTAGATTAGATAAACTAAACTTCTTTAACTTATCTTTAGTTTTTGAATTAAATAATTTATATCCATAGATCATAATTAACGTTTAACAATGCATCATAACCACCCAAATATTTAGGAATGTCAAAGTAGTTTTGACTAATCTTTATGTGTATGATTTTTCCTGTGTAATTCAATTATTTCATTATATAATGTTATAATTAGATAGAAAGTATGTAATTAATATCTAATATGTTTGAGTCCAATCATATTAGTTCTATATTATTAGTAATTGATTCAATTAATGACATATGAAAACTATTTTTAAATTAGCATTTTACCTAGGTCAAAGATTTCTCAAATTAATAATAATAATAAAAAGAGAATATTCTATCTAATTACTTTGGGATGATAAATCTTATATTAATCTCTCAACTATTTTCGTATAGTTCATGCCATATCCTATACCTACAGACTGAGCTATTATTGACTAAATTAGGTCATAAATGGTATCTAAATATAACAATTCCTATACAAAATACTTTGAAATCTCACGTCAAAGGGATCACTTATACAATCATTATAATAGGAATTATCATAAACATACAAGTAATATTTCAAATGGAATTCCCATATGAGAGATGTTCAATAAACTTATTCTCTAACAATTATCCATGCGTTTTTTTAAATATCTCTATACTTTAACCTATAAGATCAACTATTTCTTTTATAAGGAAAAATATAATATGTGCTAATCTTTTGACATCTTATTAATATCATGTGTTAATAAAACAATGATTATGAATGATTTAGGGATGATACATAAATACAACATGAATTTCATAATTAAAATCTTATCATAATTTCATTTATAATGTACATTTATCTCTTGGAATTTATCATTCACATTTAAATATATATAATATAAAGAATGTTTATAAATAATTTTCACAAAATTACAACCAATATAAACCCACAATAAGATAGTAAAGATTGTTGTTATTATCATTATCTTACTAATTAAACATATAAAGGTGTTATGAGTTAAACCAAGTCTAGCCATTTTAGAAATTATAGTTAACCCAATTTGTCAAAATACGTTATTGATTATCTGGCCATTATCATGAATAGTTTCCCGTAAGTACTATTTCGTAGGGAACACATTTTGGTAATTATCTATCATTATGCACAATGAGAAAAGAATGATTACAAGTTGACTAGAAGCTAGAGACGGGCTCTCGGAAGCAAACAAATTGTAGTGAGTAGCAGCTTTCAACACCAAAGGTGATGATGAAGATCATCACTCACATAAAAAAGCAATCGATGTATGAGTTATAACTACTCCGCAAAGATAGAGAAAGGTAGCTTTCTTTGCGTTGCCTGTTGACAAAACGTAATTAGTATCTTCCAAGACTAATTTGCCTTATACTTATACTTGGACAAAAGGGGCATGCAGTTCAAGAATGCTCTTCTTATTGGTTACTTGATGAGATTTTTTGGCATGTGATATGCCTCCATACCGATCCACACTGGCTAAGCACTTGCATGCCTTTGTTAAAGAGGTTCAGTCGTTGTCAGAAATGAATGTGATGATTCTGTATTGTATGGTGATCAATTACAAGAGCTAAATAAATACAGGAAAATCTAAACTGAAGATCCTGATCTCCAGGATTTGTTACAACAAAAGTTTGACTAGGTAAATAACAAACTAAGTCTTAGGATAATGTTTGAACCATTCAAACATATTCTAGTCAAGTATCCTTATCATTTGTCACATAGATATGCGAGGGTGTTAGTTGCAATTAAAAAGGCCGTCTTGGTATTAACTCGACTCATACTGGTTTAGTATATAAATAAATAGGTCTTCGTACTAGGTCAGTTGTGTTTTTGTAATTTACTTAAGAAATTGTACTACTCTTACGAGCCTACAAAATACACATAACTTGAAAGCGACCCACATGTTAAATTAAATGCAAACATGATGTTGAGTGGGCTATTGGGCTCTTGAGGTAGAAGGCATGAGAAGCACATGATCTTGTCTTCAGAACAATATCTTACTAGACCAATAAAGTCGGTCCAACTTATGCTATGGAATTATTGCTTTGATTGTGATCAACAGCTCATTATTCTATTCAACACAAATCAGCACTCGAGGATAAGAGTCATTGGTACCACCTGGCATTGGAATCTATTTTACTGTTAAAATTACTTGGGCATACGCAATAAGAAACTAATTAAATGCTTGTTGCTCTGTTTTTCTTGCTGTACTGGGTCCATGCTCAGTAACAGTGGCGTGTTAAAATCATTGTGCATTATCTGGGGAAGTATATACTAACCAGAAATTGGTTTTTTCATGGTTTCTGTTGAACTTGATTTGCCATCGAAGAGTTCTGAGTCATATTCTTTTACCGTTAATTTTAAGGCTATATCTTTTATAATTTCAGTCCGACCAGCATTAGAAATTAACAAGTTAGCCACTGAACAAAATTAGAAAGGAAAAGTCATGCATGCCCGTTAGGATTTGCGCTGATCAGTTAGCCCAATGTACGAGTCACTTCACCACACGTATTTGTAATTAATGATGTCTGTGCCGCAGTGTTTTCTTGCAAAGATGAGATCTTGACTTTGTCCTCTGAGAGATTAACGGAGTTCTACGCAGATCCAACATCTGAAGCCATTATTATCATATGGTTTTGTTTATGTAAAGGGTGGCTAGATAGGGACACTTTTTTTTTACTTTTCTTGTTGTTCCATTGATAATGGAATTCATGAGGGACTTATGCCTCTTCCCACGCCTTTACAGTATGGAAGTAATGAATTATATGGATTACTTGCATGTCCAGCATCAAATTCCTACTAGTCCTGCAAGTGTCCTGTTATTTATGGTATCTATAAAAACATGAAAAGAAAACACCAAAGTCAAGTAAATTAGAAACTGCTCTTCTCTGTTCACATGTGCATTAAATGCCATTCTGCAGATCTTCAAGGCAAGTATAGCCCTACCCTTAAATTTCTCTTTAAACTGAGCGGAAAGAACATTTATTGGAGAAAGAGGGGATTAATTACTCGTGGACTTCAGGCCTTCATCTCATACATACATGATCTCTTACTTTTAAAAAAAAAAAGAACGATTCAAGAAAACTACTTGACCTATTCTGGTATGAAGTGTAAAATCATGAAGCATTTTCAGGACTGGGACATTGCAATGCTAAGTTAGAAATTCTTAATTGAACACTTAAAAAGCTTAAGGTGAGTTAGAGCCATCTTTCTTCATTTCAGTCCTAAATAACTTTAAGATTCTATAAGTAGGGATTAGCTTTAGACTAATAACTTAGGGTAGCTTCTATTTACTTTGAATTATTTGCAAGTTATCACGAACACATTTTAAATTATTTGGCATACCCCTTAAATAGTGTTGAGGCGTTTAGAAAGCAATGCCAGCCTTCTTGATTTAGTTGAGCATTAATTAATTGTTATTTAGTTCAAATCAAAGAGATAGCCTGCCCGAGCTATTGCAATACGCAAAGCTGCATGGGTTGTTGACTTTATTACTTGTTGCTGCCAACCTAGCATGCACAAATTCACAAGAAAGCTAAAAGTTTAAATCACAGCTCAAGCAATAAATGCTAATGCATGCCTTTTATTTACTTAGCTGCTTCGTCCTTCCTTTAACCTTTCCCTTCTTAATTGCAACAGCAAATGGGAAAGCAAAATTCTTATGGTCATAAAAGCTCAACACAAATATCGGTTCAGGTTTGCCAATTCAAGATCTTCTAAATCAAAAAACCAGTTGATGGTAAAAGATAAAGTTAGGTAGTGGTGATTCTCATAGTCATTATAGTCAATATCTCTTAAATTATTACTGCATAACACAAAGATGATGATCATAAACTTGATTTTGTTAGTAAATTAAACTTGTAAGTTCTGAAGGACGATCTCTTGTTCCAATGTTTCAAAGTAAAAATAAAGCAACTGAAATTGTGGTTTTTAACCCTGTAATAATCAAGATTGGAACTTTATTCTCTACACCAGAGAGGATCAATGTGAAATTTACACTTCTTGTGCACTGGCACTAATGTGGAGTAATAATCTCTGACTGGTAAGGCCAACCTGAAATGAATAAATTCGAAGGCCTAGCTAGGAAGAAAATACATACCACAATTAGAAGATTGTGGTAATTACCCTAAATTGGGGATCCCTTTAGAAAAAAAACAAGTAGCATATAACCCCCCACAAGAAATAAGGTTCCCACCTAGAAAAGATTATTTTCTCATCCATTGGAACATCTTTAGAATGGTCCTTCTTGAGTAATTCCATCATCAAGCAGCCACTTCTCAAGCAATGAAAGCGGCAGTTGAGCACTGCAATCAGGCTTGCTTTCATCTTGGAAAAGGCTACCATCAGGCGACATAGACTGAGACAAGTCTGAATTCGAAGAAGCAAAAGACTCGAAACCGAAAAGAGAGTTGAATGTATCTGATAAATTGATGCTACTGTTGTCAGCTTTGATTGGAGTACCTTCACTAGACGCAGAATCAGCCCCTTGCATGTTAGCTAACGAATTCTGAGTAGTCGTTGAGCTTGTTTGGGACTTTTTTGACCCGTTTCTCATCCATCCTTTAAGCAATTTAGCAATGTTTTCAGTGCTTGATGCATAGGTTGATGTTGGAGTCTGCTTTGAATTATTTCCAACTGAAGGTTTCAACTCGGTTAACCAGTTTGGTTTTTCTGGGGACAAGGCCTCACATAGAGCTTGTCTAGCCATGTGAATATCAGTTTGTAGCGTTCTCTCCCACTGTCCTCTTGAGATGGATTGTTGAGTAGTAGTTAATGATAATCCTTCCCTTGCATGATCTTCAAACCCTGTTTGAAGCTTTTTAAGCTTCTTCTTCAGATGGGTGTTCCAGTAGTTTTTTATGTCATTATCTGTTCTCTGAGGAAGATATGAAGCTATGGCAGCCCATCTGCATTACAATCGATGAATAACATTACTTTTACGTTCAGAAATTAAGCCATCCAAGTCACCAAAAAATATAAATGGCACCATTTCAAATCACATCAAGTTCACGACAGAGATAAAACAGTTACATAGTAATTTTTAAATTTGAGAAAGAGAAAAGAGAGAACCTAAAAAAGGAAATAATGATTAATTACAAGATTTTACCTGTTGCCCAAAAGAGCTTGGAGGTGGACTATCATCTTCTCCTCCTGTTCAGTGAAATTACCACGTTTGATCCCAGGTTTCAGGTAGTTTGTCCATCGAAGCCTGCAACTCTTACTGCATCTGAGCAAACCTGAAAAGCCATGGAAATGAATAAACTCACTGGAACCCATAACAGAATATATTAACAAAAAACAGTTGCTTAATCGAAGTGATGATATTTGATCAACTACCTGTTTTTGTAGGCACAGCTCTCCAATTCCCAGGGCCATGTTCTTGAATATATGTTACCAAAATGATATCTTCTTCTGGAGTCCACGGTCCTTTCTTCACACCTATCTTGTCACAGCAAGGTGGCCTGCCCATAATCACGCCTAGTTATCCTCTTTCTTTCTCTCTTTAAAGTCCGCCAAGCTTCGTTCGAACCCCAGCAAAAAGATCGAGTTTTTCCTCTACCGTCGCACAATCTTCGTATTATTTCTTTTCCAAAGTTGGAACACAAGCATCTAAGGATCAGTTTCTTAGCTTGAAGCAAATTTATAGAAAAATGACTCCAAAGGGAGAGGGGGGAAGGGAGTGAGATGACATAAGAGAAGCCAAAAGGGTACCACAAAAAAGAAAGAGTCAAAAGATGACAGCAAATGCATTTACTCAGTCGACAAGCCAAGGTCAGCTGTGCCAATAATCCTTCTGCGCCTCACAAGACCGCGTGGCATTCAATGTGGGTTTGCACTTTGCACCAGAAATGAAACCAAAGATGAACAGAAAACACAACACCCCATGTACGTATAATACGCTGTTATGTTGCTAACCTATATCCCATGAGTTTATGGTGAGTCTGTGACCCAAGACATTTCTGATAAGATTGAGCTTGAATTGAAAAGGCAAAAAATATACTACATATATCTGCTTTGGCTTTGACTTCACCATTATTATATATGCGTTGACTTTGTAGAGCAATCAATGGCATAATTCATCACTGTATAGCATACTCAAGAGATAGGAGTATCAAGGAAAATAAAGTGGGCTAGTTGCAGGAAAACAATGCATTCGAAAAATGAAAACAAGCCATTAAATTTTCAAATTTCGGCACTTTGTTCATGATTCAATTCTAAGCTAGCTATAGACAAGTAAAGTTTAACTTAATAGAATTTACTAGATACCTGCGTTGAAAGTTCATATTTATTTATGAATAAGTTTGAATTTTACGATTCTACAGTCAAGCAGACTAAATCAGAAATTAATCGCTCATTAATTGATCCACATAATTCATCTTAGTTATATATTCCAAATCGAATGTGAAAGAACAAGAAACGAGAAAACATGAAAATACCTAATGTCGATCTCTAGAACTTTAAAAGAGTTTTACGATTGAAATTAGTGCGAATCTACTATCACTTTCACGGGAACTGCTTTCCAAGATATGGGTAAAGTTTTTCTATAGTTTTCTTTAAACGTAAGCTCTTTTAACGGGTCAGAAAATCTTTATGCTTACGATTGATATATGAACAACTGCAAGAGACCTTAACCTTTATATATAACATCCATACCGAACTTTTCTATTACAATATCGATATAAGTCTAGTCCACATTAATTAAAATCAATTTTTTACCTTAACTTTGATTCATTGATTTAAATTATTTAATGAGTCACTTTGTTATTTTTATTTAAATAAGTTATTAAAAAATTAAAAAATATAATTAATAATTGTAGGATGTCATTGTTCAACAATAGTCAGATAGTTATCCTGCAAAAAGATGTCAGCAACTAGCATCCGACGGTTGACCTTTGCAATGCCAAAATTTTCTTCTTGAAAATAACCCGCGTTAGTGTTGTGAAGATATTGGCGGCACTACTGCCTTAATGACTACGTGGCGTAACAGAGGCTGAAGTTGATGGTTAAGACACATTACGGTCATCTTACGTTGCCAGTGATATTTTATTTTTTTGCCCTTGGATGTAACGCCAAAAATAAAGAAGAACAAATGCAATCTTAATTTGTGAATGGACTACTGATCCTATTATTTTGATAACCTTCTCTTTTTCTCTTATCTCATGGTCCGTTGTTTATAAAGTTCTTTTTTTCTTTTAATATCGGAAATGTATGGTGATTGGTGAGGCCCAGACGATTTTCTTTTTAAGTCATACTATTAGAAGAATTGCCGAGTGTGCTCAAGTTGGTCTAATGATATTGGAGATATAATTCCTATTTATGAATTTTTCGATCCATTTCTTCTGGAACCTCTTGTTGTTCGACCTGAAAATAGTAGCAGTGTTGGTTTATGCTCTATAATTAATCGTTTTAGTTATAGTTTAGTGACAAATTATTTAAATCCATTTTTTATCTTGTACATGTTTAGATGTATATGATAAAGTCCATAAGATGATTGCACATTTCAGATAAAATTATAATGAGATTATAATTATGAGGTTCATATTATATTTATGTATTATTCCTAAAATATTCCTAGTCATTGTTCTATTAAAATTGGACATTAATAGAACGTAAAAAGACTAGCACATATTTTGTCTTTCCTTATGAAGGAAGTAGTCGATCTCATAGGCTAAAGTATAGAGATACTTAAACAAATGTGTGGGTGCTTGCTAGAGAACAAGTTCAATGAACAAACCCGATATGAAAAATCCATTTGGAACATTACTTGTATGTCTATGAAATTCTCGTTGTGATGATTGTATAAGTGATCCTTTGATTTGAGGTCATCAAAGTTATCTTATGTGGGGATTGCTATGCTTTGATACTACTTATGATCTATTTAATCATAGGTCGTTTAATCGGTAGTCAATGGATATAGCATGAACTATATGGAGATAGGTGAATGATTAAGTAGGATTCATCACCCTAAAGTAATTAGGGAGAATGTTTCGTTGTTCTCGATTAGTATTGATTCAAGAAATCCTTGGTCAAAATGAAATGATGCTTTATAAATAGTTTACAAATGTCATTAATTAAATCGATAGCTAATGGTAGAGAACTAATATGATTGGTTCTTTATTGTTTTATTTTGCTGTTTTCACAAATTAAAAAACTACAATGGTTTTATGAAAATGGAAAAATTACGTTTCCGTAATATTTGACAACAAAAAATAGTGTTTCCCTAACACACAAAAACCTATTGTTTTTTCACTAAAACTAGTTTTCTCTCTGCGCCGACTTCAGCATCTTCAGAGTCTTGCTGACGGTTGATCCAGGTTTGTGTTTATTTCTACTGGTTCTTATTATACTGTATCATTATTTTGATTGGTATTTGTTTTATTTGTTTATACGATTTCTCTGGTCTTGTCACTGTTAGAATGATAAGTTGTCTTGATTAAGATGCAAAGGTGGTTATCAGTCTTCATTCTACTACGCAAGTTATATAGCTACTCTTCAGTTTACAAAACTTGATCAAAACTTGAAAACTCTGAGAGTTACTTCCTAAAGATGATGACGAAGACGACGAGCAGATTCAACAAAAAAACCCAAAGTTTCCATTGTCAAAGTTGAGAGCATAACTGAAGGGATCGTAGTGGAAACTAAAACTGGACCAGGACCTACTATTCTTCTTCTTCTTCTTCACTTGTCTCTTAATTTCAGCTCTAACCCTACAAAATAAGCTCCTCAACTTTCTCTTCCTATACAAGACAACCACGTTTGGATTAAAGCCAAACCCAATAACACCCATCCCAAGTTAAATCTAGCTAGATGTCTTTCTCACAAGAAAAAATAGAACTACTTGCATTAAATGCGTTTCTACATAACAGATACTGTTGTAAGCATGAAAGGCACATATCTGTTGCACGCAACAATCTCGTCATTCACTCTCTCCTCCACTTAGATTATGATCTTCAAAGTTTAATGAGAAGATACAACATGGATCGTGGAGTCAGCAATGGTGCTGGTTAGAATTCATTGGGCTATTTGTTTAGAAGTGGTAAAGCTCCAGCTCCTGCTGCAAACAAAGCCCTGCTGCAAACAAAGCCCTGCTGCTCTAAGTAAGAACCAGACTGTAAACAGTGCACCACCTTCCAAACTTGCCATTTCTCCTCAGCCAGTTGATATTGCTAAACAAATCCCTGCTGGTATCAACAGTACTTCTTCAAGTAATTATCTTCGTCCATACAGACAGAATACCGGAAACTTTATCACGGATCGACCTTCGACTAAGGTTGACTCTGCCCCTGGTGGTGGATCATCTCTAGGTTATCTCTTTGGTGGTGATAGTAACTAATATATGCCTCCGTGTCATCATTATGGTGTTAAACTTGTTGATTTTTATGAAAATTGTCATCTGAATTTTTATCTTAATGAACGTAATCTTGTGGATAAAGTGATTGTTATATAGGGAATGTTTCATTGGCTTTTTGATTTATTGAATGAAAAGCACCGGATTCATCTTTAAAATAAAAAAATGGTGGGTGACATCTATTTACGTGCGTTCATGAGATACGTGCTTTTCATGCATTAAATGCATTTCTACATAAGATACTGTTGAAACATTAAATGCATTTACGTGCCTTTCATGCAACAGATGCTTTATTCTCTTGTCTTCACATGTATTCCTATTTTTACAACTGTCACATGACTTTATTGTCTTCATGTAATACCTTTTGTTAATGTAGAGAATCGATGTTTTTTATAAGTGTGGAATACAATGCATTGTCATATGTTTATTTTAAACTATATTTAGCATTTAATACTTTGTAAATATTATTGTGATTGATGTCACTTATATGTTATTATATTTAGTTATGGAAGGCTTGAAAAATATGAATGATGACAATGATTGTATGGAAGTAAATGAAAAAGATGGGGTATGGAATGATACTATAGAGATGTATTTAATCTCCTTGATG
>JAOTIZ010000008.1:11746982-11761564 GCA_027123425.1 Erythroxylum panamense | reverse complement strand
CCAGATCAACCTATGAGGGGAGACTGATTGATCGGCCCGTAAGAATGGACTTGGGCTTAATATATCCGACCCAACCAGTAGGAATTTTCAAACAATAAAACAATAAATTCTTAAATATACAAATATAATTAACATTACTTTAAATTGAAAGAGTTTGAGCCAATTAAATTGAACTTGATTTGAAATTTGATTAACCTAAATTTAATTTATTAATTTTGAATCAATTTTTAAATATAAGTAAGTTTTACAGTGTAAATTCCCTTAAAAAAAGTTTTATAGTGTAAAAAAAAAGTTTCCTCTATTTATGAGAGATAAAGCTCTAAATTCGCAAGTCTTGAAGACGCCCATCCTCTTCCTGCAGCATATGATAAACAAATCAATTCAATTCGTTTCCAAAAATAGAACTGACTTTTCTAGCGTGGAAATAAGCATGGTCTAAGTTTTATAAGTTTGAGATACATGAACTAGAATGTCTTTGAAGAATTCTTTTTCTAATTTCATTATTTATATTTCGTCTTGACTTGATAGAAGAGAAAATATACAGTGGTCTTATGGTGATATCTTGAATGTAAACGATAAGTGATGTTTAAAGCTAACCTTGTATATATATATCTTGGTACGATTTTCATGATTCTCCAGGCTCGGTTTGGACTTATAGACCCGTGTCTTCAACCTATTTTGGAGGTGAATTATTCTGAATGGACAAAGTTTACACATATGACCTACCATAAACCCAAAATGGTCTCATGAGGATAGGTCCACTCAGTTATAAGTATTTGAGATTAGGATCGAATGAATATGATGAAGATTCCTCACAATAAAAGTAGCAGATTAAATCTCATAATTAAAAGATCTTGGCCGTATAATGACACAAGTGTAGTGCATCAAGCCTTGCTGACTGTTTGCTCCCTCCTACTTTAGTTTGAACTCTGACATCAATTTAGTAAAACAAAGGCTCTCATTATACGAGCAACGCGGCAAGATTTAATATTTTATCATTCTTTATGTGGGCATGGTGTGTGCTGTGTTGGACTCGCATTGTAAAGCGGCCTACGTCATACAAAGCGTCCACAGCGTGATTGCTGGAGTCATCTAACACAAACATAGGTTGTACGTACAAATACAATAATAAACGAATAAAAGCTCCTTTAGTTTATCGTCCATGGAAGAAATATAGAAGTTGAGTAGATGATCATTCTGGTATTTGCACCAGCTTTTTCTTCTCCCTATCCAAACAGATTTTGTGCAATTTACATTGTAAGCCTGGTAAGAAAAGATTTTAGTTCTTGGCGGTTCAACAGGCCGTAGATACAGCAAGTGGTGCGCTGTGAATTCTTCTACATCTCAATCCCTTTCTTACCAAGATATTTTTTTTAAACCTATCAAGACAAAAGGAAAAGTACCTACGTATTGTATAGATCTGAGTTTCTTTTTGTTAATAACACCATCAATTTAGACTTGGTGGAAACTTTCTATTAAGTTAGATTTGAAGCTTCCCAGCTACTTGAACCGTAAAACTTGGCATTTGTCCATCTCAATCGAATCTCGTCTCAACCACGAGGTTTGTACGCGTAATTCCCTACCGACCTGAATAAGCCCGTGGAACTCGTCCTTGTACGTTGTAAGTTGGTGCCTTTTCCCACTTCACAAAAAAACATTTCTCTAGTTGGAAAATTCTCCGCAACTACTCTTCTCAACCCCACCAAGTCTCAAATAATGAAAATCCCTGAAAATCAAAGGCGTAAACTTTCAATTTACCCCATTTTGTACTCTTCATCTCTCTCTTTGCATACGTAGACTCTACATACAAAATAGACGACACAGCAGACCCTTCAACTGAAGGAAATCCTCTTCCATAATCGAAATCTAATAACGGTCTCTCAGAATCCCAAGGCTTTAAGCAATCAGAGATCAGCTCTTAAAAGCGCTCCAAGTCGCTCACACGTTCTTTTCTCTCCCTAGCTCTTGCCTAACTATCCCCCTCGAAAACTCTCCCCTATTAGGTCAGATTTCAACTTCGTCACTGCATTTCATTCTCATGCAAATTTTGTGCTCTTCACATTATTCCCTTACTTTTCTGTTGGTGAAAAGTCCATTCTTTTTTCAACGTTTTCAACGCAGATATCAGAGTTTCAAAGACTTGCTCTGTTTCTTGCTCTGTTCTTTTTTTGCTTCAAAATGAAATAACTCAACAAATTGATCGGTTAAATGGATGGGTTACTGCAAGAAGGTTTCGATCAATACCCATTTCAGATTGGTGAATATGGGTTCTGTCAATAGGTTTCTCTACCAAAAACTGATCTTTCTCGCTGCTTGTTTCTGGGTCTCAGTGTTCACTCTGTTCCGGACTCTGTTTAGACTTTGCAAACGAACTATCTTCAGGTAATGAGTGTTACTGATACCTTGTCTGACCATATTTTGATGTGTTATGCGTTTTGGTAATTTAATTTCACAATTGTACAGAATTAAGTGGAAGACTGGTTCTCAAGCGGACAATTCGAATTTCACTCCAAATTCTACAGGGACAAAGGCTGAGCATCTGATACCTGAAATCGATGTTACGAACGATACCGAGGAAAGTGGATATGTTGAAGAGAGTGATTCACCAAAATTCACTTTCAAGTTTCAGTATCAAACATATAAAGAGGAATATGAGCCTGTTTGTTCAAATAGCACGACCTCCACAAGCACCAATAAGTATGAGTTTTCATCCGCGAAGAATTTGAATCAATACATAGAGGAGCCTGAGGCCCTGAACCTCACTGTCAAAGAGCTTTACACTGATTTCGGTGATGGTTCAATTGGTCCAATTAGTTATGTCAGTAAAGGGCTATTGTCAAATGAGGAGCTCGTTCATGAGATAACACAACATGGTTTTGTAGATATTGTAGGTAAAGAAGAACAAATACAGGAGTTTGGATTAGACACATCCATTAAAGAGTCGATTTCTGGGAAGGGAAAAGCGGTGGAGGTTAATAGAAAAGTATTGGGTGATGAAGATGATTTGAAAAATGAAGTTCCATCTGTTTCCAGGGAGGAGTTGGTGGCTGTGGCTGTGGATTCGGATTCGGATTCGGATTCAATTACTTCAAGCCATGAGGTTTTTAGTCGCCTTGTGGGTTCAAGCAGTGATCGGTTCTTGTTGGAGAAAGATGTTGATGATGGGTTTGATCGTAACAGTTTGAGTGTAGTGAAAAAGGAGCTAGACTTAGATGAGGAAGAATTGGAATTAGATGTAAATCTTCAGAATTTGAGTTCAGTTTATGGTCATGATGACTTTAATGAGGAAGATAGTGAAGTACTGGAAGAGCTAAGAGAAGTAGAAGAGCCTGATACGCAGCAGAACTTAGGCAACGAAGACCTCGAGAGTTTGTCCGAGAATGACTTACACGACGGAAGCTATAGAAAAGAAGAGCTTTGCTGTAGAAAGAATGGTTTAGGTGATCCTGAGACGTCCAATGTACAGAATTCATCAGGATGGGATTCTGATGATACAAATAGATTTGATACTTTGTGGGAGCATCAAGATTTCATTGAACAGCTGCAAATGGAGCTGAGAAAGGCCAGAGCCACAGGTCTTCCAACCATCTCAGAAGAAGACGAGTCTCCTAAAATAATGGAAGATTTCAAGCCATGGAAAATTGATGAGAAGTTTCAACAAGGAGATGCAATGGGTGAGCTGCACAAGTTCTACAAGAGTTACAGAGAGCGGATGCGAAAATTTGATATCCTGAATTTCCAAAAGATGTATGCCATGGGTTAGTTTCTTGCATTCACATTTCAATTATTTTGCTTCAAAATTTCTGTGTGTTCTCAAGTCCTATGGTGATGACAATTTCATTCAAATTTTTATTGTAGATAGGATGTTATCTGTGTAATTATGACGAGATGATCCTACTGATCAATACCTTTCAATCGATGGACATCATAGCACAACCTACCTTTTGTAGTCTTTTAGAAGTTAAGGGCATGGACCCACTCAATCTGTTTTGCAAAATACACAGAAATATGAAACTGCGAGTAATAGGCAATCATAACTTCTAACGTGTTATCTTTTTATCTTTTCTAATAACACACATGCAATCATGCGTACATGAAAAAGGTATCTTATTTGCCTGTATAATATAGCAGGTTTTAGTAACACTTTTTTTCATCTTGAAGTGTCACCTGATTTGTATGCTTTTTTCCCCTGTAAAGCTAAGTAGTCAGGTCACATGTTAACCATAATTGTTTAGGAATGTGGAACAAAACCTATTTTCCTGAATGCGTGAATCCAAATTTTATGGTTAGTTGAAGGTGCATATCACTAATCTTTAATGCCATCCTACAATCTTTCAACTTAGCTATATGATTAATTCCAATGACCCAAGTTACCTCTTTTCTTTTTCTAAAACTGATCTCTTACGTGACCCAAGTTACCTTTTTTCTTTTTCTAAAACTGATCTCTTACGTGAACAAAATTCTTACTCACAGTAGAGCCAAATTAGGAAAAGTTATCCCTAGTTGATTGTTATAACTTTTCAAGTATGATTACCGATAGCTGGCCAATTGAGTCTTCGTTAGATTAGTAAAGTAGATTGGATTTTAAGTTTCATTCAATTACTTTATTCTCCACTTTTCATGGAAATCTGTAGGCTTTCTCCAATCAAAGGACCTATTTCAGTCAATTTCAGGCCGAAAAGCTTCAGTTCGAGGATTCTCCCTTCTTTCTCAGAAATTTCTGCTGAGCAAACGTAGAAAGTCTGATCCTGACTTGATGATGAACTTCATTAGAGAACTGCATGGTGACTTGGAGACTGTCTATGTTGGGCAAATGTGCCTCTCATGGGAAATCCTTCATTGGCAGTATGAGAAGGCAATAGAGCTATGGGACTCTGACCACCATAGCCTGCGCCAATACAATGAAGTTGCTGGTGAATTTCAGCAGTTTCAAGTGCTGTTACAAAGATTTGTAGAGAACGAATCTTTTGAAGGTCCAAGAGTAGAAAATTACACTAGGAAGAGGTGTAGCATGCGTAATTTATTACAAGTTCCAGTAATTAAAGGTATAACCATACCATTGAATCAATGTTCATTTCTTGATGGGTGTGACTAACAATTGCTAAATTGTTCTGCAGAAGACAATGCAAAGGATAGAAAGGCAAGAAGAAAAGGCAAGGAAGATGATGTGATTACAAGTGATATGTTAGTAGAAATCTTGGAAGAATCCATACGAATTTTCTGGCAATTTGTTCAAGCCGACAAAGATGCACATGAAGTGATTCAAAAGGGCCGAAAAGGAACTCGAATAGAACCTCAAGACCCATCTCAGCTACAGCTCTTGGCAGAGGTTGAAGCAAGCCTGCTAAAGGTAAGCTTAAAGTTTTCACCATCTGATGAAATACCATCTTTGATTAAACTCGGCTTCTTTATGACGTGCAGAAGGAGAAGAAGCTTAAGGAAATGTTGAGGAGTGGAAACTGCATATTGAGGAAGCTTAGAAAGCAGCAAGAAGACAGTTCAGATCACTTTCTTTACTTCTTCTCACAAGTGGATATGAAGTTGGTCTCAAGGGTTCTGAACAGGTCCAAAGTAACAATGGAGCAGCTAATTTGGTGTCACAATAAGTTGAGCAAAATCAATTTTGTTAGCCGGAAGATACATGTGGAACCATCTTTTCTGCTTTTTCCATGCTGATGCTAATCTTTAGCTTTCTGTACATTACATCCTCCAACCATTAATAGATAAAATAGCTTTCTGGATTAACTTCCCTTCCAATTTATCTCTCACAGTCACAGCCCTTGTAGAGTTTTTATTTCTTCAATACCTGGAAAAAGCATGAGGGCTGTACCAAATTTTTAGTTACAAGCAGGTATTTAATCTCTTTTTTCCAACGTATAAAGAGGAGTTTGACTGAAGTTGAAAGCTCTAAATTTGAATAAATGTTATATAAATTCTTAAGACGTCGACCAAGTCACGTTTTTGAATATCCGGTTACAGACTATTGTTCAAAAGACACCGACAACAATTACAGAGAAGAAGGAATCAGAAGAAACATTCGACATCACACACAAGAAAACATGCCCTACGAGATTCTGCTCCTTACAATATATTGTCAGTAATTTAATTCCCTACACCTGTGTGCACTAAACATTCCCTACTCTTGCTTCCAAAACGCTGCGTCAAGACCTGCATTTTCAAACTGTGTCGTTTTCATGTTCAAGAGCCATCGTCGTCCCCATCAACCGTAACAATAAATTCTCAAGTTGCACATGAAGAATTCGTTTGCCCGTGGAATGGGTACCTTCGAAATAACATAAAGCAAATTCAAATGTTTAAATCAGAATAAAAATTGGGAATGTAGTTGTGATCTCCTAATGGGTAAATGTAAGCAATAACAGGTGTACACAAGATTGCTGACCCGGTTCTGCAATCACAACCGTTTATAAAATAACTCGTAATAGCAGCCGTCAGATGTAGGGCTTCATCCACCAAAAAACCTAATTATAACCCGCCCGCTTCGTGTTTGACTCCCTCCGCCCAAGTTGTCTCTCTTGAGCCTCCTTACCGCCACCCAAAAAAAAAAAAATGGTTCAGCGACTGACCTACCGTAAACGGCATAGCTATGCCACCAAATCCAACCAGCATCGTGTCGTCAAAACTCCTGGTATTCTCGTGTTTTGGCTGATTTTCTTCTTCTTTTTTTTTTTTTGCTTTCGTTTTTGGGTTTTCAGAGTGGAAATTTTTATGGGAGTGTTTTGTTTTTGTTTTCGTGGCTGAAGGTGGGAAGTTGGTGTATCAGACCACGAAGAAAAGGGCAAGTGGGCCTAAGTGTCCCGTTACTGGCAAGAGGATTCAAGGGGTATGTGGTTTAATGCCTGAGGGATTTACGTTTTGAGATGTTTTACTTGGTTTCGATTGTCGCTCTGTTTTTGTGGTTTTTTGTTCTTTTGGTTGAGACGAAGATGCCATAAATTTTTGCTTTAATGTCGTTATTGTGCATTTGAGATGGAAAAGATTGATACTTCTTCACTTGGCTATTCAGAATTTGGTTACTTTGAAATGTTAAAGTTTGCATTGTTTTTACTTGTTTCGTGTCATTGAGGCACGGGATATTTTGAGTATGCTTCAAAATGCTGCGTTACTGTGGAGGCTTTGGGGTGATGATTTGTGTGTGGTGTTATATTTTCTTCTAACCTGAAGAATATTCTGGTCTGGAAGGGGGCATCTAAAATCGATGGCCAGGGATTAACCTTTGTTTCTTATCTAAGGGAGTTGTGTGGTTCACTTGTTTGTGAGTGATCCTAGAAAATTTGACACCTTAGGTCTTTTATGACTGGGGAATAACTTAGTGGTTACCCATCAATTTTCCTATCAAAAGAGGTCTTTAGGATCATATTGGTGGCTATCTGCAAAAAATCAACTTAGTCATAGTTGAGTATGATTTGAAAAAAGGTCGGGAGGTAAGAGCGTGAGTCACAACATTGATTTTTTGGGTTAACATTACGTAATTTTACAACTGAGGGTTGTTTTAATTCCTGCTATCAAAAAACTTGTGAGAGGTATGCTTTAGAAATTGACAACTTTGTCAAGTCCCAATTTCATACATACTAGTCTTCTTTCCTGTTCCAGTAGCATGCGTTGCAGCGCCTATCAGTGATTAACTGGTATTTTAGGAATACTTTTTCCATGAAAGGCAAGTAGAATTACATAGCGTGTTTATTCTGCAAAGTTTCATCTTCTTTACTTTGGACTACTTACTTTAGTACTGTCAATCTTGTAGTAACTTGCCAATTTCTATTTGAACTACTTGATACCCGCTTTCTCTAAGTTGTTTCTTTTTAAGCCGCATATTTGATGAAGTCTGCTTTAATGATACTGATTTGATGGATTACAGATACCTCACCTGAGACCTGCTGAATACAAAAGGTCCAGACTATCCAGGAATCGTAGGACTGTAAATCGTGCCTATGGTGGGGTATTGTCTGGAGGTGCTGTTAGGGAGAGGTAGGTTGTTCTTATTAATTGATTCGTTCAAAATTTCTCCTGTTTCTGTTGGAAGCCCTGTAATTGGATTAATCTCTGTTTCATGGTCTGCACAGGATTATTCGAGCTTTCTTGGTGGAGGAACAAAAAATCGTTAAGAAGGTCTTGAAGATTCAGAAGGCAAAGGAAAAGCAAGCCAGCAAGAGCTAAATTGAGAATTTGATTGATTTGAATCCACTGAACTACTAGACATATTTGAGACAAATTTTGTTGACAACGAAAGATGGAATAGAACCTTAATATTTTCAGTTGTAGTTGATTGGTTGGGTACTTCTTTGACGAGGTACCCTCACCAGCCACTTTTTGTGATAGTTTGTGCTCTTCAGCTTGGTGGCATTGCCTCGTGGAATATCTAGGATCAGTACTGGTTTTGGTAGCCTCGACCAATATTCTTGTTCATTGAAAATGAGTTAAGACTTCTCTGTTCTTTCATCCCGAACAACATGGTGAATTTGCATCTTTTCCAGTTAAAAGTAAGGAAATATGACGTTCTGAACACCAATGATTTTGCCCCTTTTTAATTTTAATCTTCATGTCTAATGATTAGCAACGCGAAATATAGTTTTCTTATTCATGGAGCTTTTTGCGCTTTTTCGGCACAAAGAAAAGAAATGTAGGTCCTTCTGTTAAGACACTTTAAAACATCTTTAACGTATTTTGAATGCAAATTTTTGTTTTTAAGGTTGATATTCAAATTTAAGTTCGGAATAAGTTTTAAAAAGTTTTTAATGTTCTTGATGTTTTATGAAAATTTAAATGTGTCAGGTTTAGGTGACAATTTTTTAAGTTAAAAGGTTCATATTCCAATTATCTGAAGCCTGAAATCGTCCTTAAAATAACTATTGAAATTAATCTGATAAATATTTAAAAATCTTATCCTCTGTTAAGGTAACCATCATCTTGTAAAATTTGTGTCATTCGTTCTGCCTCTTTGCTTGCCACAACAATGAAATTTGCTTTCTTTTTTCTTAAAAAAGAGTTTGGCATTGTTGAGCTCGTAATGTTGTATTAATAGTAATTTAATAGGAGGAGATAATCAACAAGAAAGTGTTATGGATAAAGTAGGAATTTTTGTTAGCAGAAAAGTTTCGATTTGTTGGGCTGCTTTTGTAATAACTAACAAGGACTATTATAAATAGGAATAGTGAAAGATGTATAATTGCTTATATTTATATTTTATATTTGATGTATTTTTGTTTGATATTTTATATTTTTATCTTATATTTACTACTTAATTTGCTCCAAGAGTATTTACAGAGTATAATTACCTTCATGACTTTAAAGGAGAAGAATTTGGAAGAAAACATGAAGTAAACTAAAGATTTGAAACATAGAAGGGATGCACGACTATGCATTATCCTATGCACTTCTTTCAAGTTATGTAGATTCATGAATTCTAAAGATTTTGGTTATGTACTGTTTAATGCACGGTCGTGTATAAGCTCATGCATCTCCCATAATCTTAGAATTGGCTATAAAAAGACATGTTTGGAGGCAAAAGGGGTGAGCAAACATTGGGAGGTGATTCGAGACACGAAGATCGCTCTCAATGAGCGATTTTAATCCAAAGAAGTGGAAAATATAAAGAAATCATCAAAATATATGATCAAATCTCTACCTTATATGAACATTTGATATAATTGAAAGGGAGATTTAGAATTATAAATTCTCTATTTTCTATTCAAATTTCTTTCAGTTTATGTTTGATTTCATGTTCTATCATGTGTAACTAAACTTCTTGTTAGTGTTTGAACTAGATGAACCCTATGTCTATACTTTAACAATGATTTGATTCTTTTATTAATGCAATTGGTTTGATTGATATATTGTGATCCGATTACATTTTTTATTTATGCTCTAACAGATTTGAAATATTATATCATAATATAATTTCATACATAAAGATTGAGAAATCTTATTTATAAATAGATCTACCATAATTGGAACGAGTTGATTTCAACCCTTGAGATAGGATGATGTAAATCTTTCAAATTAGGGTCAAACCTAATAGAGAGATTCACAAATCGCTAAAGCAATCCTATAAACTTTAACCTGAGTAATTCAGTTGAAAAATTAAGATTAGTTGTTAGTAGACTTAAGGTCAGCTATTAGCATACCATAGGAATCTCCATTGTTCAATAAATCAATAAAACAATAGCATAATAAAAGATTAATCTGCTATGGGTTTCAATTGGATTAGAAACCTAGATACTAGTTTTCTGATATCAATGGTTTACAAAGTACTTCCTTAATTCTTTGATTCAATTTTGCTACCATTTATCTTACTTGCTTTAGTTTTGTTTTCTTTTAAATTAAAAATTAAAACCAATTCTGGGACTAGATAATAGGATAACGATAATTACTAGTACTCATAGTCCTCATGGGTAGCTTGGCCTAACCCAACCTTATATATATATTATTTAAATTAAAAACAACGTTATCTTTTATGACATTCCTACTCCTGAGATTGACCTGTACTTATCGATAATAGCTATAGCTACATCATGCATTTGTGATTATTTCGTAATTGACTAACTCAAACAAAATCGATCAAGTTTTTGATGCTATTGTTGGTGACTTTGATACTGGGAACACCTGAATGCTATTACACTAGTCATTATTTTATGTATACTATTATATTATATTTTTAATGTATTGTATTGTATTTGTAGTTTATTAACTTAATTATCTTTTGAATTTCTTTACTTGAACTTGAGTTTGATGTTTTTTGGAGAATTTACACTTCATCGTCATAGCCACAACTCACAACGGAAGGATGGAGCAGACAATAGTTTTATGGAAGCCAGGATATGTCTTCGTAATATGAAACTCGCCATATAGGAGAGAGAGGTGCTCTCAAACGTTTTCAGAGGCTCAATTGATGTCTATGTCATGTTGCGACATTTGTGGGAATACTTACTATAATCATAATTGTCGAGCACCAACTTATATGTGGGAGCAATCAAACATGTATGATCAACTTCAAGGCGTACTATACAGGAACAACTACAATTCATAGTGGAGTAACTCTTACGCCTATAGATGAAATGATTACGCTCCAGTTGAACATTTACAACCTTAAGCAACTTTGGTTAACTCAGGTTCGGAATCTAGAAACAACTCACAAACAGTTCAATAATAATGGAAGTGTAATAAATCAAATTAAATTCAAATCAAATCAATCCTAGGAAATCATCTAGGTTAACTCACAGTACGCTCCAAGAAGCTACTGCCTGAATGGTCTAGCAATGTTTGACTGGCATCCGATGTGCTCCTCTAAAACATACACAACACATTCACAAATATCACATTTTTGCACAAATGTATAAGTGTTCTTTTATGCATATCAATGTATAGAAAGTATGCACAATGCATGTTCAATGACAATATCGGGTATCTTAATGTAATTTCATCATCAAACCGATCAGATATCAAAGCTGTCATTAATATCATTTGGTACTTATAATTTGAACCAAAATAAAACAATGTGAAATCAATTTCATAACCTAGTTGACCACTTCAAATTTTCTACTCCTATAATTTTGGGTCAACTTTGCATAATTAATCTGGTAGGGTAAATGGAAAAATTAGGCAAAACTTCTTTATGGAAAGTTGTTCTACACTGTTCTAAGTTTCTAATTACTCTAAGATCATCCAATTTGATTTAGTATTCAATGAGTTATGCCCAAAATACCATAGACTGAGCACATTTAAACTTTTGGCTAGAACATGATCATATCCTCTAATTGTACAACTCATATCTTTTAGCTCAGATATCCAAAAATTACAAGATTTATACCAATTTAAAGCTAAGAGAATAAGCTACAACTTAGTTGAAGACACCTTAGTCTAATTCAACCTACATCAATAAATTTTATTCAATAATCATAGGACATGATTTCTATCCCTGGTAGTGCTACAACCTCAGTTAAGACTCAATTTCAAGCTAGATTTTGAAATGCTTAGAGACAGAATTAAAAGTCAACTTCTCAAGAAAGTTGTAGCCATAAGTCTCTAATTTAATATTAATCAGGAATCAACTCATTTGAAAATCTACAGACCAAGATATCATTAAAATACTGAAGTATGTTTCAATTTATTAAACCCCTTCAACTTCATAATATCATTCATGAAACTTATCAAATTTCCAGACTTTTATCTTAAGTAGATTTCGGGTCATTTTTGTATGAACATTTTGACCTAGACAATGAGGTATTTAGGCAATACCTTCTACTAAACAAATGTTCCAAAACGTCTTAAGTGTTCAATGACATCAATTTCATGCATTTTGGTTCAGTATCATTCAAGTTATAATAAAAAAATATGCATACTATTTTCATACCTCGTCAGAACACCAATCTCAACTTCAAGCCAAATTTCTATACTTTGAAGGAGATATTTTGAATTCGATTCTTCCATGAAAAATGTATTTCTATGTCTCTAGTTTACCCTAAATCAGACCCCATCCAATTTGGATATTCACAGATCAAGTTATACCCTAAATACAGATGTATGTTCAGTAAAATACTGCATATATCATGTTCTAATGACTATAATCCTTCATCTTGTTAATCATATCACCGAATTTGCTTCTTCTTTCACCACCCGCACATGCATCAAGACCATTTATGTATGCAACAATCCACAAGCATGAAAATATACACCATTCATGCATGCATTCAATTACAAACGTTAAAACCTCAACAGAAGTCATTTACACCATCATAAAACTCAAAGCATTACTTACTTGGTTTATACTTCAGCAAAATTCCGGAATTTATCAAATTTTTGGTGGAGAGAGTCTAGGATAGAGAGAGAGACAACTAAAAACCCCAAATGGGTTGGAGTGATTCAGCTCTTGTTTTGTAAGGTGAAAAGTTGGTAATTCAACCAAAAGCCAAAATACATAAATGAGCAAGAAGAGAGGTTTGATGGTGGAGAGTTTGGGTGAAGCAAACAAACAAGAAGGGAGGTCTCTAGTTTTCGGTGGAACCAAGGAAGAGTTGCAGAAACCTTCTTTTCCTAATGACTAGGTGTCTCTCTTAAGGCTTGACACATGTCTCCAATGCATGTGTTACAAGTGTCCTCCAAGGAAGGCTACTAATTGTCACTAAACTCTTTGTCCACATGTCACACATTAATAAATCCATTTGTCACTCCATAATTTGTCCATTTGTCAAATAATTTTTAATACAATTTTCACACTTCTATTTGTCCCTTATTTCAATATTTTTCCTAGTCTAAAATACCTCACTTGTTTTTGATAAATTTTCAAAATATCCGAAATGTCTCCAAACATGCGGAATAAATTCTAATACATACCAAATTTAATTTTCAAGATAATTAATCCATAATTCACCAAAAATTCTGAAATAATTACTATTATCACCAAATAAATTTTCAGCTTAAAATAATTCACCAAAAATTTTAAAATATCCAAAATATACCAAAATTGTCAAATCACAATTAATACACTCCAATTTAATCCAAAATTTCTACTTATAAATCAAATTTACCCAGAAATGCCAATAAATGCATGTACAATCATATGAATGTACAAAATAAATGTGTATGTCACAATTAACATATGCATGACGTGTATTTTTCTAATTTCACAATACTTTCTCATAAATTACTATTCTAGCCTTAACATGGGTATCGGGATGTTACAAAAACCTAGATACTAGTTTTCTGATATCGATAGTCTAGTAAGTGCTTCCTTAATTCTCTGATTCAATTTTGGTGCCACTTATCTTACTTGCTTTAGTGTTATTCTCTTTTAAATTAAAAATCAAAACCAATTTCATAGACTAGACATACGATAACGGTAATTACTAGTACTCATCATCTTCTAGGATTGGCCCGTACTTGTCGATATTAGCTACAACTATGTAGTACACTTGCGGTTATTTCATAATTGACTAACTCAGAAAAAAAGTCAATCAAATAGCAAATATAGTTTACTTCGATCTAATTTAATTGGGGTCAAAATTAAAAAATTTGATATGAAATTTGAATCAAATTTATATTTTTTTCTAAATGAAAATTTGGACCAAATTGAAATTCGATCTTTACGACTAAATCAAAAGTTCAACTTTCCCTCTTTAGTTCTTCCAACTCTCCGTTGGCAATGAAGCAGTAACAAAACTTGTTCATTTCTTATAGACAAATTTTCTGTCGTTCGTCTTCATTTTAGTGCCAAACATTTCAACAACCAACAACTGAGACAAATAAAGCTATTACAAAGCTTCTGACTTATAAATTATCATTACAGCAATAATTGTGACAAATTCGTTCATTTTTCTGAACTAATAAACTTAAACAAAGATCATAAATTCAAACAAATTCTTTCACTTTTCTCAACTCACAAATTCAAAAGAAAATGTCAATGAACCTCTTAATTTTTGCTAGTTTTTCGTCAATTTTTTCATTAGTTGTACATCAAAATATTAGAGATTAGAAAAAATGTAGCAAAATAAAATCACTCATCATCATCATCATCATCATCATCATCATCATCATCATCATCATCATCATCATCATCATCATCATCATCA
>JAOTIZ010000008.1:11682043-11702290 GCA_027123425.1 Erythroxylum panamense | reverse complement strand
AAGTGCACGCCTCTTACCATTGAGCTACAACACTTTAAGTGCACGCCTCTTACCATTGAGCTAATGGCTCAATGGTAAGAGGCGTGCACTTAAAGTGCAACAAAACCTTGAGGTCTTGGGTTCGAGCCGTGGCTCACCCAAGAACCAAAGAGGACAATACCTGGAGTAATGGCGGTAGAGGCCGGGCTCTACAGTAGTGGTCGCGTGGCCAGAGTTCACGGATCCTACAACGTGCTTTTTTAAAAAATAATTTTGAAGGAAAAAAAGAGACCCAACACTTGATGATGTGGTTTTTTGTAATTAAAATAAAAGTGGATCCTAAGTTTTCAAAACTCACTATTTCTCCTTCATAGAAATCACCCAAAATCCTAAATCCCTAACTCCCACTTTGTTCAAAGGTTTGTAGAAATCCCTAACGCTCTTCCACAAGTTCAATCATAGCAGCACATTTCTATCACTTCTTGCACTCCTTTGTTGGATTTTTGGAAAACAAAGGGACAAAATCCCTCCCCATGCTCTTAATCATGTTGCCTGTATTGGGAAACTGAGTCGGGATCTGATCTCAACCGTAGCGGAATAATCATGAAACTTTTTTGTAACTTTTGATTTCCCGAAAACCAAGATCTATTTAATTCTATAAATGATTAATACAAATCATAATAAAGAGAAAAATTAATTCGTACCTTATTTCGAAGCTTGATCTGTATCTTGTCGTATCCCTTGAACTGTTCTCGAAATTAAACCGTCTTAACCACCATAGCTGCACAAGCTTCTGACCTCTAATGGTATCCACATAATAGGTTAAGAGAATTCTGTAACTCTTACAGGGAAGGTTAAGCAAGAAGTGTTAACTCCATAGAGCTTAAGCCTATTTATAATAAGATTTAGATGTTTTAGTAATTTAATTGAAATTAAATTCTAATTTCAATTAAACTTTAATTAGAATTACTAATAATTCTAATTAAATACCAATTATTCCCATATAAGATTTATTTATTAAATATCTCATATTTAATCATAAAGTTTTTCAAACTTTATAATCATGTCCAACTTGATAAATTAACTTTGCTCTCTTTAACCCATTCTATATGTGAACCCATTAGGTTCTCAAATATGTTGGCAATGATTATAAATAGATAAATTAAAAATCCTTTTAATTTATCTTTAATTCTCCAATTAAACAATTTATAATCATAGATCAAGATTGGTGTCTAACAATGCGTCATAACCGCCAAAATATTTAGGATTGTCAAAGTGGTTTTGACTAACCTTTTCGTTCATAATTTTTTCATATAATTCAATCATTTCATTATACAATATTTCGATTATACATAGAGCATGAAATTAATGTTTATTCTATTTTGAGTATAATCATATTAGTTCTCTTCTATGAACTATTGATTTAATTAATGACATCTGTAAACTATTTACAAAGCGTCATTTCACCTTGACCAAGGATTTCTTAAATCAATTCTAATTGAGAATAATGGAACATTTCCCTATTTACTTTAGGGTGATGAATCATATCTTGATCACTCAGCTGTTTCTATATAGTTCATGCTACATCCAATGACTACCGATTAAACGACCTATGATTAGATAGATCATAAGTAGTATCAAAATATAGCAATCCTAATACGAAGACTTTGATGACCTCAAGTCAAAGGATCACTTATACAATTATCACAATGAGAATTTCATAGACATACAAGTAATGTTTCAAATAGATTTCTCATATCGGGTCTGTTCAGTGAACTTGTTTTCTAGTAAGCACTCACATGTTTGTTTAAGCATCTTTATACTTTAGCATATGAGATCGACTATTTCCTTTATAAGGAAAAACAAAATGTGTGCTAGTCTTTTTACGTTCTATTAATGTCTAATCATAATAAAACAATGACTAGGAACATTTAGGAATAATACATAAATAAAATATGAATCTCATAGTTATAATCTCATTATAATTTCATTTGCAATGTACAATTATCCCATGAACTTTATCATATACATCTAAACATATACAAGCTAGAGAATGCCTTTAAATAATTTGTCATTAAACTATAACCAAAGCGATTGGTTGTAGAGCATAAACCAGCAGTGTGTTGCGTCTCCTCCAGCTTACTAGGCAAAACTTCATCTTTATCAAGCGTCTTACTTATTAAGGTACTTGTTTGTAGTTTAAAGGCGTCTACTTCCCTCATTGATTTTAGGAATTTATGTTGGTTATTTGGGATTGAATGGAAGATTCTATAAAGTGGCAGAGTGACATATTGTTGGATATTAGTGGGTAGGGTATAGAAACAGTTATAAGAAATGATAAGACTAGGGGAATAAATCATTGTAGAATTAAAGACTAGGCGAATGAAAGACTAGCTAAGAAAAATCATTATAGAATTGAGCCATAGGCTAGGGAGAGTATTGACCTCTCAAATAGCCAGGTTTAGGGATACTATATTGTGTATTGTTTCATTTCTCTCATTGTTATTATAATTTAGTTGAGCTACTATATTTCAGATTTCATTATCAATGTACACTATTCTACTGCCTAAGCATGTTGAATTAGTTGTTTAGTAATAGGTCCCATTATAGTTCAATTGATTTTTTTATTGTACAGTCAGTATAATAACTTGTTAAAAGGCAAAGATGAGGATCTAGAAATTATGGAACAATTATAAGCCTTTGAAGATGGAGGAAGATAGTTAACTCAAGAGTATTAGGATGATATGTTGGAGAAATCTGTACCTTTTAATTTGCTAGTTTGGGATTTCTACATCTCTTTAATGATGTGCGAAAGCAAAATACATTCTACTACCCATATGATGTTGTGTAATGTATATGATTTTATGTATATCTCCTCTATTACCTAAATGGTTTGCATCCTTCTTCCTTGACGGTTTTCTTTTGATGATGAGGTTTTTATGTAAGGTTTGAATGATATTAGGGTACTTAGTTTTAAGTGGACAATATGTTCATTTACTTGTCTCTGTGTGTTTTTGGTCATGCTTATAGGATATGTGTATGTATCTACAGCTAAAAGGGTTTAGATTTAGTTACCATTTTTTTTTCTAGTTTTGAGATTCTACCTTTACATCTATTTTAGTGAAAGGAATACTAAGGATATCAACCTATAGGTTAGTAATTTTCTTATTGATTATAGATTGAAGAATGCAAATTAAAGAGGAACCAATAATATTAAAGAAGAAATTGAAAGTCTCTTTTATTAGCCCTTGTTGAGATTCTACCTTTACATTTATTTATACCTTGGCTATTTGCTTTTATAAGGAGTTATTTTAATCTCGTGCATTAATATAATTTTTTGGCGACCACATAAGGCTATAGATGCGATGTCTTTAAGCAATACTACATTAAATTCAAATGAAAATTATATGGTGTGTTATTATGGTTTAAAAGCTTCATTAAGAACTTTATGGAGTGATAATAACCAAGGAAGGAGAGTTTATGGATGCCCCAAATACCCTGTAAGTTTATTTTTCAATAACGTAAAATTGTTTGTATATATGTTTAATGTTTATCTTATCAATTATTAATTTTCTTTCAAGTTAGAAGATGTTATTTTTTTCAAGTAGTACAATGATAAATTTAGTGAGAGGGTTGTTGAAGTAATTCATAAATTAAAGAAAAAAGTAGGTATATAGAAGAATGAGGCTCAGAGAATCATAATTGAATCACATACAATATTGGAAATTGAGGAGTAAATAAAGCTAATGAAAGAAGACATTATTTTGTTAATAAAAGAGAAAATTGAGTTGAAATTTATTTTAATGATTATCATAATAGGGTTTTTTGTGCTTATAGGTGTTATAATATGGTTTGTTATACGCAAGTGGAACTAAAATTGTTGTGGGCAAGTGGAACTAAATTGTAGTGTTTTTTTAAAACTTGAATTATGATGAATGAAAAACCCTCATTGGAACTAAATTGTAATATATTGTCCTTTGTGTTTATTGTTTTGTTATTCATGAAGATGTCTTAATGATACCTAATTAATAAACATGACATAAATATCATTAGGAGTTTGATAATCAAATAATGTCGTAAATATCATTAGATATATAAAGCAATACATTGTAATCAAAACAAGGTTTAATAATCAAAAAATGTTTTATACTTGTAGAGACTGTTAAGCAAGTTGAGTTGAGCCTCCATTCTTACATTTTATGGCATTGTGGTCGAAATTGCCACATTTCCTACATTTTTATAGTTGACATTTCTAGTCAATTTGTTTGGATTTTTCAACTTACTAGGCTCATTTACTCCACTCCTTTTACCTGTTTTAGGTCTTTTAATTTGGCAAGAAACTTTTAGGTGGTTGAGTTTTTTATTAGACTCAATAACTCCACTCCTTTTACTGGTTTTAAGTCTTTTTGGCACGAAACTTTTGAGTAGTTGAGTTTTTTCCTTCCACATCATCAGCAGGCCAGAAAATTGCACCCCTAATAGGTTGTAACATATAGTCATACAAAGTGAGGAATTTGGACTTCTTATAGTAATCACCTACAAACACCTCCGCTTGTTGCTTCAAATGGTGAACAACAGTTATAGCATGTTTATAAGGATATCCATAAGCTCCCATGCCTGAAAACTGCATGATTATTGTCTACCAATTCTTACAATATGCTTGCAATCACCCTTAGACAATTTATGTACTCCATCATCATTCCAAACTATTCTCCACTGCATTACATCTTTCTTATTCTTCTCCAATTTCGTCATAATCCTTAGTGCAACATTTGACTTTCAAGCATTCATAAATTCCTAAATTACTTCTGCAAATCCTTTCCTTTTCAATTCATATGACAATTATGTGTCTAGCACACATGCTATAAGTGACATATAATAATGTCTCTTTCATAGCCCTAATCAATTCCTATAATAAAAAAGATTAAGTTAATTTAAGTTAACTTAAAATTTATATAATAATAAACTATAAATATATAAAGAATAAAATACCTTTTGCATATATGATATAATTGTAAGTCCTTCACCATTATCTAATTCAAAATTAGAAGCAACAAATTCATAAACCATGTCTAAGAATCAATAGTCTCTACTTCCACAACAACTCAAACTAATGGATACATCCTTCCGTCACCATCCCTCCCAACTATACTCAATAGCTGGCCTTAGAATTATGTCTTTAGAAAGTAGCCATTAGTACCAAAAATTAGCCTCAAATGCCTCCATCTTGTTTTCATGGAATCAAAGCAAATGTACAACCTTTTTAACTACATAAAAGAGAAAGAAGTATGAATACATGAATAAATATAGTTATCAATGATATGTATAAATATAATTTTGTATAGCTGTAACATACAAGTTTCTTCATTCCTTGCCAGATGTAACTCTATTGTTGATTTTGAATTACTAATTCTTAACTCATATACATATCCTTGTAACTTGGCATATTCATTCACATAATCAGCTGCCCTCTGTTTTCATAATCTCCTCTTTGCTGCTCTGCACATACTTGACTTAACAAAGATATTAAGTTTTTTCTCTGCATTCTTCAACCATTTTTTGTTGTTGAGCTACTAGGCTTCTTAAGTATTCTTTTCTTAAAATGTTTTATAAGGAACTTAAATGAAACCAATTTAGGTTTGTTAGTAGTAAAACAACAATCCTTAGGATTGTATGTCTTCACTTTGAAGCATCGTTCGTTCTTGTCATAACCAACATATAACTCTCATAGGCATCGCTTGATACATCTAACTATGATCTTATGACTTTTACTTTTTTAAAACTTGACATTGTATAATGTTCGTACTACATAATCCACAACATAATCTTTAAATTCCTTAATTGATTTAAACTCTATCCCTAATCTCTAATGTGCTACCACATCAAATGGATGATGCCTAATATTAGTACTAGATCTCTATAATGGTTCACCAGACTCTTATATGCTTGGATATTTATCACTGTAAATAAAATTATTACAATCAATTGAGCCACTTTCAACTGGTGGGTTGTCATCAGAAATTTCAACTTGTATAAAACCCTCATCTTAGTCTCTATCATGATTATCTAGCTCTTCAGCAAATTCTGTATTAAGTCCTACACTAACTCAACTGACTTCTTCACTAGCTTCCTCAACATGCTCATCATCAACATAGTCTACTCTAATACCACAACTTCCTTCTTCACCCTCACTATCTCAATCTTCTCATCCAATTATAGGCAACATCTCAGGTGAAAGGATTGGGGTGTCTAACAAATGAGTTATACATCAATCATTTAGTAGATTTTATAAGGTTTATGAGCCTCGGAAAACTTTGATTTGATTCAATCAATCTCAGTGGCTCATTAAATTTAAAATTGGTACATTATAATAGGCCTTATACACTTGAAGGTATCCTAACTCCTTTCCTATTCCACATATTTACCTATAGTTAACATAATCAAGGTCTATTTTATTAAAAAAAAAACACTTGTTTTTCCTGTCAACATATTTCAACTTTGGTTCTACTATGAACTTTCCACCATAAAACAAGCTTGTAATACCAAATTTAAGTCATCACACACCTATTTACAAGTAAGGGGAAAGAATTATAGCCTAATCATAAGGAAAATGCACTTGAATATAGCTAAATCAGTAACACCATAGATTAAACTTAAAAGAAAGTAAATTAATTATCTGTTATCAACTTTTTCTAATTCATGCATCCAAAATTACTCCCAAACATAAAAATTTTAAGTTATATACAAATGCACTAATCAAGTTCATGTTGAATGATTAATAAATTTCTCATTAAAAAAACTCATAATTAATCCTCTTATTGTAGAGATATTAGACAAAATACTCATAACAGAACCTCTCATCAAGGATTGAATTCATGAGATAGGTAGGTTCAATTCATGCATGTATGTAACCAATGACAGACCATATACAATTCAAAAAATGCCACCTCTATCAATCAAGTTGTCATGCTCATGTGGGGGGGAAGCAATATTTTAACCTAGTTTTACTGTTGAAAATGGTTATGTGAATTTTCTATTATGTAATTGGCATGTATGAGCAACTAATTTAATTAATCAATTACTTCAGGTATTCAAATATTCTACACACACGACGATGGTGTTATTAATAAAATTTTGCATACTAAAGTTATAAAGTTTAAGTTGTTGATATATTATCTATATACAATTAATTCTTGTGTATACATCAAACTAATTGTTTACATATTTTAATTCCTATAAATTAAAGTATTTGTAACTTAAATTGCAAATTTACAATTAACTGAAATAAAGAAGAACAATAAGTTATTTTAGTTTCGAGGGCCAACATCTAAAAGCACCTCTCTACCTTTTCAAGTTCCATAATAATATCCAACAATATTGGTTTCCTTTGAACGGGGATTTTCATCAATCAACTAAAGGAAAAGAATACTCATCTTGTAGTTAAGGGATATAATTTCTTAAGTGGTTCCAACTCTAAATTATACTACTTGTTAGGGAAAATATTCCCTCTTATTCATACAAAAAGGAGAAGAATAATCAACTCACTTAAAGGAGTCCTAACAAAGCATTAATGAACTGAGTCCAAAACAATTAACAAAAGAGATATGATTTGAATAGATGAAGATCAATACCACAAAAGTATTAAAGAGAGAGTAACATATTGATTTCTCTTTGCATTATGCAATCTTGAATCCTATGAAATTACTATCAGATATCCAATATGCAACAGAATATTGACTATAATACAGTCATAATTAACTTTGTAAATTAGTGTTTAATATTTAGTTAATTTGTTCTTAATTTAATGATCAAAGGAAATTCAATTTTGTATAACTTTGTTACTTTTATCTTTAACAACACATTCACTACTAACAAGAAATCCTTGCAACTAAAGCATCGAATAGTAGACCATAATATACATGGAACAACTTAACAAGCATTTCAAGCTTAGGTTCAAAATAGGGGATACAACACACAATAAACATAAACAAAAAACTAGACAAAAGAATCATCAAATTAATAAGGAATAAGGGACCAAAACATAAACTAAAAGCCATCCAAAAGAATGGACTAACCATGATGCATTGTCCCTATGTTGTTTCCCAAAAATCCAATAAAGGTGTGCAGAGGCGAGAGAAATGTGCTATTATGATTGAGTCTATTGCTGCTATGATTGAATTTGTAAAAGAGCATGCAAGATTTATGCAAACATTTGAACAAAGTGGGAGTTTGAGATTTAGGGATTTTTGGTGATTTTTGTTAAAGCTAGGGAATGAAATGGTGAGTTTGAAAACTTGTGACCCACTTTTATTTTGATTACAAAAAGTGACATCAACAAGTGCTAGGTCCCACTATTGTTCATAAAATTAAAAAGAGTCACGCCCTACATGATGTAGCATTTAACTGACGGAATGTAACCCTGTTGAATTTTCCGTTCTCATATGGTTTGTTTTGAATGTTTTGTAAACATAATGATTCAAATTAAATGCCCCAAAATATTGTGGTCCAACTTGTATTCTAATGTAAATGTTAAGGTTTAAAATATGCTTTTAGCCAACATAAATACTATATTAGGTTAGTATAATTAGGCATCAAATGATTTGCCCTTAGAACTTATTTTTGTAAGTAGTTACTATTATTGATTTTTTTTGACACAAGAGCATTATGCTTTTATCTCTTCGAATAAATCAGCTAGAGATGTTTAAAAACTCATAAAAGCATAAATATGGATTTCTATATATGTATTGCATATAATGAGTATAATATATGTGCATGCATAAGAAGAAAAGGCGATCAATGATAAGCATATCTTCTTTAAAATCATGTGGATTAAATCCCTAGTCTCTATCTTGGACAATTTTAAATAAAATCTAAAGTTAAACTGGTAAGACAAAATTTTAAAGGTATAAAAAGTTTAACTAATATTAAACCGTCATGAAACTGGTTAAAGATTGAATAAAGTTAAAGAATTTGAAATATGATTTAAAAAGATTATCTTTATTTGTCAAAAAATTTAAATTTTAATTAAAAAAGAGAATGTTAAAATGAAAAGGTTATTAAAGTAAATCAAACAGAAAATTTAAAAATCGAATCTACAAATTGGTCAGTTTCAAATTTTTAATCATTAATTTTACCCCATATCTAATTTTAAGTTGTACCTCCATTTTTATTATACTTATAATATAAACACTTATACATTATATTATATTTATTTAACTAAAATAGGTAGTTTAATTCAACATAAAAATCATAATATATATTAAATATATTTTCTCTAATATTTTTCTTCCATTATTTCTTTTCTATATCATTCAAATTTACACATTTTATTTTTTAATATTTCTGCTTCTACGTAGACTGGACAACCCAAGATGAGAATATTGCATATAGTTAACCACATTAGTGAGTAAATACTTCACCTTTAGATTTTATGAAGGTTTCTAGAAAATAGAAACTATAATTACGAATCAAAGAGGTAACAAAACTAGAAAAATTAGCGCGGAGAGTTCTCTATGTATTAACAAGCATCAGCATCAAACCAAGGCTCAAGGTCTTGTGCAGGTCTGCTTCTGACTGCCCCTTCAAAAGAAAAAGTTTTATCAATGAATTAGCTATCTTTTCTTTTATTTCCGTAATTATGCGGGAAATTTGATTCTCTTAGGAAGTAATAACTACTTGCATTTACACTCTTGCTTTAATTTTCGAGCTAATTAATTAATCACATTGATTATCAAAATTAAAGATTCCAACATTGTAGTGTTCAGGGATTGTAAGCAAAGAGCTAAAAAAAATCACAAGGTGGAAATGGAGAATAAGAACAATGAGATGACATGCTTATGCTCTTGTGGAGTTGAATGTGATTGAATGAATTGATTACATAGAATTAATGAAGGTGATGGGATCTTTGAGACAAATGATATCGTCAACAGAAAAGAAAAGTAATGCTAAATCATGATCTTTCTTTCCACACATAAATAGAGAAGACTAACCCACTCAATTTTATTTTTCTTTTTTCATTATCATTCACAACCATGGCCTAGTGGCAAAACACATGCTTATAAATATTTGCAGTAATAATGAATTGATACAGGTCCAATCTATGTCGCTTTTTTCTTTAATACGTAATGTACAAATTGAAAACAAAATATCAAACGTCTACGAATTACACTTACGGTACGTATACCAGTATAATATGATTCAAAATGTTCCTTTCTTCTTGCTTGGGTTTCTGTTTTGTTCGTTAATCACAAATTAGATAACTATAATTAACTTCCAATGTTGTGTTGAGCATTAAAAAGTAAATGAGACAATAATGTAACATCAAAAATTCCTCACACATCCCCTTTCATACTTGAGTATATGCTACCAAATGATTCGTCATCGTCACATCCAGTCTGAAGTCTCGCATTGAAGCGAGGTTTGGAAAGGTCTGATAGTACGCAACCTTACCCCTACATATTAAAAAGACTATTTTTATTAGACCACATGCAGATACGACATAAAAATAGTAATGCATGTTAACAGAGTAAATAAGTAAAAGAAAGTAAGAATAATAAATCACAAATAATAATAATAATATGAAAAAATACTTAATACAAATAATAAAGATACAAATACAAAATACTAATATAATAATAATGATGATGATGATGATGATGATGATGATGAAAAAACTGAAAGTAATAAGAAACCCAATAAAAGGAAAATAATAATAATAATAATAATAATAAACGCAAAGGATGACTCTACTGGAGAGGCATGCAAAGTGACAGCTAAATTTGACATCGTTCAAAAGTACTTGGTCTAAAAGCGATCGGTAAGGTTTGATAATAAAGGAGAAGGTTACTTAAAAGTTGGAGTATTAGGAATCATCAGGTTAGCAACGAATCTCACAACTGACTTGTCTGCAAGCGTGTCAGGATGCTCGAGACAGTAAACTTTTCAGCAGATGTATGATGTTCTAGTAAGTTTATGTTTATCTATTGCAATGTAATAACCACGCATCATCTCCAACATGCACATTATGCTTGATTGAGGAGAAGAGAGCTCCACCCATTACGCATCATCTTGGGTAACGTTCATGGCTCACGAGAAAACGGACGAGTGCAGAACGTATTCGTCTCACAAGACTTTCACTATGCATAACTAACAATAATCCATACTAAAAACATAGAATCACACTGGCATGCATAACTAATAAATGTAACTATCAATGATGGCTTGAACAGCTAACTCTTACCTCCAACGACTTACGGGAGCCACACTTGGTGTCGACTACTGTCAACATACACACACTATACACCTAAAATTTAGATTAGCGACAAGATAAAAGTAATACACTTAGATACCTAAAAATGCTATCAAATAATTGTCTTGATCAAATCGGTGACATAAATGATTAATTAATATGGTTTAGGGAATAGGTTGGATTGGACCCGTTTGTAGCGTTCCAAGCCCCTATGTATGTGCTCATGTTTGGTTATGTATACTTATCATCCTCGGAAAGCTGAATGGGCCTTGTTATGATTAGGTTGTCAGAACTTGCGTTTTCTTTTTTCTTCGAGTGGCCCAAGTAGTTCACAGTCCTGGAAATAAGGACAACAGCCCCTGTTCTTCTGATTCAACTTGGACCATAATGGGCTAGGGTTTTGGTGATTTTATGTTTCAATCCTGTCCAATTCATCGTAATCGTTCTCTCTCATTCATATTCAAGAGTGTTCCTTAAAATTCTGGGACCAAAACGGTTATTACCTCAAGTTCTCTCCTCTTTTTACTTCTGTTCATTACCTATTTCCCCCTTTTTGGGGACATTGGCTTCTCCGTTTCTGATTTCTTTTGTATGGGCTGCTGCTGCTGCTGTTATTACGTTTAAGAGAATTCGGTATTTGCATTTTGATTCGCTAGCTTCTTGATGGCAAGAGGCCAAACTGCATCTCTGTTTCGGATTTATGCTTCAAGAAACAACGTTTCTAGAGCTAAGATTTTGCTGCCAACTCGAATTTTCATTTCTTTGAGCCAATCTAACAACAGGTTATTGGAGAATAATCGTTGCTGTTCACTTTTTGATGTGCCTTACCGTCAATTCTCAACCAATTTTCTTGACCTCTTTACTCGTCGATTTGACCCAGAAAACCCAAATGAAGTTAGGATTTCTAAGTCTGTTGATCAGAGACCACCTTCATCGGCCCAAGATGACGAGGGAAGCAGTTTCGGTATAGCTGATGCTAATAACGATAGTGGTGATAGTATTAGTACTGTGGACTTTGTAGAAAGTGTCAAATTTGTGGGCGTTCTTGAGAATAGAGTTGAAGTTGAGATTTGTAATGTCAATGAAGGTAGTGTAACTCATTCAGTGAAAGTTGAAGGTGAAGAGGAACGCAGTAACAAGGATGTGTATGACAAGAAAAATGTGGGGAAAGTGAATGTGGCATTTCGTGATCCTGTTGAGTTGTATCAAGAACTCCGTAATGCTCAAAAGAATGATAAGCTGAGGCGATCAGATTGGGAGACTTTACAAGAAATATTCTCAGTTTTTGCAAAATCAGGGTGGGCAGCCAATCAGGCTCTTGCAATCTATATTGGAATGTCATTCTTCCCTACAGCTGTTAGCAAGTTTCGTGAATTCTTCTTCAAGAGATGCTCGGCTGAGCTGGCAATCCACATTGTTACGCTTGGTCCATGCGATGAAGCTGTTAAATTTATGTTTCCTATATTCGTTGAGTATTGTATAGAAGAATTCCCTCATGAGATTAAGAGGTTTCGGAGTATGACTGAGTCCGCAGATCTCACAAAACCACACACATGGTTTCCTTTTGCACGGGCAATGAAACGTAAGATTATTTACCATTGTGGTCCAACAAACAGCGGAAAAACTTATAATGCCTTGCAATGTTTTATGGAAGCAAAGAAGGGCATTTATTGTAGTCCACTTAGGCTTTTGGCTATGGAAGTTTTTGACAAGGTCAATGCTCTTGGTGTTTACTGTAGTCTTCTTACAGGTCAAGAAAAGAAGCGAGTCCCTTTCTCAAACCATGTTGCTTGCACTGTTGAAATGGTGTCAACAGATGAATTGTATGATGTAGCTGTTATTGATGAGATCCAGATGATGGCAGATCCATATAGAGGTTATGCATGGACGAGAGCATTACTTGGCTTGAAGGCTGATGAAATTCATTTATGTGGTGATCCTAGTGTTCTGAATGTTGTTAGAAAGATCTGTTCAGAAACAGGGGACGAATTGTATGAACAGAATTATGATAGATTCAAGCCCCTAGTGGTTGAAGCCAAAACCCTGTTGGGAGATCTTTGTAATGTTCGATCTGGGGACTGTGTAGTTGCATTTTCAAGAAGAGAGATCTTTGAGGTTAAATTGACAATTGAGAAATACACAAAACATCGATGTTGCGTCATTTATGGTGCCTTACCTCCAGAGACTCGTAGGCAGCAAGCTAGCTTATTTAATGATCCAGATAATGAGTTTGATGTGTTGGTTGCAAGTGATGCTGTAGGTATGGGGTTAAATCTGAATATCAAAAGGGTTGTTTTCAATAGTCTCACTAAGTATAACGGTGACAAGAATGTTCCAGTTCCGGCATCTCAAGTAAAGCAGATTGCTGGAAGAGCTGGTAGGAGAGGTAGTCGGTATCCAGAAGGATTGACAACTACCTTGCATTTAGATGATCTAGGTTACCTCATTGACTGCTTAAAGCAGCCTTTTGATGAAGTTAAAAAAGCAGGTCTCTTTCCTTTCTTTGAGCAGGTTGAACTATTTGCCGGAAAACTACCTAATGTTACTTTCTCCCAGCTGCTTGAAAAGTTTGGTGAAAATTGCCGTCTCGATGGTTCATACTTCTTGTGTAAACATGATCATATAAAGAAGATTGCAAACATGTTGGAGAAGGTTCGGGGACTATCCTTGGAAGATCGTTTCTACTTTTGTTTCGCTCCAGTTAATATCAGAGACCCAAAAGCTATGCACCATCTTCTTAGGTTTGCTTCAGTTTATAGTCAACAGATTCCTGTCAACGTAGCGATGGGCATACCAAAGGGATCTGCTCGAAATGATGAAGAGCTCCTAGATCTTGAGTGTAAGCATCAAGTCTTGTCTGCATATCTGTGGTTGTCAAATCAGTTCAAAGAGGGAAGTTTTCCCTACGCAAAGAAAGTCGAGGATATGGCAACAAACATTGCTGAACTATTGGGTCAATCTCTTCTTAACGCTTGTTGGAAAACTGCATCAAGGCAGACACGGAAAATTGGGCCTCAGCAAAAGGAAAACTCAAACAGTAGGCCGAAGGGGCAGCAAAAAGTTGGTTACAATAGGTCTAGGTCACTCATCAAAGCACATATGAGGTAAGTAATTGTAGTTTATCTCATTGGATGGTTCTTTTGCATGTTCCAAACTGTAGTGATTATTGGTCACTATTTTTTTGGGTCTATTTTCGCTTGTTAGTCTATTTTAATTTTTAGGCTTTATGTATGTGTCATACGAAGTTGTCAATAGAAAATAACTTTCCTGTAGTTTTAGCTTTATGTGTGTATAAGCAAAACTAAATGAGTTATCAAAAGATAACTCCTTGATTTAATTGGCAAGATGTACTGTTTTGGAAATATAAGCAAAAAACAAAAGCAAATTTTGGCAGCCATTTGTAAAGAAAAGAAGTATTATATGCAGTTTGAATGGTAAATTTATATCAACTGTGCATTTAGGTAAATTAGTCAGGGCAAGAGAAATGCTCATCGTGTTTTACCATAAGTGAAGTTAAATATTTGACCGGGAACTAGATAACCTTAGGAATTTGCCTTGGATAACCTGACAGCAAATCTCAGATAGTGGTCAGTTCCTGATGTCAGTGCAATTTGTATTTGATATGTGGACGGAAACAGGTTCCTCTGTTCTGTGGTGGAAGTTGGGTAGAATGGAAATCAAAAGCTAGAATGGAAATCAAAAGCAATAGCTACTGGATTTGACATACGTACTATTTTTGCGTGTTCATCTGTAAGTTATTCATAAACACCAACTGATTTCTTCTCTTCCTACCAGGAAAAGACAAGAGGAGGATACTAAGGAGGTAACCGCATAGTGAGTCTTACAGGTACTTGCAGCTGCTAGTACATTGATTGTTTTCCCAAACATTCCGGTCTCGCTTTGGATTGTTGAGACCAGTTTGCTTCCAAATGCAATAGTTGTTCATCATTGGAATCTACCAATAGGTTCTTAATGCGACTTCTGACCATCTTCATTTTATGGAGTGGATGTTTAGCTTTCAGATGATTCATAATTGGATCTATTGGGAGGTATCCTCAATTGTAATTTACCATAATTTGTTGCATACGTTGTTATGGTTGCATATGCTCCAAATTGATGTGCTTGCCAGTTGTGCTGAAACTTTCATATATTGCATGCTTTACATATGTATGATGCATGATATAGCATCCAACTCGTACTTGCAGGTATAGCTTTGGATAGATGGCAATGTTAAAGACCTGAAGCAACATTAAATTGTGCTTCTAGGCCACAATCCCTCTGCAGCTGATGGAGGAAATCTCTTAAAAGCATTAGAATATCAACCCCCTTAGCAAAGGTGAGTTTTCTTATGGTCAGGCCACAACAAAAACGTTGAATTAGTGCAGGATTGAATGATTAGCTGAGCTGGTGAATCATCTTATGCTCAAGTAACAGCAAACAAATTGTGCAGAATCACTAGCTGGTCATATCACCTAAGAGTGTTAACTGCCAGGAATTAAGAGTTGATTACTCGTTTTGAATTGGAAGCATTGCGGTGGAAGCCAGAAAACTTGGGGGTATGTGTGGTCGCTGTAGGAGGAATGGAAGTTCCCAATAGGTAATCCATACCAACACCTATAGTTAGTACAAAAGAAATGTCTGTATAATTGTTACCGGAAGTTCAACTGTTCTTCAACATGAAATGTGCAACACGGGAAGCTCCTTCTTCACAACTGTGAATCCCTAGTCTTTGGTTTCAGAAAAAAATTCAGAGTTTTATTGAATTAGTTTGAAACTTGATTGTTTTAGACATTTTCAATCCATCTAAAACTAGAACATATTTGAACTTCTGTGTCGTCTGAAGTTTAATCATAAATAGATTTGAACTAAATTTGTGAAACTTAAACCTAGATCATACTTGAACTTCTGGGTCTTCTGAAGTTTTAATCATATTTAGATTTGAACTAAATTTGCGAAACTTAAAGCTAGATCATATTTGAACTTCTGAGTGCCTGAATTTTAATCATAATTAGATTTGAACTAAATTTGTGAAACTTGAGTCTATAAGTTTCTTTTGGATTTAAACTTTATGAGACAAGCTCCAAGTTCTGCCATTGCCACTCTTGTTCAAAATCTCCGTGCCTTCGTCGCAGCAGCATCTAGTTTCATATAGCTGTCGAAATTGTCCTTTTGTTATCAGCAAGTACTTTTGTATAAGATATTAATTCCCCTTAAACAACGGGAGCAACATCAAGGGGTACTGCCACAAATATTTCGATACCTATATAAGCAAATTTCTTATTTAATTGAAACTCTTTACTTTTTATTTAAACTTGAAGGACCTCGCACCACTTACATTCCATAAAGGACTAGAAAGGGAATAGAGTAATTTAGGAATATGATATAATATTATTATTTATTTATTCAAACAAACAAATCAAGTTAATGTTAACAAATTAATACCTAATCCTAACTATTTGATTTTGAAAATCAATTTTGATAATACCTTATAAATTTTCACATTCCCCCTCAAACTAAGTTACAAATATTGACCGCACCTAATTTGGCATTGAGATCGTCAAATGTTTTCTTAGGCAAGACCTTAGTTAAGATGTTTGCAATTTATTTATTTGTTCGGGGTGTATAACGGTGATATTTTCTAATGTTTTAAGTATCAAATAAAGTATAAAATCGATAAGAAACAGGGTTTAAAGGTTTAACAAGTATTAAATTGTTATAAAATAGGTATGTAATAAATAAAAAGTGGAAACCATAATTGAGAATCAATTAAAAAATAAAATACTTTATTAGAGTAAAGAAAACATAATATCTATTAATATAAAATCAACTAATAATAAATATAAAAAATTTTAATCAACTAATATACAATATGTTTATTTTCAAACCAATGGACATAAACTACTTCTTTATATGATAAGGTATTATGAAATATATTGGAAATGTTAAGTTGGAAGGACGCGTTCTTCTGACAAAGTTTCAGGCTTTCCTTTTAGGGGATGAGATCACTTGTATTAAATGCTCTGGCACAAACGATCTGTTACAGACAATTTCATCTGCCCTTTCAGACGTATCTTTTTCTCACACATTTATTATAGTTGTTCATCTTGCTTAATGTTATCACTGTACAAGTGTGTACCAATTTAATGTTTTGAAGATGATGATGGTGATGGTGGTGGATATGGATGTGAGGAGTCGGGTGCTTTGTTAGAGTCTTCTTGAGGTTTTGGGATTACATTTGTTGATTCTAGAGGAAGCTCACCGTAATGTTGACAAGATAAGTTGAAAGAAGAAGAAAAAGAAGAAGTGGTTTTAGGAGAGACAAAGGCAATACCAACTTTTTAATGTTCCTTTACTATCTTTTGGAAGCACCTCATATGATCCTTAATCCTCATCCGAATCAATATTAAGTATTTCGTACCCTACTGGCCGAAAAATGGTACAAAATTAGGTATATAAATACTGGTCATCAGTACCGATCGGTACCAGCAATTTCAGGTAATACCAGCTGGTGTTTAAAATCCCGACCAAATACCAAATCGTTACGTAAATTTGAAAATTTTGGGAGATTATTTTGTAAAAAAAAATCATAAACCCCACCCTGATGCTGCCACTCTCTCACTTAGTCACTCTCTCTCGGTTCTCCTCTCTGGCGACTCCCTTCTCCGACGACTCTCCACCATCTCTCCCCCTGAAGAAATGAAAGGATAAACTAAAAATTGAGAATAAATGAAGTGTATTGATTTCTTGGTGAATTGTTCTTTACAATATACATGTATTTATACACAAGTGTAGATAATGTGAATCAATTTATAATTGATCCAATCTAAACAAAATAATCAAATATTATCTAAACTAATGATATGATAAGAAAAGTATAGCAAGATATAATTACAATTGAAAAGTGAAGATAAGAAGATAAGTGTATCTAAGATAATTTCAAATGAGAATGAGAAGATGATTTGTTATCAACCCCCCGTAAGCGAATGTTTGGAAAAGCGTTGATCTTGGGACGGAATTGCAAGAAAGAAATAGAACATAGTGGTTTTGTGAGAATGTCAACAAGTTAATAAGAACTGGATGTATGATGGATGAACGGAAATTTCTTTGCAACTAAATCACGAACAAAGTGTATATCAATCTCAGTATGCTTGGTACAAGCATGAGCGACAGGATCTGCAATAAGGAAGGTAGCATTGATGTTGTCACATTACAAAAGTGGTTTAACTTTAGAGAGTCCAAGTTCACCAAATAGAGAATGCATCCAACATAGTTCAGTAGTAGCTAGTGCAATACTCCTATATTCTACTTCAGTGCTAGATCTGGCCACAATAGGTTGTTTTTTGGAACTCCAAGAAATTGAGGAACCAAAGAAGATACAATAACCAGATGTAGATCTGCGATCATCAGGACACCTAGCCGAATAAGCATTAGAGTAAGCAGTGATGGTTAAGGTAGATGGTTTGGTGAGATGTAGGCCTTGGGATGGGGTAGAGTGAAGATACCGAAGAATGTGTTTTATCGTTGTCCAGTGAACATCAGTAGGACAATGTAAGAATTGAGAAACTTTGTTAACAACAAATTGGATATCAGGTCTAGTTAGGCAAAGATATTGTAGTGCTCCAACAGTACTGCGGTATTCAGTGAGATTGAAAAGAGGAAGACCATGATTTTTAGAAAGCGAAAGCGAGGGGGTTATGGGTGTGCAGACAGATTTAGAGGAGTCGAGGCGTGTGCGGTGAAGAAGATTACTGGTATATTTAGATTTGTGAGAAGAATAACAGTGGGCGTGAAAATGGCTTCAATTCCAAGGAAGTAGTGTAGAGGGCCTAAATCTTTTATGGTGAAGGCAGAGTGAAGAGCATTAATAATGGTATGAATAAATTGATGTGAAGAATCAGTGACCAAGATATCATCCACATAAACAAGGAGAAAGCTAGTGTGAGTTGGTGTAGAGTGAATAAAAAGAGGCGTATCAGCCTTAGATGAAGTGAAACCAAACTCAATAAGTTTATGACTTAAGCGGTGAAACTAAATTCGAAGAGCTTGCTTAAAACCGTAAAGGGCTTTGTGTTAGTGATACACATAATTAGGATGATAAGGATCAACAAACTAGGTGGTTGTTGAATAAAAACAAGTTCTTGTAAAGTGTTATGAAGGAAAGCATTATTGACATCAAGCTGATGAATGAACCAGTTTTTAGCTAAGGTGAGTGTAAGAACTAGACGAATTGTGGTTGATTTGACAACAGGACTAAATATGTTAGTGTAATTGATGATAGCCTTTGAAGACTAGGCAGGCTCTATAGCAATCTAGGGAACCATCAGGATGAGGCTTTATACGGAAGACCCACTTATAACCAACAACATTTTCACCTGGAGGAGGAGGAATAAGGGACCAACTCTTGTTATGATAGAGAGCTTTGAACTCATCAAGCATGGCTTATTACCAATGAGAAAATTTGTTTACTTGAGTAAAGGATGTAGGATCGAGATCAAGAGACAAAGGAATAGTGGTATGGTAAGTAATACAGTCAAGAAAGGATTTTAAAGGTCTAGTGTGATCTGAGTGCAAGTGACCATTGGATGAGAAGAGGAAGATGATGGTGGAGGAACAAAGGAAATAGGCAGGGAAGAATGTACAGAAGGCACGGATGAGGAAGAAGTAGGTAGGACTGGAGGAGGGGAAGAGACAGGTAATGTGGGAGGGGCAGATAACAGTGGAAGTTGTAATAGTAAGGATAGTAAAGTGGGAGAAGAGGAAGACGAGGATGGTGGGAATTTAAAAAACTGATTTTCAAGAAATCTAACATGGCGGGAAATGTAGATTTTATTGGTAGAGGGATTAAAATGTATCCTTTATAATTGGGGGCATATCCGAGGAATACTGTAACATCCCGTTACCGGCGTGACGGGTATGTTGGTAATTTGGGATTGGATTTGGTTAGAGTACAGGCAAAAAGTGGCATTGCACATGCATTATAGTTTCGATAGTCATTGGTAAATGATTATTGATTTTACAAG